>CM050323.1:47142707-47317472 GCA_027475135.1 Bactrocera correcta
AATAAGTTCGATGGTATAAAAATATTTATTAAACTTACATAGACTGTACACAAACAAGTTAACAGTTGATATTACCTGAAAGAAAAGAAAATAATTGATTAATTTACTTTACAGTTTAAAGTTTTAAAGTAATTTGTTTCACTAAAAAATAATGTAAATATTAAAAAAAACTAACATACTCCAAAAATCATGAAAAAGTCTTCACAGGAACAAAACGCCTTCTGAATCGCTTACTGATAACTTTTTGATGTGTTATATAAGTGAAAGGCGAACAAGAACCGTAGTGCAACACATACTATATGTTGGTAAAGAGACTCCCACCAAGAAATGTCAATCTGCTACTGAAGAACTTACTTCAAACAACAGAACTGGACATCGCTGGTATATAGGGTTTTTAAATAGAGACCCAAAAGAGTAGACCGATAGCAATAGCAAACGGCGCCATATTTTTTCCGCTCTTTTGACTTTTCTCTTCAGTAAGGTTTCTCATGGAAAGATATACGATCCAGCAATGAAATTATTAAACGGTGTCGCGGGTCGTACTTCTGATGATCAAGACTGGCACGTTACTGCGAATGGGAATAGCAAATTGGATGATATGGACTTGGACAACATGAGGCCACACAACGAATGGAACAATCGATTTATTGAAAACCAAGTTTGGTGAACGTATTATCTTACGAAATGGTTCAGTCAATTGGCCGCCTCGGTCGTACAATTTGACGCCATTAGATTAGGTTCGGTCGATTTATGAACCTTTATGAAAATCGTCGAAAATCAGGTTGGGAGTCTGGAATTCTACAAGCGTGCCCGTGGCGATCATGCCCAAAAATCGAGTTCAGTATATGTGAAATTAAAAAAAAAAAGTTAAAAAAAAAAATTAAAAAAAAAATTGTTTTTTGACACCTAAGCCCCCCTTTTAACAGGAAGAAAGAATTTCGTTGATACCCTAAACCCTTTTTGTTTTATGTCGTTGAAATCGAAAGCACCATTTAAAAAATATGTATTATTTGCACAGAGGTCCTTAAAAATGCTTAAGATACTTTAGACCCTATATCCATAGCCAAAACTTTCCTCAAGTAGATCCATTACGAATTTCACTTGTTAAAATCGTCTATGATTATTTGGCTAAACATATTTATGTCGGTTCTATACTATAGCTAAAGTCACTGAAAATTTCCTAGAATACACTGAATACAAGGTTTAGCAGCAGTGGTGCTTATCAAGAGACAGAGTAAAAAATACGACTTCCTATAATAAAATAAAGTTCGGAGAATGTTTTGTATATTATGAACCACGAGTTTAAGGGCACGTGGTTTGTAGCAGTTCAGAATTGAAACCATATGTTTAACTGTCTTAGTTTTCAAACACGATGATATTGACAAGGAGCAATCACCACCTTCTTTATAGAATATGGCCGGACAAAAGCATGCCCAGTAATTGGAATTTAAGTGTGCTCTGCCCAAGAGTCTGTTAACTTTTTGTTAACAAGACTCACTCTATAAGCTTATCAAATACATGACGGTAAATCAGTAAAACGCGAAGTTGGCTGTGAAAAAATTCACAAAGTTGAGCTATTGTCATCGGAAGAAATTACTTAGTGAACGATCTTGTATATGCCTTATGGAGTTTGCGACTCTTCCTTCCACTTACCCTGTTCAGTGTATAAAAATATGTTGCTATTTCCGTACTTTAATTAAAGATCTACATTTCTTGTGATTTTCCATTGCTCACATTCGTTCAACTGTGATCCAATATATAAGTATACCCGTTAACTGTAGTAAAAGAGCCATAAATTGATTATGTTGGGCGTAAGCATGCAGGATCACACTTTATAACCGGCAATTTCATCTCTGCACTTTACTATGCTGCTAATCTAAACTAATCCGCGTACTCAGTCAAGCGGGATTAGCTTATGCAATCATGTCAGCATGTCGTGTCTTGTTAAGACTTTTCTTGTCGCATCTTAACCCATGCACAGCGTTTTACACCGCCTTAACGCCGTCACCCTCCCAACCCGTCCATCATTTGTCACTTGCGCTCACTCTATCTCTCGGTGTGTGCAGCGTTTTTTTTTATATCATTTCATAGAAATACATGTTCTCTACAACAACTTTATGGTGACTGCAACAAATGTCACGTATTTCTGGTCGCAATTTGTTTTATGCAGCTACTAACGTATTCAGTGTACAACGGGACACCGCAGAAATAATAAGAACTAAAGCATAAAAAATGTATGTGTGCATCAATACGTATATATGTATGTATATATATCTACGTGTATGTAGCGTAACAATAATCGTGTATATATAAATACATATGTATGCGTGTAGTTATATAGAGGTTAGTGGCAAACAATAAAAGCTTGTTCTTGTGACTGCGAGCGCATTACATGAATTACACTCGAAGACACCACACACACATACACCCCCATACACTCGCACTGCTGTAATTCCTTCTGCATTCCTTTGGCACGCGTTCGCACCCAGCAGCTTTGCTCTGCATTTTTATAGCTCGCAGCCACTTCAACTACGCGCAAACCGCCGGCCCAAGTGCACTTCTTGCTGTTGCGCGCCACGCATGCCGGCAGCGCTTCTTCCGTTTCCTTGTTTATCACTCAATGCTTTAGCTTTACAGTAATACACTAAATCGCCCATTTAGATGAGTTTCGCAGTCTTTGGAATATTTGCAAATTTTTACTGTGCGATAAATGTTGTTTTACTACTAAAAGGTACTTGTGGAACGTCGCGTAGCATAGCGAAAACAACAATAACAATAGATAGTAATGGAGTATGGCACTTTTTATGCTGGCCAGAGCTTGACGAGAAACTTTTCACGTTTCGTAGTCTTTATTTTTTGGCAAGTAGAAGGTTCCGCTGGATACAAGCTATGTTCCAAAGCACATGTTTTCATTATAGCTAGTTAAGTGGCAACACTGTCACATACTATTTTCCAATTGAAGCTCTACAACGTATGTCTAAGTTTTGTTATAAATTCTGTGTTTTTTTACAGGTGGCAACCCTATTCACTAGTAATTTTAAATGAAAACCATGTATTATTATAAGCTCGGTTAAAATGTCGATCGAAAAACGGATTCCACTTGAACAAATAAGAATGCCGTTCAATTGTAATACCTAAGTATTACTAAGTATGAGTGGGAAAGACTGTCAAAATCGATTTTTTTTTTTGATACCAAAATGTTTTAATCACAGTCTTTTCAAATCTAGGCAAAAGAAGAGAAAGTGTCCAACTCACATTCCAAAAAATTGCTTTGAGCGTCAGTGTCCGATTAAATTTTCAGACGCACTCAATCCGGCCTTTCATTGACCAGTAAGAACTCTCAGCTCCTTCCTACTGTAGTTTGAATATTGCTACCCCTTCTCATCGATTTTGCAATTTCTAGCGCTTGTGTTACAGCCAGGAAACCAGACGAGCCTGATAATGAAGTACCGAGAGCGAGGTTAGATATTCCTTAAGTTACTGCCGTTCTGTTGTCGAAGGTACAAAAACCTTCCAGTTAACTCAGCTAAGAATTGATTCCGACCAGTTTCAGGTCAGTTTATAGTATAATTTAACTTTTTTTCAACAGATGGCAACTATTTGCCAAAAATTTTGTAAAAGTTGACTTTACTAGTAGTCTTCGGGAGTATTTGTTAAACATCGTACATTTGGCACGTATTCGATAAATTTTTCGTTTAAATATTTTCCGACATATGGCAACATCATTTCAAAGAATCGCAAAATTTTTCCGAGATATGTCAACACCATTTCCAAGAATCGCAAAATTTTCCCGACATATGGCAACTCTTTTTAATAAAATTGTAAAATTTTCTCGACATATGGCAACTTTATTCCACAAAATTGTAAAATTTTTCCGGCATGTGGCAACTCTATTTCACGAAACCCTCATAATTGTATAAATTGCTTCGGGATGCCTTGCACAGTTTTTTTGAGCTCGAGTTTTTTGATAATCATGGTTTTCTTTTTCCAATAGATGGCAACTCTTATTTAAAATTTGTGTAAAATATAATACTTTTTAACATTTCGCACTGCATTCTAGCTATATTATATTGAAATTTTCATATTTACATTTGCAGACATATGGCAACTCTAATATACCAATTGTCATAATTTAAGAATATGGCGTATGTTTTTATTCCAGCAGTCTGTTTTAAGCAGCGTTTGCTTAGCACGATTTGTTGTTATTTATGTTTTTTTTTTTCTTGGTAGATGGCAACTCTTAAAAAAATGTGTACCATGTATGGAAGTTCAAGCATGTGAGGAAAGTTCTCTGATCGCCATTCACTTGGGAGTGGTCAGAAACGAATTTTTTACATATGTATGGCTCAAGCAGCTCACGATTTCCGGTCTGATAAAGTATCCTCTGAGTAGCCTAAGAACATTCGTTTGATGGCGAGCTAAAGTGGGAAGGCCCCCTTCGTAGGGTTGTGCGCTGGGTTTGGGACTCGCCACGTAAAAAGCGCTCCCAATGAAAGATTACCAACTGCCTCGGATGAGAGACTTGGTACCTTCATAGAATTAAAATTTTCATACTTATATTTTCGGAAATATGGCAACTCTATTTCATAAAATGACCAAAATGTATAGATTGTCATATTTATTTCTGCAGGTTTTCTCAAACGGCTTCTACTTAGCTCCCTTTTCTTTTTTTGATGTTTACCGTTTTACCTTTTCAGCAGGTGGCCACTCTTTTTAAAAGCTGTGTAAATTCAAAAGGAGTGAACACTTCCCGGGAATCACATTTAGTCCTTTATCTCTGATTCAAGTTCCCAATGAAATTACCAATATATATATGTATGTATATGCTTTTGGTATCTTTGACTAAGGTAATATAATAAAATACGTCATAAAAGCAAAATCAATAGCGCACTCAGCTTCCTCAGCCAACAACATCTGCATGTCACCCTGTGTTATATTTTCATATCTTCCACGATTTCTCCTTATACTTTATACTTTTATTATATATTTCTATACGAGTGTGGCTGATTTCCATATATACTCTTGAAATAGTTGGCTCTAATATTTTTATTTGTTTTTTTTTTTTATGTGGTTTATTTTAATGACACTTTTCTTTTGTGGCATGCAATACCAAGTTGTCTCGCACTGCTATATTTGTGTTGTTGTGGTAATGATAAGTTTTTCTCTTGGCGTTTCATATTCCGCATACAAATCGTTTGTTTGCCTATTTTAGCTTTACTAAATACGTTTTTCACATTAATGCTTTGAGTCAACAGGTGCGCCGCATAAACAAATAAACAACAGCTGCAACGACCAGGGGCGTGGAGCAATTAAGTTGTAAGAGATAGTGAAGAAATGCGAAGACGGGTGTGGGTGTACTTAAGGAAACAGAGATAATGCTAATAGCAGCAATCATTATTTTTTCAACTGTGTGAGTGGGCAAAAAAATTGCTAAAATTAGAGCATGCAAATGTTTTAGACCACCACAAAATGACAAAAGGCTTAAGAAACTTCTTTCCGTTTTGTCTCTACTTCTCAGAAAAAAAAAAAAAAAATAAAAATAAAATAAAATAAAAAAATAAGTCCTTATAAGAACTATGTAAACTGTTAAGCTCTTAGAAGGAGTTCCATGCATTCCAGATTGTAGTGTTCCACGGAATCGAAGAAAACAACAACCTACTCACAGCTTATATGTTTCCTAGAACCTTTCTAACGTTAAGTTATCATTGGGACTTCTAGTCACTCTGTCAGATATTCAATAGAGTACTCGCCACAGTATTTTTAGAATGCTGCTCGGCTTCTTTACATGACAAACAAAATACAAATTTACACATAGAATCTTCAGGCGTAGCTCGGTGGGTAATGGTGGCTGGGAAAACACCGACAAAGACAGCCAAGCAGTATTCAAGACAGTATCCTCGTCTCGCATATCGGCCAGAAGTGTCTTGGCAAGCAGGACTTGGAAAATGTTGCCAGATGAAAGCAACTTCACTTCTCCTGGGTGCCAGGCCACAAAGGAATTGAGGATAATGAATTAGTGGACGAGATTGCCAAGAATGGTGTGCGGCTAATGTCCGAAAACATTGGGAAATGCATTGTCTAGACGACGATCTTAACAGAAGCGTGGCAAATAAAGTCAAAACGAAACGAGCTACTGCAGTAGTCATGTGCAAAATGGTAGATCGGAAGTACACAAACTTCCCACTGGCACTCTATAGAAGAGTTTGTTGGAACATGATGGACCAGTGACCACTGTTAGGTGGCGACAAACGCATGCAGGATGCCGCTGAAAGAGCAAAAAGACTGCAGGAAATGTTTAGAGCAGGGCACCAGGGAAACAATGTACATCTTTTGTGCACTTTACTTGTATCTGGGGTCCTCACGGTATGATACACTGGAGGAGGTATCGATAGTGGGGCAGCGGAGTCTGTTAAAATTCATATCAAGACTCCCTAAACGATGACTACTCATCTTGGTCTTAGCAAGTAAACTCCATCTGATAACGCAAAGAATCAAACTTTTCCATGCGTGGTTTATTGGCCTACGAGATTAACCTAAACTAACCTAAAAAACAGCTAGTGACTGTACACCCTTGGTAGAATATATATCAATAATCCAAATTTCGAGTTTCCGAAGCCAAAGCAGCGGTACGACAACGGTCTCTTTTTTTCTCGAACTCAAACTGTATGTCTAGATAAGAAAATGTATGGCATACTCCAAATATTTTTTTTTTCGAGAGCCAAACGAAGTCTTCACGTAACAAACTGAATAAAATGGCCTTCTCAAACACAACAAAATATAACGCTTGCCATTAAGTTACAGTACAACTCGTTCAAATAAAACTGCAATTAAGTTAAAGTGGAGAGATTTAAGCTGCCGACAGCAAAGCAGACGCGCTCATCCGCACCATTCAAGATGTACAATAAGAACGCTCGACACTTCAACGAAGGCGTAAATTACTCAAAATCACAATCACTTCAAAATGAACAATGTCCCTCACTTCGCATCATCATTATTCGGGACTTTTTTGTTTCGACGTGCAGCAAACCCTTGCTAAAACACCGACAAAATGACACAATCACTTCCCTTTCTACTTATGAATGCACAGCTGCGTCCACATCCACATCCGTATCCGCCCACTTAGCTGCGAACGCTTTCCGCTTACGCTTAAACACGACCGCTTTGCCGACACCGAATGGCCAGCTAACGCAAGCTGTACGTTGGAGAACCTACACTTTGGGGGTAAATGTGTTGTTTTTATACCGCTTAACACGCGCCTTATGTATTGCTCGCCTCATTATGTAATGTCGCCTTCAACGGCACTGGCAAAGACGCGGCATAAGGACGGCGGACACGTTTTACCCAAATACTGATGATATATGCTTGCATGTAGCTGTGCTTCACTCAAGCGGAGGGCAAGTAAAATGCCCAATCATTGTCACTCGTTAGAAATAACAAAAGGAAAAAAGGATACCTCCAACTAATGCGAGCAAAAAGTAGTTATTTTGTAAGATAGCCAGAGTGGAAGAGTGAAGTGGTGAATTGGTATGAAGGCAATGCCTCCTTACTTCATAGAAAAAGGGCGAACTGACAAACTGTCCAACGACATATATACATATCTACGGGCTGAATTCCAGTTTAAGTGTCAACTAAGGCCATATTCGAGCTCAGACTTTCAGACGTTCAGCGACAGCGGAAATGTTGAATTTATCTTACTATGGAAAATAGTCTGCGTTTCATTAGAAACGACTGCAACGAGAACAAAAAAAAAAATACACATCTGCAGAAGAGAGGCAAGAAAAACAAGTGATTGCAAATAGGAGGAATAAAAATAAAATAATTCAAGTGTTTTTTGTGGTGGAAAATTTTATATTGAAATTGAGCAAGGACACTCGCCATGTACATCATCAAAACGAATGACTGTCAGTCAGTCAGCCAGCGACCGCCGCTTACACAATGATTTAGCGTAAGATAGTGAGGCGTTGCCGGCACTCAATTGAGCTAAATTTACTGAAGCGTTTGCTAGCAGACAGCTTTATGGCGCGCTCGGACAGGCCATAGCCGCAGCCATTAGTACTTTCACAAGTTAGATACACAAACACACATACACAAGCGTCGTATTTGTGTGTGTGTTTCGCTTACATTTTTTCCAATCTAAGCCGCTTTCTGCTTCATTTCATAGTTTGTGCCACAATTCTTTGTACTGTTTTTTTTTTGTATCTTTCATGCGCATCGATTTGCCTCGTTTCGACCCCCACTCTCCTTTTATTTGTGTAATCAATTGTTTGCATTTGAATGGCTGACAACCGATTTACGGATCATTGCCACCCGCCAAACTTATTGTACCGCAATTGTATGGCATAAGCTCACAGTTGATGATATTCTGAGAAAAGCACAGTATTATAAAAGAAGAAATGGAAAGTTTCTTTCGAGTTTTGCTAGATTTTATACGCTTTTGTCTTTCATTGTCCACCACTTGGTCTCGAATCAAAAAAGCATTTCGCTGGAGTCTGACGTCTGACCAGCGCGTTTATTTAATTTTTAACTAGCCAACAGTTCACAATTTCACACCGCTTACGTGGAACGGCTTCAAAGAACTTACGTAGACAGATCTCCCGGATAATCCAGATGCTTTCTCATCTTTGTCCGTCAACGTTTAAGTTTTTACGTCGAGTGTAATAGGAAAAAAAAGAGAAAGAACCCTGCGCTAACGGTTCTGTTGTTTAAGTTTATGAGCTCAGTGTCATCTGCCTACACCAGTAGCAATGTTCTTTTAGAGTAGATATTGCCAATGCATTTCAGATTAGTGGAGGTTATAACCTTTCCAGCATCATATTGAGACAGGCGCACGAGAAGGAATCTTAATACCAAACGAAAGCTCGGAGGATCCTTCTTTATTGTTCTTAACCTTTTACCGCATAACCGCCGGAGTTTTGAGGATATATCAAATGTAGACATGGTGTTGAATTGATAACTTCTTACACTACTGTCGAAAACGGCTTTGAAATCGACAAACTGATAACAATTCTCGATCTGTTTGTCGAAAATCTCCTTCAGGATTTGAAGTGTTGTAAAAATCTTGCTTGTAGTGGATTTGCCACATTTAAAGTCAAAGTTATACCATAAAGTTCAATCAGTTTATTTACAATGGATAATAGTCCTCCACACGTTCCTTTCAACCGACATTACTTGGCCGAATAAAATTCAGATCTGTTCTAGTTTCTTACATCCGACTGTCTTTGGAGCGGTTTGCCTGTATGTCGCACCCTCTCAACGGATGCTGTGCAGATTCTGTTAAGTGCAGCCCCTCTGGACCTGACTATCATACAGCGTGGAATTCAGGTTAAGAAGGGACTTGAATGTGTCATTGATGCGCAATGACTGGATCTCCGATGATGATGTAAAAAGGCAGGGATCTAGGGAGCAGGATGACATGGACAGATTTAGGTGGAAAGACGGTTGGGACATTAGCTCTAACGGCCGATCGACTTATGAACACATTCGGGACGTTGGGTTTGTTGAGAGGAACTCAAACTTCAGATTTTATCTGAGTCATCGGGGTCTCCTATATGATATCTCGGGCGAGGGTAGAGAACTGGGTGCATATAATTGTAGAATGACCAATTTACTCGGACACTAGGGATCTGGGTGGTATGGGGATTAGCTGGATTGATGTACGGCAGAGGTTTTAGATGAGCCTCCAACCCTATTAAGGTGGTTAGTGTGTCCATTCCACACTGTCATTTGGTACTGAGAATAAATGGGCGCTGAATAACACATTGATTTGATCCACCGTGCTTTTGAACACCGAGGAGTAGGATTGTCGTCAGCAGGTACCTACCCTGGACTTTGTCATTGGAGCGGTTATCATTAGAAGATCAGGTTGGCAAAGTAGGCGGAGACATATATTGATTTTTTGGTGTATAAATAAAAGTCGAACATACTTGCACCATACACATGAAGATAGCGAAATATGGAGGCTCTTAGAAAATAGTGAATCTTCAATTTCATCAACCACATTACATTTTGGAACCAGTACTTGAGCAACCATGAATTGGAACTGAGATCTGAGATCTGAGAGCACATGTAAGTACGCTTTCCATACAACCCATGGCAGGCACATTAAAATCTCAGTTTTACAGGCATCAGACTTAAATGTGATTTCCAAAGGTATTTTAATAATTTTTGTAATATAATTTTGGAGCTCGGTAGATCAGTTAATTATAATGCTTTTGTCGTGTATGTATATAAATGTAATAAGGTCGGCAGTAATCAACCGTTATTAAATACATCATACATTTTGTTAACCTAAATTTCAGTCGTAACTATCATAGCCTTCTCTCCACTTTATTCAGCTTTAACTTTCGCTACATAAAAAGGAAAATCTTTGCTGTCGAGTCGAGCTATTTCCACAGACAATACATTTGAACAAGCGCTATATGACAGGCGGTATAAGTGATTGCTGAAATATGCCTCCGGGGGATTCCTTTTCGCTTATTTTCTATAATTTTTCATTTTCGTGCTACTTTACACATATACAAACATATGTATATGCATGGTATATATGTATGTGTATGTAGATTATTATTTTTATGCACATAGACTTGAAGCCGGAAATGGGCGAAACGGAAATTGTGTCAGTCGTATAATAAAATGGTGCAGTGAAGTAGCAGCGAAGCAGGACGAGCGCTAGAAAACGACGTAACGAGAAAAAAATAGCAAAAAGCGCTGCTAGATACATATGTATAATGAAATGTCGACTGCAAATGACAGTTGAAATGCGGCCATTGCTTGATGCTTAGCACACTTTTCGGCGCATCAACTGCTGCTTTATGTCTTACACTGCTCGCCGTGCTTATACTTGCGATATCTCATTAAAGCATACGTACAGCGGTTTGTTGTTGTCAACAAGTTTTCTCTCTTTCATTTTCGTTCGTGGGATAGAAATAATGAACTTGAGTACCAGTAATTGAGGGCAACAGCGCCAGCTGCCAGACGCGCGCTGGAGTGTATAAAATGGAATTTTTTTTCTGAGGTTTTCTTAGCAAGCGGCAACTCTTATACAATTTTTTCATTTTATATTTGTAGTTGTTTTTGGGTTTTTTATACATTTTTAGTTTTCATATTTTTTATTTTTTCATATTTTTTTAGTTTCAATATATTTTTTTCTTTTTTCCTTATTTTTATATTTTTCCACATTTTTCATGTTTTTTTTTATATTTTCATTTGTTTTGTGGCAATGTTAGAATTTATGTTAACATGCTTGCAACCAGCAAGTGGCAGCGAACATGTGCAATATGTGGCTGAAATATTCTAAAATGTGTGTAAAGCAGTTCACTGTGTCATAATAATCTGCCTGCCACATTTTGAGCTGCCTCGCCTCCACGCTGTTGCACTATTTTTGCGACATTGCTTACACAAGTCCTCTCTTAGCGCTTGCACATTTCCGCTTCCACGATTCGCTTTTCATTAGCAAGAACAAAGCACGATTTTTCAAGCGTTGCTCATCTCTCTTTTTTTGCGTCAATGCAAATATTTTAATCACAGCTTGTTATATAAGCACGGCAATACAATAGAAGAAGCTAGTAGCAGAATAAAATTTTGCGGTTAGTAGGCCAATGCAGAGCGCAGAAAGAGGAGTGGAAATTCGAAAAAAAATTATATATATTCACAAATTAGCTGCTAAAAATATTGCAAAAAAGCGCAACGAATAGCAGCGCGCAAGAAAATAGCAAACTCTTTGGTTTTGCGCCTGAAAGTATGCAAACACCAACACGGCCGCACCCATAACCAGCTGGCTTTCACACTTGTATGCATGCATGGGTGTTAGTGGCGCATTGCATTGTCAAGCGAATGCCGAAAAATGCGCCCACAACCACATACATGCATAGCAACACACACACACAAATACACACTTCAAATCCCATAGGCTTACATTTAAATCCGTGAATCACAAGCAGTGCGTGGCACACATTCTTCGCATGCAAATGAGACAAACTTAAATTTACTAGAGCTACTAAAGTACGCAATGGTTAACAAAAAAAGCTAACTCTAATCACAGCGGCACAATGGCATAGCCTATTCTAAGGCGCTTAAGCTAGCACTGTCATGCATGTATTTGAATGAGGTTAAGGTAAAACCAGTTGAATGACTTGGTGACTCTTAACCCCATTAACTTTTCTGCTTCAGCGTATGTTTGCATACATGCACGTGCAGATGTGGAAGTAACTGTGTATGTGTGTGTGTGTATCGTACTGGTTTAAAGTAAATATTATGCCCGTGCATAGTTCGCGTTTATGCTGTTTTTGCTATTCTGCCAATGTGCCACAACGCACGCTCAACATTTGTATTTGACAATGAATAACGCAGTGCCGTAGCTTAGCTGTTTGCGTGGAAGGCGAGGAGAGTGAAAGTGGGTAGTACATATATACATATTTTCGAATATTATTTATGGTCGCCACATGTACGTATACATATGCATATACACATATTAAATATGTATTCTTTACTAAGTTTAAGCGAATATTTTTGTAAATTTCTGTATGTATGTACATAAGAAATTAGCAAAAAATATGCTGTATTGATTTTTGAGGTTGCCACATGTTTGTTTAGGATTAACGGTAAAGAGTCTACCATATTTAAAACTAGAGACTAGGCGATAAATGACAAGTTTACTTAAAATTTTTTTTTTTTTGGATGTGCCACATAAATTGAAATTCTATTATTATTAAATAAATTTTAAAATTATCGACTATGCGACAATAGATGAATTTTTCTCAAATTAATTTTAAAATAAATGTTAAGCAAGAGCTATTAAGTCATATGAAAAGAACAAAAATAACTATTTTTTGGCGTTGCCACCTAATTAGGAAAAAAGCTCTTTTAAAAAACGTTAATCTGTGGGTATTAAGACAATAGGTGATTTTTCTAAGAAACTATATTTTTAGATTTGCCACCTAATTTGAAATTAAAATAACTTTAAAATAAATTTTAAGTTATATACTATATGGCAAGTACAAATTTATCTAACAAAATTATGTTTTAAATTTGCCACCTAATGCGAAATTAAAGCTCTTTCAAAAAAACTTTGATCTGTGGACTATTTGACAAGAGAAAAATTTTCTGGCAAAAATATTTTTTAGAGTTGCCACCTCATGTGAAATTGAAAAAATTTTAAAATAAATTTTAAGTTATCGACCAGATGGAAGCAGCAAAGTTGTCGGACAAAACTACATTTGCCGTTGCCACCTAATTCGAAATAAAAGTTCCTTTAACAAATTTTAATCTATGGGTTATATGCCAAGAGAGGAATTTTTTTGCAAAAATATTTCTTAGAGTTGCCACCTAATCTGAAATTATAAAAATTTTGTAATAAATAAATAAAGTTATTGGCCAGATGCGAGGAGCAAAGTTGTGTAACAAAACTAAATTTTGGAGTTGCCACCTAATTCGAAATAAAATATTTTTAACTGTAGACTAAATATACAACCAGAGATAATTTCAGAGTTGCCACCTAATTTGGAATTAAAAGTATTTTGAGAAAAATTTTAAGCCTTAGGTTGCCACCTTGACTCTAGTTCTAAAACCATGTAACTTATTTAATAATTGCAAATGCGACATAAGTAATTCAAGAAAGTATTATAAAAATACTTTGACTGTAGTATGTAACTAACACGTAGTTTCCTTAGCTTAACTTAGCTTTAATTATATAAACTCGTAAGCGAGTGATTTTTTTACATATTCATAGTTTCAAAGTCTCTAGAACAGAGCTTATCCAATAATTGTATACTTTCTCTATCTTCACTGATGTAATTTTATACTTTGCTTGACTGAAAACTGCTATCGTGCTCGCTTACTGGGTGAACTTTTAAACCTTAATCTTAAGGTTTTTTTGTTTTCAAGTCATTTTCTTATCACACACATAGTATAAAAGATGCACTTACACCAGCAAAAGAGTTTAATTCTGTTAATGCAAATTACTGTGGCTACTGGCTTAGTGCAAATGAAACGAGTTTCAAATGCTTGCTACTTACACAGTGCTACTTCATTTGTATGCAGTTTTGTTGTAGTCTTAGAAATACTCTTTCTATGTAAATATGGTGCACCGGCACTATGCCGCAGTCCCGAGCTTCGCAATCATTTCGGGTACACTAAGTCGCCTCTTAAGTTGCATTGCTTTGAGAAGCTTACATTGCTATCAGAAAATCGTCTTCTTTATGCATTTAGCTTGAACAAATTCTTAACAACACCTTGCTTGTACTATGTACAGTGTACCCAGTAGGAAATGGAGGAGGCGTTGAAAATTATGTCACTCTCAAATCATTATTTATAAGTGAAAGGTTAGGCGCTCATTTTTAGCTTTAAAAAAATTGAAAAGATATAGCTGAGAACAGAGATATTTGTAAAAAGTGTGTGGATAATTTTCCGTTTTTTTAAATGTATATAGGTCTGTAAGAACTGACTTCTCCACTCATATACAAGATTTTGGGTCTCCGGGCAATCTAAAGATATTAGTTCATCACCAAAACCTCAAATGCATTCAAAAGCGCCATTCGTAAGATTTTTGGACAGTTTCGTCTTATCCCTATGGCCTAGTCTGGAGAATGGAGTTATGTGTAGAAGTTTACGTAAGTGAGGAAAGTTCTCTGATTGTCATTCACTTGGATATGGCCAGAAACGATTCTTTTACTTATGACGGAAGCAGTTCACAACTTCCGACCTTAGACCAAGCATCCTCCTCAAATAACATCCGTTTGAAGGAGAGCCAAAGTGAGAAGGCGAACCATCCATCCAAAGGGTTGTGCGCTGGGGTTGGGACCCGCCACGTAAAAAACGTCCCGAATGAAAATGAAACAACGGCTTCAGAAGAGAAACCCTCCTTTAGATGACCTTCATGGCAAAAGCATTAAGGATAATAATTGTCGTGCCTGTACCTGGAATGTCCCGTCCTATAATTGGGTAGGTAGCGCTACCTGTTGTGAAGCATTTCTTTTACAACCTGCACTCAACGTCGGTTATGTAAAAGAATCAGGTTTTTTCCTTTAGACACGCTCAATACCCAAAAAATTAACCAAAATTTGTTGAGTCAATTCAGAAGAGGCTTTGTGATCCACTGCTATCTCTATGATATCAAACTGCCGATTTTAAAGCACCGATTCTTTAACTTTTTTGCTGTCACTAGGAGGTCAAACTTCACATCGAAAAAGGTTGTACTAATCTAGAGAAAAAATGTGTTCCAAATTGGTTTGCGCGAATAATGTAAATGGAGTAGACCGAGTAAAAATTGATTTGAGCGTGAATAAAAAATTTCGTCTGCCGAACTCTAATATTTAGCGCTTTGCCAATCAATGAAATTGCGCCAACCCCATTTGACGCTTTGAGTCCATTGTATTCAATTAGGTGTCTCCTCAAACATCCATAGTTGCTTTGATGTTCTCGCTTTTGTTTTCATCTAAAAGTCTTTGAAAAGAAACGCAGATCAGAAAATCTATTCAACGTGGGAAATTCCAGCCAAGCTCTCCCAGTTTTTGATGAGAAGCCCTTTCGGTCGATGAGTTTTTTTTCGATTGCTTGTTTCAATCTCTAAAATGTAGAATCAATCGTTCGACCAGGTTGAAGCAGCTCATAGCGGATGATTCCTTTCTCATTCCAGCAAACATTCAGCATAACCTTTCGACGCGTCAATTCAGCCTTTGTGTCCATTTTTTTAGCTTCACCACGCTTGGACCATGATATTTTTCTCACATTATTGTCATATTTGATCCACTTTTGTCTCCTGTTACCATTCGCTTCAACTTTTTTCAACTTCTCCGAATTTAATTTTTTTGTCAAATGAAGCTTAAAACCTCACCTTTAAGAAAAGCCTTTTTCTACTATTCAATATTAATTTTGATTTTTTTCCGGACTTGAATTCTTATCAAGAACTAGAAAGTTCCACGTTAACCTTATGACATTAGCAATTCAAGTCTGAAAGCCGATTTCTAAATAGTTGTCTCTAACAGTGGGTGATCGTTATCTTTAACATCTGTTGAGGAGGCATATCAAGAAATTGTGTATTGCTATTTTTATTTTTTTTTGTCCTATCAAAAAAATTATTTGTCGACTCCGTTGAAAGGCGTAAGTTAACATTTGCCTGCGCTGCTCCAAATAATACTAATTTGCACTTTCTAGCACAGAAGACTTCACAAGACCGAAAAAATAAAAATATTTGACTATTACTCGAGCATCATCATTCGAACTCCAAAAAAGTGTCCTGATATTCTATGTATTTGCTTCATGCCCTTGATATTCGCTAATATTCTCCAGGTAACTGATTTGACATCACATTCTATATTACCATTCTCGTTGCCAATACATCAAAGGCTTTCCCAATTGGGAAGTAAGAGCTTTTCTGCACACACATACACACACATACATTCATTTTAGTGCCAACCATTTACCAACCAACAGTAGTTGCGACAACACTTACTACCAAATCCGTTTGAATAATTAATTTTTCAACAATTTTCATTTCCATTTTGCGTGCCACATCCGCAACCAATGCGCCACGCCTGCAATATTCAGCGCAGCGCTGCTCTGTGTGCCAAAGCACGATATTGGCAAACTGCAATTTAGACGAAGGCTCGAAATGCAAGCGGTAAAAAGAGTGTTATTAGTTTTGTAGTTGTTGTTGTTGTGGTTGTGGTTGTTGCTAATGTTGACGCAACAACAGTAAATAGCATTTTGTTGATGCAACAACTTTAACGTATTTGCAGGGCACTCGATGTGGCATGTCTGTGTGTGTGTTGACAAATGTACATAACTGTATGATTGTATGCGGGTGTGTGTGTGCGCGTCTGTGTATTTATCAGCAAATTACATTTAACACTTCATTGTTTTTGCTCGAATCTGCATGCTGTGGCATTGTTATTGGCAGCGTGTTGTTTATGCTGCAGCCGTTGTTGTTAATTTTTCTTGTTGTTGTTGTTGTTACTCAGTTTGTTGCAGAATTATCGCAAACGACATTTGTATTATTGCAGCGTGGCTGTCTGCGTGTGTGTGTGTGCGTGTGCTTTGCTAATGTTTTACTTCGACACTTGTAGCGCGGCAAATACAGCTTCTCGCTGAAAGTGTTTAAAATTGCTTGTAGCAACAACGGATGTTGCATGCATGCTGCTGTGCGCATACACTCGTGTGTATTTGCATAACGGCAACTTAATTAAAACACGCAAACGAACTTTGTTGCACATACAATAACACCGAAAATATATAAATGTGTGTGCTTCGGTATTTACAGTTACATACAAGTGTTTGTTGCATGCCACAACAGCTTATGTGCAGTTGTAGCGCTTATTTTGAGTGCTTCGTCAAAGTGTGTCCCATATGTGGAGGCGCCATCTTGCAGCACAACCATGTTGCAAGTATGCAATTGTATGAGCATGTGTGTATGTGTGTTTTTCGTTGTTGCAGCATATCAGCGTCACTTCTAATTAATAGAATTAAATATTTTCGCAACGAGTTGTGCTTAAGTTGTTGCAACAATCAACAAACGCACTGCGTGTATGTACTTAAGCTAAGTGCAACAACGGCGACAAATATGTGCATATCACGATATCAGCGCTTGTGTTTCGGTAGTACCGTTAGCAGTGGCGCTGTGACTGCCATATTTTGGCGAGATGAGTTTTTAATGTTGCAACTTTCTGCACAGCCAGCCGTTTGGCACAGCTGTTGATTGTTTCCTTTACAATTTATTGTTGTTGTAGTTGTTGTGCTGTAGCACTTTTGCTTAAAGCGCCACTCAAATAAATAATATACTTATGTAAGTGTGTTAGTGTGCGTTTCGTAAGCTGCAAATCGCCAAATTCGCATTTATATATTTTTACTAGGGTAGCACATGAGGTTTCGCTGCGCGGAAAGATATATTTCTTAGTAAAAAATAACGGGAAAAATTGTTTGTGGCCTGCACTCAAACATTTACTTTCTTCCATTTTTTCACAACCAAATGTTGTTATCGCTCTATCTGGGTTCCCTACTATGGGCAAAAAATAGTAAGACTTTTTTCATAATTTTAAAATTCTTAATTTATACATACTTCAAAATCTATATCACTCCCTCAAAGTAGTCACCCTACTAACAAAAAAAATAATATTTCCACGAATGTGTTTTCGGGCGGAATTTAAATAAAAAGTCTAATTATTTATTGCCCACAGTATATATAACTAACTCCTGCGGCTTATTTTTTTTTCAAAAATTGAGACTTTATTTAAAAAAATATTTGCAATAGATTTATTCAAGTCATTGCCCATCTGAAGCTCTAACATTGTCCCATCCTTCTAGCAATTTGTGAATACTGTCCTCAAAGAACTGCATCGGCTTGGCGGAAAAGTAGAGTTCAAGCCTATTTTCGATATGCGATTCTGATCTGAACCGCATTCCAATGAGTTCATTCTATATCGACCGATCAATGGTAGTCAAAAGTGGCATTGTCTGGAGTATAAGTTAATTGTGGTTACCCAAATTATCAGAACTAGTCTTGGGACAAGATGTACTGGCTCCCCGGCTTCTGCAACCAACAACCAAAATAAAATTCAGATTTAATCATTTCGAAATTCTTAGATATTAAAAGCTTTTCCACACGCTACGCATTCTCCGGAATAGCCTTGAGAGCCGAGATGCTTGCTGCTTGGATTCCCTCTGTCATCTCAAAATACTTCACCGGCCTTTTTAGGCAAGAAAACAAAAAAGAGTTCGGGGGAGCCACATCTAGGCTGTAGAGCGGCTGCGGAAGCGTTGGGATGCCAGTCATGGTTAGGTAGCTGTTCACAAGAAAGGCCGTATGAGCCGGAACGTTGACGTGGTGCCACTTCTAATTGGCTGCGATGTCTTGTTGGACCCAATTGACCCTTCGATTGAGTCTCTTGAGAACTTCCACGTAAAACTTGGCGTTGACGGGTTTTCCAGGAAGAACAAATTTATGGTGGACGGTGGCTTTGATGGCAAAAAAGACAATGAGCATTGGTTTCGCTTTGGATTTGTTCATTCATTTGAAAATGTTTGCCCTGACCCTCCATGTGCTCGGAGACTACTGACCAGCCTTTCGTTCGTTAGGTGTCTAGTGGCTGCGCGCAGTCTCAGTCACGGCAAAAAAAATCTTTCCTAATAATTTCCGGACAAATCTTGTATTTCTACCAATCAAAACTTCAAGTGACGTTCTAATAGGTAAATTGAATTGATTTTTGAGACGAAACATATGCAGTTGAAATAAAATTTTGGCTTAATGACGAGTTTCCGGGCACCGCCCTAGAAAAATTAATCATCAAGGATTAGTATGCTAAGATGCGACATGATGAAATAAGCACCTTCACGGTGGACGCCCAAAAGAAGTTATAGCCGGCAAAAATATCTAAAGTGTTCACAAAATAAATAATTTGAACGTGCACATCATATTATTCACGTATTTCGAGTACGAGAAAGCTCTGTGCATACTAAGTGCCGCGCGAGTTCTCTTTTGACCAAAACCAATGAGTTCTTGATTCGGAACAGTGTTTGGAGATATTCAGGCGTAAGAAACCCAAGTTTTTGCATCGATATGTGACAATGGATGAAATAGGACTCCATTATTTCACACCGAAGTTCAAACGACAGTCATCCGAGTGCACTGCGCACGACGAACCCGTTCCAAAGCTGGGAACAAGAAAGCAGTTGACTGACAAGGTTATGGCGCATGTATTTGGGGATGCACATGAATAATATTGATTGACTACCGTGAAAAAGGAAGCACTATCAACAGCAAATACTAAATAACGTTATTGGACCATTCGAACGACGAATTCGACCAAAAAACGGCCGCATTTGCAGAAAAAGGAAGTGCTATTTCACCAAGTCAATTCAACGTGTCATAAATCAGTGAAAATTATGGCAAAAATGCTTGAACGGTACTTCGAATTGTTTCCGCATCCACTAGATTCTCCAACTCTGGACCACAGCTACTATTTCACGTTCTTGGACCTAAAAAAAAAATGCAGGCTGCCGAAAATTTTTTTTCGAATGAAGAAGCGATTGCATAAACGAAATTTTTCCAAAAAACTTTATTTTACTATGGCAAGCCAGAACCTTTTCAATTGAACTGTTAAATTGTGTAATGTCTCTCACGTCACTGTTGACAGTCATAACTTTGAAGTCGTAGATAATTTCGTCTATCTTGGAACCAGCGTAAACACCACCAACAGTGTCAGCCTGGAAATCCAACGCATGATTACTCTTGCCAACAGATGCTACTTAGGACTGAGTAGGCAATTGAAAAGTAAAGTCCTCTCTCGACGAACAAAAACCAAACTCTATAAGTCGCTCATAATTCCCGTCCTGCTATACGGTGCAGAGGTTTGGACGATGACAACAACCGATGAGTCGACCTTAAGAGTTTTCGAGAGAAAGATTTATGGTCCTTTGCGCATTGGCCACGGCGAATATCGCATTCGATGGAACGATGAGCTGTACGAGATATACGACGACATTGACATAGTTCAGCGCATTAAAAGACAGCGGCTACGCTGGCTAGGTCATGTTGTCCGGATGGATGAAAACACTCTAGCTCTGAAAGTATTCGACGCAGTACCCGCCGCGGGAAGCAGAGGAAGAAGAAGACCTCCACTCCGTTGGAAGGACCAAGTGGAGAAGGACCTGGCTTCGCTTGGAATATCCAATTGGCGCCACGTAGGGAAAATGGGAAACGACGGGCACGCACTGTCTACGTCAGTAAAGAAAAAGATTTAAAACCGATTGAAAAAAGACACCCTGTTAGGGCTTCAGCTTTGAAGATTATTATTTTAAAATGCGAAAACTGTTATTCTAAATTTTTATTGCTTTACCATAAAGTAAAAGAATTAATAAATCTAAAAGTGCTAAATACCTTTCCCGACAAATAAGAATATACCAATTGAAATCCGTGATATTTTAAGCCCAAGCCCTGCAAAGATGTTTTTGTTGCATTTTTAAAAAAAGCAATTTGTGTGAGAGCTTTTTCGTAATCTTTCTTCGAACGAAATCCACTTGTGACTTATCATTCCTTTTTTCAGTAGCATTTCTAGCTTGTAGAACTAGTGCTCAAAGCGGCTTACGTCGTCTTTCATATTGAATTTGCAGCGTACACATTTCTTTTTTCCGCCATTAGGAAAGCACATTTCGTCAATTCCACAGATTACATGCGCTGCCAGAGTTTACTGTTATTTTCGCTTTGCTGTTATTCTTCTTCAAAGTGGCAATTAAACTTGGCTTCAATAAATCGCCACAAATTTCGCCATTTTTCCACTACACACATCCTTCGCGTGCGGCTCTGCCCGCTCTGGCTTTAGCTCCTATTTCAACCCTTGTTTTTGTTGTTGTTTTGTTTTTTGGTTTTTCTGTCTTTTTTGCTACATTTTGCTTGCACGAAATTGGCAAATTGGAAAACTGGTTCTTGCAACTCGCAACATCAAAGCTATGCAAGTACAGCGCATGTCGTTGGCAACACTGGCCGTCAGTGGGCTTCACACTGCTAACTTTATCTCGTTTGGTTGCTTCGTACAACTAATTTATCTTTGCCGAAAGTGAGCAACGCATAAAAGCACACAAACAGCACACACACACACACACACACATACAAACATAATACGTGTATTTGTACATGGGAGCAGCAAGAAAGCGCGCAACAAAAAGCAGATGCGCGAAAATGCAAGCGAAATGGACTTTGCTCCGAGCTCCATAGCGAGGCTTGTCTGCGCTTTGAAAGCATATTAGAGTCGTTCGATGGCGGCGAGCGCAGAAGGCGAGTAAACAAAAATTGGTTGCGAACGCATAAGATTTCATCATGCCACTTCTTTTGTGCACACACACGCGCGCGCTGAAAGAGATTTTGAGATTTATGCAACGCAGTAATGTTAACAGCTTGCAACACGCACACACATTTGTGCACGCCACTATTTGTAGCCTTTGCTAGTCAACCGTTATTTGTTATTGTTATTGTTGCGCTTGTTTTCGCTACTTCCAGCATCCGCAACACTCGGCAACACTTTCCGGAATTGCAAATTCGTTTGCCACTTAGCCAACATTGTTGCCGCTGTTGCAGCCGTCGCTTGAAGTAGAAGGCATTAAGGCTCCACGCTTTGTTGGGAATTCCCGGAGTTGTTGTTTTTGTTCTTTTTAGTCTACGCTTAGCTTAAGAAAGGCTTAGCGTAAGCAAAGTGCCAATCCATTGCAGTTTTAATGGTTGTTACAGATTGTTTTAATTGTCGGCCAAGTTTTATCGTCGTCTTTGCATTGTTGGAAAGAGTTTTTTCAGCTTCCAAAGCTTAGCTTTTGCTGTGCGCATTCAAGCACCGCCGACACTGACATTTGCAGACAGTACCACTTATATGAACTGTAGATCAAAGTCATTTAAATCCAAAAAATAAAACTGGGCACCAGCGCCACTCCTAGGATCGGATTTCACAATATTAGTGATTTATGGTTTAGGTGGGGCTATAGAAAAATTTCATTCTAATTTACGGCAAAACCACATAATTTTTAAGAAAACACTAAAATATCACCGATTTTTTTACCAACCTGAACCTGGTTTAAATGCAAGTTGAAAGACGACAGTCATTTTATGCGCTATGGAAGAGGAAGCCCTCCACTCCGTTGGAAGGACCAGATGTAGAACGACCTAGCTTCACTTGGAATCTTCAATTAGCGAAATCTTGCGAAAAGAAGAAATGATTGGCGCGCTGTTGTTAACTCGGCTATAAAGGCGCAAGCAATGCCTACGCCAGTAAAGAAGGGAAGAAAAATATGTCTTCACCACTTCTACAGGCAGTGTTATAGAAGTCCTAGAACCTATGATGAAAACTTTATTTTTTTATACCAAAATCAGAAAAAATAGTGTAAAAAGGAACATTGAACGTAAACAAAAATAAATGATTGGATCCTCATCTTTCAAATCTATTAAAAATGTGAAAATTAAATATTTTAAAAACGAGTATTAATGATTATTCTTTAAATCACATTCACATACAAAAACGTACCAGTAAATTGTAAATAAAAAGCAAAATATTTAATTATTCATTAATATTTATTTGGTCACCGTTAAAGTATTCCCAATCAGATGTAATACACTTCCGCCAACGATTTTTCCAGTTCTTGAAACACTTTTCATAAACATCTTTTGGGATGTCCTTCAGCTCCTTCTCAACGAATTTTATTATTTCTCATTGATCGATTGAAAATTAATTCCATTCCGATGGTTGTTGACTTGTCTGTATATCAAACTCATAAGCCATCTTGATCGAAATTGCACGATCAAGCATGTCCACGGAGACCTGTTTACGATATTCATTTTTGAAAAAAATTCGGCTTTATCGGGATGGGTCGACAGAAAACGCATTTCATACCCACAATATTCACCGAAATCAATGCAATGGGCTCACGAGATCGATCTCTCCGTCATCTCTCTAACACTTGTTTAACGACTATCAATCACCATATTCTTCACTTTTCAATATTAATTAATTAATATTAAAGAGGTCGAAGCTTGTCCAGAAGGAGGCATGTCATCGTTTGTGCTACACGTAAGCTTGTGTTTTTGGTAAAACTGAATCGCCATAAGCTTTTTCCAACATTCGCAACGATTTCTCACACGAAATTTGGTTAGAAATACAAAATTTTAAACAAACACTTTGTTTAGCCTCTGGACTCCGCCTTTCGGTGTTATTCTCTTCGATGGTCTATATCATGTCAATGCATTCGATTTATGCAACAAACCGTTGAACCAACCTATTAAGCGCTGATCAAATTTTTGAATATGCACTCTGCTATTAGTGCAGCATTATTAATTTTGTACAATTTATTTTAGTCTGATTTGATTGGACCTCATTGTGAAAGCAATTAAACGAATTTGTTGCATGCAACAAGTGTAATCAATGTTTACATACAAAAAAGTGCAAACGTGGGCGAATAAATTTTTACTATATGTAATCACAATGTATATAACAAATATAAAGTCACATAAAACACTAAATAACTTAGCAACATTTTCGGAAATTTACAAGGGAATGAATGAAACACGATATAAAATATGACATGAGCGAAATAAAATAAAAATATTTGTTAAAACTGGGTTATGTTATATGTATGTAATTTGAAGTAGTGAATTCCAAATAACAAAACCATCAATTTCGAATTTTTTGATCATACGTTCTCTAATATTTGAGGTGACAATATGTTTATGTATATATTAGAGTGACCATTATTACCCAAGCCCAAATAAACGATATTCGCGTGTAAAAACTTCCGATTTAAAAAAAAAATATCTTATTAGTTCTTTTCATAAAAAAATTATCATTTAAAAATTATAAACTGTTGTTATAATATGTAATTATGCCTCAAGTGTACTGTATTCATACAAGTGCGCCATGTCGTATGAGCAACGCATAATTTATAAGGCAGTTGTATGGATGTTTAGGCCATTTGATAACATTTAAAGGAATGTACTTGTGGAAACACCAATCAAACTTCATTTGTTGAGCCAAAAATTTGGAATGGGAATTTTACTTTTTCCGTTTACTTGCTTAGTGCAAAATATTAAGGGGTAGTCAAAAATTTTTAATTTCTAAGCTATAGTTGTTTGTGTTGACTCAGTTCCAAAAGAGATACTTGCGGGGACAACCATAAGTAACTGGAGATTCATTTAAATTCAATCGGACAAAAAAAAATTAGTTTTATAAATAGATAAGCTCGGGTCTGATCGAAGGATTTTATTTTAGTTTTTCAAAAATTAACAAAATGGCGGCCTCAGGAAATTTTTTTCTAAATATTTGGGAAAAAATCAACAGTCAATTGGTCTTAAAAAATCGAAATTTTTGAAAACAAAAAATCCTTCGATCAGGCCCGAGTTTATTATATATTCTACAACTGTACATATTTCATTAAAATCTACTCAGCGATTTTCGAGTTACAGTTGTCACCAGTTCAAAAAACATAGTTTTCAGATAAACGCATTTAAAGTTTCATACTAGCGCTTTGAAGCTCTCTTTGTTATTTCTCTAATAACTCAAAAACTAATTATCGGATCAACGTGAAGTTTGAAGAGAATATTTTTTAAGATATTACGTTTAAAGAAAATTCAAAAAAAAAAATAATAATAATAATTTTTTGAAAATTCTGACTACCCCTAACCTCTTAAAAAATTGCATGTGAAACACATAGGAAGAGTAATAAGATTTAGACACGATGTAAATAACAAACAAAGAGCTTTGTTGCGCTGCTAAATTGTTTCTTTTAGAAAAAAAAATGCAATCTCAGAGGTCGATTGTAATAAATGCATCAACTTGGAAAACAACGCGCACCCTAATACATATAGAAATATTTTTACTTTTAGAGCTACGAAAACGCCACTTTTTAAAATGAATAAATCAGATTTCCTTGAGAAGGCGCAATAAATTTGATTTGGGTTTTCTTCTTTATTAATAACACCTTTTTATGCATTATATACATATAGCACCAGGTTTAGTATGAAACTTAATTTTTGAAAGCCAAGGTTCTCTATAAATGTTCAAGATCGTTTAGGCCTTCAACTAGTTTGATCTTTGGTAACAATTTAGCGAGATTAGAAGACTCTGTGTTCATACATTTCACGGTACTTTCAACTTTTATGAGATAAAAATTGGAACGCTATACATTGTAGAATGTCCTTTAAACAGGGTTGCTCACGCAGTGCAAAAAATTGTAAGCAAAAGCCTTCTCGCTTGAATGTTTTTCGAATTTATTGTATTTGGCAAAGGCAAAAAGGAACATCGCTCTTATCGTAGGGCTTGCTCCTAGAGACATAAATAATATTGAATAGTCGAAAAGTCTTTATATAACTTACTTTCTTAAAACGCTGCCTGAATTACACTGTATACCATATTATGAACTGTCATCATTGCCCCTATTATGTCTTATATATTTATAGCATATATTAAAAGCTTTGATATGGCACATCCAACCACAACCAACCACTCATATCACACATAATCGAAAACGGTTGGACACCCACCACGATGATACCGTTATGCAGCAGTTAGCGGTCACTCTTATGTAATAGAAGTTACATGCAATCATAGTTAATTAAAATGAAACGAAATAAATTTTAAGCCCATCAACAATAACCCAATTAGTTGCACAAATATGTGGATAAATATAAATAATAATTATAAACACGTCCATTTTAATTCAATAAAATTCTATGTGCGCGCATATTTGTTGTGGCATTTGACAAACAGCATTAAAGTATTTGTATGTATGTGTTCACGTTGGCATAAATGCCAACCAATAAATCTAATTTAATTGGAATCGAGGCCGCCACAGCATTCCCTCTCCTGCGACGCTTGGCTTACGCTTTGTCACGTTTTTGCATTTCAAATTAATTGAAATGCATTTCGAAATAGGTATGTTATTTAATTACTCTCGAATATATTGTAAGCTATGGGCATGAGCGAACAGGTTATGCAACTGTATATACATATGTACAAGCTGCATACATATTTGGAAGTTAACATTGAAATGTATCTGTTTTCGCTCGTTGGTAATAAATGTCAATCCAGGGCAAAATTATTATCTGACTAGCTGACCCGGCAGCCGTTATTCTGCGTGAAATTATGTGTTTTGAAATGAAATGACAAAAATTGATATTATGTTGATAATCATTTATTTGCGATTTTTCTACATTGATAAACGACGGATGGAAATGATATCAAACCGCCGGAAGTATCAACCGGCTTTGACCCATTTCCAATTTTTAGCGTATACGATGTAAAATGTGTTCGACAATGTAATTTTTGGTCGTATTCCATAACTGAAGGCTGATCATCGCGAAAAGTGTGAGAACTTCAGTGGCATTCGAAGCAGCTACGGGAGCTCGGATAGGAGGTTTTGTCGCATCCACCATATAACTCGGACATAGCGCCGAGGATTATCACCTGTTCCTGTCCATGGCAAACGCCCTTGTTGGTGTAAAGTTGAAATCAAAAGAGGCTTGTGAAAAGTGCCTGTCCGAGTTCTACGCAAATAAGGAGGGGAGCTTCTACGAGGGGTTATTATGAATAACACTTTTTAAAAAGCATTGAATAAAGAGAAAAAAGCGGCAGGAAAAAAAGGAAGTTAGAGTGACACGGTGCTATTTCTGGTAGAGTTAGATCGACTACTAAGCTGTTGAGTTTTAATAGTCTGGTCTTAACTAGCTGTTATATTGAAATTTAGCTTTAATTTCGTTAGAGGTTTTCGTATTTCTAAGGATGATATCAAGATTTTATTCTCACGTCAACCAATATTTCAAGGATGAATAAAAAACTTCAGTCCGGAATTATTGCTGCCTAAAATGACTGAGCTGAAGAAATGCACAAATAATAAACTGTTATTTTCTAGTAACACTGTTTGAACTAAATATTAATTTTGATGAATTAAAAATATCCAAGATCCAGTTTTATATTTCCCTTCACAGGTACGATTTTATTTATGTCTAAAGTCGAGTTTCTGGAAAGAAGAGACTTTTTTGGTACTTTCTAGCTGGGGAGTGAAAACAGAAACGTTAAGAATCTAAGCGCAGAATGCGGTTAGACCTCGAAAGTCTATAAAACTTACCAAAATGATTTGAGCAATCACAGGAAATCTCATATTCGAAAGGAGTAGCTGGTACCTGACTAAAAATGGAGCGATTTGTAGCTGACTCAACTGACAACTTCAAAAAAATCTCCGTTTCATTTTTACCTTTATTTTATTTGATCGCCAAAAGCCAACTTAAAAACAAAGTGAAAACAACAATAAGAAACAACAACAAAGAATACAAACACCTCCTTAACACACGCTGCGAACCTACAGCTCGTGTGGCAACATTCACCTCTGTATTTGTCATATTTAACAGCTTGTGAACAGATTTACAATGAATGCCGACAATGACAACAACAAAAACAACGAAAATAACGGTAGTTGTCAACGACAAGTGGCACAAAAGCAATGACAATGATAAAACATAATAATAAAAGAAATAACAGTATTAACCGGAGACATGTCAAGACCCGATATGGACCCCCAAATTTATGCAGTGCGCACTGTGTGACACCAATACACATGTACAATGATAAAATCTCATATGTAGGCGTGCTAATATAGAACTGCGTGTGTTGTAAAATTTTCACGCTCTGCAAAGGGGAATCTATAATATGTGAGTGAAATGCTTGACAAGGGGCTGGCTATGAAAAATTCAAAAGTAGTTACCGAAAAATTCAATACAATTGTGACTATTACAATGGTGTTGTTTGCGAGTATTGTGTTCTGCACGGTTGTTCCGTTAATATTTTATGTATATGCGTGTTCACGCATGTGACAAAGGTGTTTACGAAGCTCAAAGCGAAAGATTACAAAGAAAGTATAAAAACGGCGGAGTCGGGCAAGGCGCTGGTTACGCAATGCCGATTATGCGACTAACTCAGAAATGCTGCGAATTGATTGCAAAGCGGGTCAGCAGATATTGCCTATTTCTAAGATATATAGACATACCCAAAAATTACGGTGACATTGTATTTATTTTGAAAATTCCTTTTTTACTCTTCCAAATCAATTTCATCCCCTTCAAAGTAATCCCCTCCCGATGCAATGCACTTATGCCAACGGATTTTCCAATCTTCGAAACACTGGTTGTAGTTACCTTCTGGGATGGCCTTCAGTTCCGTCTTCGCTGCGGCGAAGAAAACGGTCAACATGGCCTTGATTCTTGAGCGACTTTGGCACGATTTTTCTGGGCTCGGCTCTCTTTTGGCACGATATTCGCTCGATTGATCGGTTGTTTCGGGGTCGTAAGCACAGATCCAAGTTTCATGGCCAGTTATAATGCATTTCATGATACCCTGGTAGTCGGAAAGCATCGTTTCACACACTTCAACGCAACACCTTTTTTCCAAAAAATTCAATGTTTTCGGTACCAGTCGAGATTTAACGCGCTTGAGGCCCAAAACATCCTTCAAAATGGTATTGGATGTGCCTTTCGATATGCCAACTTCATCAGCAAGGTCTCTAATTGTTAATCGACGGTTTTTCAATACCATATCTTTGATTTGTTGAACGTGAGCTTCCTCGGTTGAGGTCTTCGTCTTCGACACGTTCACGGCCGGCTTGGAACTCACTATACCACTTGTAAACATCTTTTTTAGACATAGCCTCATCACCAAAGGCTTTCTGCACCATCCTCAAAGTATCCGCAGCAGAAAATTGACTCCGTAAACAAAATTTAATGCAAATTCTTTGCTCAACAAATTTCAACATCGCAAAAACGAAAAACTCACTTTTAGCAGCTCACAAAACGACACGTATCTCAATCACTAATGAATATTTTGACATGAAATTTGACATAAATGAGACTGACAGTACTACCAACCTAAAAAAAAAATAAAATAATTTTCCAAATCCTTCAACGCACGCAGTTTAAATGTAAATGTCACCTTATTTTTTGGGTACTTCAAAGTCCTCTAAGAAACAGAACTATGAAACTTCGAACAGTTTTCATTGCTTTCGGGCGGAGTTTTTTCCACTTAGCACATCTCGAATCACTATGTTTAAAGAGAAAACGTTTCAGTGATGATGCGCACTAGTACTGCTTCTTAATGGGTTAGTTAGGTGCTGCGCTGGTTACAGCTCTATCTACTATTTGGTATTAAGCATTTATGTAAGCATTTAAAATCACTGTAAATAATGCTTTCGATAATTAAATAATATATATAACTATATAAGTTATGATTTTATACACACACTTTTTTGTTTTGCGTGGAGTCATTAAAAGTTACTCGTATATTATATTTTTTGTAATATTATTATTATTTTTTAATTTCTGTAAAAAAGCCTTTACCTTTAATAATTTTTTTAATGGCAGCAATATAAATTGATTTTCAAGACCTCCGTCCTGCGATAGACAATTGAACATGAGTAGAACATTCTTTTCGTAGGTCAGCCCCTACTAATTCGAAAGTCTTGCCTTGAGACTTGTTTATAATTATAGCGAAAGATGTTTTCACGGGAAATGGGAGGCGTTCAAATGGGATTGGCAGATCACTTGGGATCATCAGAATCTTCGGTATATGAGCTAGTTTACCAGCTGCTGGGCCGGTGATAATGGTTGCTACAATTCAATTGTCCTTCAATTCTTTAATAAGCAGCCTTGTCACGTTGCACAATTCGAAATCCAATTTTTAAAGCCAATTCATGTGGTGGCAGTCCAGCAGGGTTTAATGGATTTAAAAACTCTTGGTCACCGTGTCCATCGATTTTGTATTTTTTTATTTCTTCGGGAACTTTTTGAATAATTATATCTATTATTTCGTTGACGTTATCATCTTTTCAGTTCCGAGGACAGCAGATAGTCTCTGGTGGCCAAATTTGGAGAATGCGGTGGATGCGAAACCCACTCGAAGGCCAATTTATGGATTTTTGAAATCGCTTTTACTGACTTGTGGCACGGTGAATTTTCTTTGTGAAACAAATGAACTTCTTGTTTTCCAAGTGCGGCCGTTTTCCGGCGATTTCTAATTTTCCATTAATGAAATATGGTAATCGCTGATGTTGGTGGTCTTTTTTGTGAAGACATCCCAAAATACTGACACCATAACTTTGTCGCCGACTGTTGCGTTTTTCCACATTGGTGGTTTGGTTCATCCCCTGCAGTCCACTTGGATGATTGTCGTTTGGATTTCGGATTGAAATTATGAGGTCTTGTTTTATCTAGGGTGAAATATCGACACAAAGCCTTGAGTTTATTACGCTTAAACAGCTCCAAACACTCCTCCGAATCATTAACTCGTCCTTGTTTTTGGTGAAGAGTGAGCTTTATTGTCATTCAATTTTGTTTAGTGGATTTTGTTGATATTTTCTTTGGTAGCAACCTCTTTTGGGCGTCCACTGCGTGCTTTTATCAGCTGACTTGAAAGTTGAGACCTCTTAAGAACTTTTTTAGCAAGTCGAAAAACTCGCCCAGATGCTCTTCGAACTGAACTGAGCCGACAAGTTAGATTCAAGAATCTTTTTGCACAAGTAAAGTTAAATATGAAATTAGTAGACTTGTATGAAAGCTAATGAATAGTTATATTGTCACTTAAAATGCAAAAGAACCACCGCATAACACAGAAAGTATGGTTTAAAAGGCATGCAAATGGAGAGTAGGAAACAGTGCTGCCAAATTCGACACATCGAAATACACAAAGATGAAAATCAAGCTATCAAATGAAGTGTCGACCAAATATGAACTATAAGTAGGGGTAGTTCAAGTAGTAGATCAAGAGAAATAATCACTTGCGAATTTCAAAAAATCAATTCGGTTTTGCATATATAACGAATTTAATAATATTTAAAAAATTTTAAGCCACGCTGAAGTACAAATTTTTATTCGAAAAATTATTTTTTTTTTTTAGAGAAGTTGAGAATTTGGTCAAAAATTAAAACTTTGAATAGACTATCGAGCATTAATTTGCATTAATCTATAATAATAATATATTTTGTTAATTTTTCTTTTGGTCTTTCTCATTTCCCGATAAAATTGTTCAAAGGTTCTCCTTGAGATTAGCAGTGAGAACTAAGCAAACTACAATTTTTAGAAATTAATCACTGATTATTAAATTATATGTTCTAAGGTTTCTAAATGTCTATGCCTCTTTAGAAAAAATACGAAGAATTCTCTTCTTCGGATTTATAAGTGTACATAAACCCTTTAAGGAATATGATCAACAAATTACTCAGAGATGTTCTAGGAGGCTTCAAATTGGCTTAAGTTATAACTAGAAAATTTGATCGTCAAAAATGCTGACAAAGAGCTTAAATATGCGACATATATTGTGACAAACAAGTATCCGGAAAATGTAAATAAAATGCATAATATTAACTTATTCATCAATATTTATTTTGTCGCCTTCAAAGTAATACCCACCAGATGTTAAACACATATGGCAATGACTATTATTATTATACATAAAATATATATATATGTAGAGATATATATAGAAATATATGTATGTATATACAATCGCTAATCCATATCTAGCCCATTCATGTGTGGCATGCAATCACCGTTTATCGTTTGCTGTTACATCGCCTAGCAATGGCAGCAACAACCAGCAGCTGACACTTTCAAAAGCCTTAAATTATGCTTTTGATTTTGGCGTTAAACCGTTACGCGTCGAAATCACAGCTAAGTACAAAACGCTCAAGAATGCCGCGCTATGTTGTGCGTTGGAAGATTTAATTTCTCATGCCAAAAGCACAGGCACACACGCTCTGATAACCTAGCTCGTTCTAAAATAAAGATATATACATATATTGTATTCTTGTAATATGTATGTATGTGCTAATTCGTATTAAGAATATTAATATTGTTGTTGTTGCTATTTGTGCTATAACACTACACACATCGCAGCAGTTGTTATTCGTACATTCTAGCTCTCTTCAGCTATTTGGTCGTTAAGTTCTTAAAGCATTTGGGTTTTGTGAAATTTGTTGGCAGCGCGGGTTGGCTTGGAAATTCTTGACCCACTCCTTGATAATGGCGCATAGTCTTTTGCAAGGAGTGCGTATGTGTGTGTATGAGTTGTTGCTAGAATTGCCAATAGCGTTGTCTTCGCACATAAATTTCTTCACATGCGCTGAGGACTTATTTATATACATATAGGAATTGCCTGTATGCTTAACCAAACACATATAAATGTATGGCATATATGTATGGATATACATAAGAGCGGTTTGATTTACAGGGAGCCAGTTTCTTTTATGGATTTTGTTTGTCGGTTTTTGAGATATCCGAATGAAATTAAAAATGAATGTGCATTTTGATATTTTATTGATGATTGGTCGGAATTATCTAGTTTGGACAAGTATGTATATCACATATCGCCAATACAACTGATTATTTAGTTTATTTCTAACTAAAGCTTAAAAATCTTTGGCAGGAAACTAGTTCTAGGATTGGTTCAGAATGATTTATAAATCCATTCAAATTATACAGTTCCAGCTTTCGCTATTTTATAGCAAAAAATCGACCCGCTCTAATACACATACACGTGGATGTCTATATAATATGTGTTGCTGTCAAGCTATTCAATGCGCAACTAAACTGAAACGGAAAGTAGATTAGCGTTAATGCTGATTGTGTGTTAAGCACATACACACGTACACAAATACACAAAATTTAAGCTTTAAATTTGTAAGTGCCTGAAGACATTCCCGACAGATATAATGGAAATATATGTTGACATTAAAGAATTGTATATTTAATTTCAGGTAAAATTTAAAGAAAATATTAATGTATCGCTAAAGCTAATATTGCTAATATTAAATCGTTATGTTGCTAGTAGGCGGAATTGTTTAAAGTTCGTAAAACTTCCTATTCAAAGAGTATTTTCACATGCTGATCAGGAGCATAATTAAAAGAGTATGAAATACTGCCATTTCATGCGCCTCTAAATATTTAGTAAGTGAAACAAAGCTACATATGCTTCAGAAACTAAGCCAAAATTTAGGTTTAATCCTTACAAAGGCTTTCTTACTGGTAGCGACGATGACTACTATGGAGTTATCTTATTTTGAATTAACGAAATGGTAATTCTTATGTTACCAGCAAAACCTAAAGAACTTGTTCTTAACCGACTTTGTCAAGAAAGATCAGTCATTTCGTTATCAAGAATAGTCACATGGTACAGCGATCCCTTATGAAAGCAGGTTAATGATCAAAGTATTTTTAAAAGAGGCAGTTTTTATGGCCGTCATATGGTCTGATCTGACCAATTTGCTCGGCAATTGTTAAGCTATCTAGGAAAATAATCCTAAACAAGTTCATGAAGGTATTTTGTCAAATGATATGCTTTTTATACAGGGGCTTGATTTTGACCAATATGTTTGCATGTCGATATTTCAAAAACTAAGAGTGAATAATTCGATTCTTCTCTACAGGCTGATCATTATTTTGCTTACTTCTTGGGTGTTTACCATCTTGGGTCTCAAACTCCTTGGCAAACTTAATATGATCCGTTCAGGGTAAAAGAAGATCATGCCAGTTGCTTGGCCCCGATGAAAAATATAACTTTCAAAACTGATTTTTTTCTTTAAAAGAAAGCCGTTTATATAATTTTGATATTCCATTCAACTTTATGATTGCATAAATCTGAATATTCCAGTGTCCGTTATTCAAAAAGTTCGGTTTGAAGGTTTTTGTTTTGAACCAAGCAGTTTTAAAATTAAAATCTGCGAAACACTATTGGGTAGATATCTTTCAACCACTGGTAGTATAATCTAAATATAATGTTTGAAAGGTGTTGGAAGCAACGCGATTTGGCAAATGCGATGGCCGTCAATACTTACTCAGCCGCGCCTAGGAGCTTTCGGAGTAAATCCGAATAGAATTGTTACTGAAGTGGAAAATCATTTGACATCTGCGAATTCTACACAAAGGAAGACTGCCGAATGTTGTGAAACTCAATACTCGGAGTTAGAGAGAAATTTTCTGCCTTTAGTTTTAGGAAGTTGTAGAAGCATCTAAGAATAATAGAGCAGCCACACACATGCAAAGCACACATAATGTAAAGTATGTTTTGTCAGGCGTGTCGTTTTCGATGAGGCAATATTTTCTTCAAGTTGGTATTTTTGACAGCTGTTACTTGATTTTTACGCAGTTTGGTTTGCTATTTTATAGTGAAAAGATTTAATCTGGAACAATACTTACAAGACATGCAAATTTATTATCCAAATAAAGATTCGGTTCGTGCAGCGTCCGATATGCGGTCGACATATTCGATCATCAGAGTTGGTAATACAAGGAACTACTGATCGGTTTTGAAACCATATTTACTCCAAGGAATAATGCGCATCCTCAGAGATGCCGAGCAGAGTATCTAAGAAGACCCAATTGAGTCCAGGCCCAGCCACTTTATGGAAGATTCAGCCAAAGGATCTTGGTTTGCGGAATTAAAAGATCCAACTCGTGCAAGGATTGAAGCCGAATGACTACAAAACGCTTCGTATGTTTTGTTAATGGGCCCACAACGAGATGGCCACCGAAATTTTTTTCAGCGATGAAGCTCACTTTTGGTCTCATGGGCGCGTTTATAAACTAAAGTGTCGCAGATCTTTAGAGGCAGAGGATGTCATTGGTCGAAATTTCTTCAAATATCCGGCCATAATGTCACAGCCAATGTGGAAGATTAGAGATTTATAATTAATGACTTTTTCATTCCCGAATTGAAGGATGTTGATTTGAGCGACCCTTGATTCCAACACGGCTGCGCTACATGCCACACAGCCAACGAAATAGTCAATTTATTGAAGGAGAATTGTGAATAGCGCCTTATCTCGTGTTCTGGGGGATTTGTCGCGACCTCTGAGACTTTATAATTTAGTACCACTGGACTATTTTTTGTTCGTTTTAAGTTCGAAACTATTGACGTCTTGGAAAAAAATATTTTCCTCTTGGTTGGAATTTATCAGGAAAAGCGCGGAGATCATCTGCTTCAAATGATTTCTTGAATATTATGGCACAGCCTTATCTTTATAATGATGATAAGTTTTTGGCCATGAAATTATATTACATGTTTCTTATTTCTTCTTAAAAGCACATGTCTAAACAACGCGCTTTATAAAAGGAATATTATTCCTATTTCCCTTAAAAAGAGAACTCAGAGAGCCAAGGAAACAAATAGGACATAGTATCTGTTAGTAATCAAGCTCTAAACTAAAGTGCGAAACCATAAAAATCAATGTACCAATTATAGTTCCTCTCAAAAGTATGCAATCATCGCATTATAAAATCAAATATAAATTGGTGTGCGTACACAGTGCCACCAAACACAATACAACCAGAAAGTCAATCAAATAAATTAAAGAAAAACAGTTCGCCAGCTGTCAACAATCAGAAGTCAACACAAGAAAATAATAAAAATTCGTGTTATGCAATGACACTGACATGAAGCGGCGCAGGAATGAACGAAATGAAATGTGCCGCCATTGGCGTTGTCCAGCAGCCAACACCGCCGATTAGAGAAGACAGCACCGGTGTGATGTCTCTCATGCTGGCGGTGAGTTTGGTCTAGAGAAAGCGTAAAAAATATGCAAATTGCCTACAACGCTGAAACAACACAGCATAATAATAGGCGCCAAGGCATGAAGTCGTCCGCTGATAAGCAACGCTTTTGGAAATGGAAAGGACAGCAACTAAATTTGAGCTTTAATTCGATGCACAGCGACGGGCAGTATTTGCCTTGTATTTATGTGTACGCAAATAACGGTGAAACTAATTATTAAGGAGAGTGGTTTCGCAGAAACGCGTGTTTGCTCAAATGTGAGAATTTATGCAAAGAAATTAGGCGTGCAAGAGAACGCCTACTTTAGTTTTAGCTTAAACGCCTTAAAGTATGCTATACAGTTCAGCAGAAATAAAAGCTAAGCAATATAAATTTAAAAAAAAAAAATAAAAATAGAAGAAATTAAAAGTAATAAAGTATTGAATAAAATTTTGAAAAAAAAAGAAATAATAAAATAAAATATATTTATACAAAAGATATTAGTTTAGTAGCAGCTTTTGATGAATTAATAAATAAATAAAATTAAATAATTTTTTTTTTAATTTATTTTTTGAAACATTTTTAAACAAAAGTGATTTCCAACATTAAAGTCCAACAAAGCCAAGACATTCTTCATAACTTTTTTGACCTTCCTAAATCTAAAAATGAGACCACAGTGACAGCTGTCATTGCTACAGTAATTTACAAAGACACCGCATGTCATGTCATAATATTTTGAGCGCAAACTTACTTTCTCTGTGTCGCGATAAGATGCCAGACTCTTTTGTTTTTTTGATATTTGCTGGTTGCTCTAATTCCCAAAAAGAATAAAAGTTTATGAAAAAAAAATACCCACCAAATAATTACATTTTTGCTCGTTTTTCTAACGCTTTGCGCTTGTATGCACTCATATTGTTGTTGTTGTCGCTTTGGCTTTCTTTTATACGCTTCATTTGATAAAGAAATAACTTGAGATAAGCGACAAAGTTTCTCAAACAGATATTGTGCGTTTCTGCGACACTTGGTCCGGCTGGCGTGCTTCGAACTGTGTAAGCGGCTTTTGTTCGCGCATTGTTCAAAAATTGAAGCATACTTTTGGCAGCAAATTAAATACAGATTTTTCTAACTTGCCGTCTATGAAGTTTTGTTGCTTTAAATATTGTTTTGATTAAATGTTTTGCATACTTTGAGGCTTTGGGGGGCACTAAATTCGAGCAGTGCGGCAGCAAGGATTTTAGCATACATTTGGGGGCAATTCGTGAGCGTGGCAGGCCGCTTACATAAAACATTTAATTTTTATTGCGCCGTTTTCCCCACTTTAAGTTTCATTTACTAGCAAAGCAGATAAAATGTATGCTCAAGGCGTGACTGCGACTTTGCAGCCTAAAAGTATGCTTGAATTTCAGTTCTAATGTTTAAAAGTAAGATCTCAAAACTTACAAAGCCAAGCCACGAAACCTTACAAGCCATGTAAGGTTTTTGTATTCAAAGACACAATTCAGCAGCAACTTAAATTCCTTTTGAAATTTGTTTTTTTTTTTTTTTGGTTTGTATGTTATATCCTCCGCCGTTTAGGGTGAGCCGGCTTCTGGTGTTGCAAGTGCTGTTGTGCTTGTAACACTTGCGACATTCGCTTGCACGAAAATCACATCTGACATTGACAAATTAGTTGCCAACTGGGGAATGCACGAGGTAAGTCGCGAACAAAGTTGGCGCATATGTGTGCGTAAGCACATACGTGTGCGGCTAAATGCATACTCAGGAATATGTACGATTATCGCACGCGGGCAAACACATGCATGTGTGTGTGTGTCGGTGTGTAGCCGTGCGTAAATTTATATCTCACACGCCCCACTCGTTTGGCGTGGCGTGGCGCTCGCGGCTTGCAACACTTTGCAATAAATTAAAATGTGTGTGGTTGCGAAAGTTTCTAGGAATGCAATGCATACGCGGCAGAATTTAAGGCGCCGTCATTTAGTGGAGCGAATGTGATATTTCCGCACATTACAGGGTGTGCCAAATTAGGTGAGGGATTGGCTTAGTATCTTAGCGGTTTAGGCTGACAGTGGCGGCCGGCAGGCAGTTGTAGGATCAAGTCGGCTGCCGCCCTCCACTTAGTTCACTGGAACCTTTGTAAAAATATGTTCTGGTTTTGGTGTTCTTGACAGAAGCTTACTGATATTTATAAGCTTGAGTTACGCAGTGACTCAAACATTCAGGGTCTCTTCAAAACTAAATTTTATATCGTTTTTAATGACAATACTTGCCGCGAGAAAATAATATTAATTCAGGTCCCTTCAGAAGCTTACTAACAAGTAGTCCAAGCAACGAGTGTTGGAGGAAAAGATATAGATAGAGTGTTGTGAAAATTATGAGTCATTACCTGCTGCAATATCAGTCTTTTGATCCGAGTAATAGTTTCGGCAGTACAGCCTAAAGAACATGTGCGCTCGAGGCTAGCTAGGCTATGTGCGCCTTCTTTAAACTCGTTTTTCTCGAAACTGTGTTTTTGAAGACAGTATGGTTCGCTCTCTCGTTCTTAAAAATACACGATATGACAATACATGTTGATATGTTCCGCAAGCGCAAGTGAGCATACCAAAGGACTGACGTGAACTAAATTATTCGTCTCATAAAGCATCCCAACAGATGGCGCTAAACATCAAGTCTGCTAAAAATAATTTATAACAAATAATGAAAGCATTCTTGCTCAACCTAAGTCAGTATTAAGAAGAACTTGTCAAAAAGGATCACAAAATTTCAATCAAAAATTGGCAACAACCTTTCAACAGGTAAACAGTTAACTGTCAAAGCAAGTTATTGAGATATGAAGTCGAGTAGGCGACTTCAAGTTGATGGTTTCAAAATTTCAGTCAGCCAGCTGACGGCTGGGTTAAAGGAATTTAATAAATGTGCGAAAAGTCAATTTCGAAGAAATTTGAGGAGCTTGCTTTACAGCTTTACTAACACAGCTAGACATTTAAGCAAGTACAGTTAGATGTTGACAAATACACACAAATATTCAATATCACAAGCAGCTGTGGTGGCATATTGGGTTGCCAAAGAGTAACTTGCGCCTGGGGATGGCAAGTACCGAGAAACACGAAAATATTGTGGCGCGAGACTAAAACGCAAAAACAAAAGAAACTGAACTCTTACACATCATAGGGCTTTAGTAGTTATTTTCTAAGCGTCGGTGATAGACTGACACACGGCAAGGTAGACATAGTCAATAAGTTGCCTGCCACCTATAAGCCAACGCGCCCAACAACAGTGTGTGGCAGGAAGAAAAATAATAATAATAAAATATCCACTGACACTGTGATAGACAAGGAGATTTTTATATCAAGCATAGATTGGAAAAGTTTCAAAGTAACCAAAAAACAAGAACAAAATAACGAAAAAAACGGAAAAAAACAAAAAGTGATGAAGTAAGTTGGCCAAGGATGAACTAGGAAAGAAAAAGTCACGAACGAAGCTGTGTGCGCACAGATCGAAGACACGCTGGTGCTGGCGAAGAACATATAAAAAAGCCGGTGTTGGCGTAAACAGGAAATGAAAACGTCTTTATTGTTTGGCGCTTATGGAAATCGGACGAAAGTGAGTAGTGAGACTAACTAGAGGAAAAGTACAGTAGTTGGGCAGTAAACACTGGATAATAGGAATATCTATATATAACAATATGTTTATGCGTCTTATAGTGCCGCTGTAGAACGCAAAAGGCAAATGCAACTCTGAAAAAAACATACAGAAACAGAAAAAAACAGGAACAGAAGAAAACATAATTAGAAGAGGTCACTGCGTATTTGAGGCTAATAAAGCGTAACAAGTGTCTGTTTGGGACTTAATGTACAGAGTGAGTGAGCTGTTTGAACTTCATAGGGATTTTGGAAAATTGAATCTGTAAAATGGAACGCCAATTGAGATATAAACTCACCTCTTATAGCAAGCTTCGAAAGTTTACGTTTAATGCGGAAGTCCCTTATTTCTATGTTCAAACTCCAAAAATCGATCACCGGCTTACCATAGCAAAACGCATTTTTTTGTAAAATTCTGGCATTGATTATAGCGACTCTCCAACTTTTCGATACCATTTTAGGTGAATGATTTGTTCTATGCATCAAGATAGGCGACTGTTTTGGCGATAATCTCTTCATCCAACGAAATTTTTTTCCAAGCAAGCATTCTTTTCAGGTTTGGGAACAGCAAAAAATTACTGGGATCTGGAGAATAGGGTGGTTGCGGAAGCAATACAAAGCGCAATTCGCGGATTTTATGTGAAAGATTACAGCCCACCGTCAACGAACTGAGTGTATCGCATGAATGTGGCCTTAGAAATGGAAAATCAACAACCGACCTGATATTCACCATGCGCCAAATCTTGGAAAAGACCCGTGAAAATAAAATGTACACGCAGCAGCTCTTCGCTGATTTCAAAACCGTTTTTGTCAGCACGAAAGAGCTGCCTTTACATCACGATGTCTGAATTTGTATTCCCGCAAAAATTAAGTTTCAGACAATCGACTCCCTATTGTGCGACTTCTTCAATCTGCTGCTAGAGAAAATAATTCGAGCTGCAGAGCTCAATAGAGAAGGTACAGCCTTCTATTAGAGTGTAAAGCTGTTGCCGTATGCTGATGATATTGATACCATTGACCTCTAAATCCGCGCTCTAAGCTCTGTTATCTAAATAATGGATAAGGAAGTGAAGCAAATGGGTCTGGTGGTGAACGAGGGCCAGACGAAATATTTCCTGTTATTAAAAAAAACATTCGTCGCACTCGAGACTAGGCTCTCACAACAAATTTCGTCTATTTTGGAAGCAGTATTATCCGCAACAACAATGTCAGCCTCGAAACCCAACGCAGAATAACTTTTGCGCCAACAGGTGCTACATCGAACTGATTAGGCAACGGAGAAGTAAAGTCCTCTCTTGACAAAAAAAAAACACGTCAATGTTTCCGTCTTGCTTTATGGTACAGAAGCACGAACGATGACAACATCGGATGAGGTTCTGCAGAAGATGTATGGTCCCTTGCATATTGCCAATGGCAAACACCGCAGTCGATGGTGAATGGAACGATGAGAGTTACGAAATATACGACAGCATTGACAAGACAGCGGCAACGATAGCTAGGACATGTGTGCGAATTAATGCGGGTTCCAGTTCGAAATTGGCTCGCTGGATGCTGTAGAATATTATAAAACTAATAATTCTTGATATACTCAAACTTTTTTTTGTAAAAACTATAATATTATAATAAACTTATGACTTGCACAATATGACAGTATAACAAATACTCTATAGGACTTAGCACTAGCTCTACATAATTTATATAACTTGGCTAACAGTGTACCTTTTCTTTTTAACATTCTCATGATAAGGCCTAAGTTCTGCAGCTAATCACTGGAAATAAAAATATTATTCCAACCGATGAGTACTTTAGCAGTTATTCTAAATATTTTAAACTAAATGACCGTTGGTCATTCAAAAAGGATTTTCCATAAACAAAACGTAGTGATTTTACCTTGTAAGGAGGGGTCATTATGGCAAGGAAGCAATGCAAGTTCAGAGTATATATATATACTATATATACACGGAATGACTCTGCATGGTATGACTATTATTTTTATACCATCTTTCTTTTTCTGCTATATCCTATACCAATTTTTTGCTCTCTCCACTTATTTATTCAAACTTTAGGCTGAGACTTTAAAAAATTCCTTGCCACAAATGCCAGCTAATCAGCATTTTTCGTCGTAACTTCGGCGTCGTGCCTTATCCACATCACCGCTGTTGCTTTCGCTTTCGCCTTTCATCAGTGAGGATTATCCACCGCGTCAATAGGATTATGGTAACTTTATAGCGGCTTAAATTTTATTTGAAGTTATTTTCAATCGCGCGCATATTATTTTTATTGCCTCACTTCAATCGCTGCCATGGTGAGCACCGCTGACCTTTATGCCTTATTCATGGTGTGCTTTTATTTGAGTTTTTTCGCTGATTGCCATTCTCTGCGGATTCTGTGAAAGCAATTGTGCTGCGTTGGCGATACTTGTGCTTTTTGGTGGCAAGAAAATATGCAAGAAGTGAAAATATAATAATCTACATAAATTTCAATTAAAATTTCGTCATCGCTAAATTATTGACAGATTAACTACAAGACAATTTTTTTCTTTCGTTACAATGTGGTTATAAAGTTTTTCGCAGACTATGGAGAGAAGAAAAGAAAATATTTTTTAAGCTTTGGCGCTGCTGGTAGCTGTAAATACCGTTATAAATGTGGACAGCCGAAAAATTTCGCAGGCTGCTAACAATAATTATAAAATTATGGATTAAACTGTGGAAATTAAGCACAAAATATTAGAATAAGCACTTCAAAGTGCCGAAATGAGAAAAAATCCCGTCAAAAATTTGTAGTAAAAGAGGAGCTCATAATTAATAATCGCTTAAAATTAATGAATATTTCAAGGCAAGAGGACTAGAGATATTTTGAAAAGATTTCCTTAGAAATATTACCAAATTATTTGCCATATTAATATAAATATTTGCCAACTGCTTTGAATTTGAGATACGCGACTTCATTACAAAATGAATTGTTATAGAAAGATAATTAATAAATTTACTGCAAATTAAAGTGCTTTTTGCTCTGCAAATCTGAAACATTCTGTGCACATTTTCCATATTTCATACAACAAAGCGGCCTCAGACAAAGTCCAGATGAGTATTTGGCAAGCATGCTTTTAGGCGCACTTCAATAACAGTAATATGCGCAATGTGCTCAGACAGGAAAACCATTTTTCTTAATCAGCCGCATAAACCGTGTCATGTCGGCAGGAACCGCTTTACAACTGCTTAGAAATGCCGTAGGTTTGTAGGCGGACACGGCCGCATATTTGGGTACATCAAATTTAATAAAGCTGATAATAAATTGAATTTTTGAATTCGCAAAAGAAATATAAAAATAAAAGTCGTTAAGAGCTGCAATCGACGGGCGGTAGGCTGAGGCTTGTTTCATTTATTTCATTTTACAGACAAATGCAAAGCGCCTTCGGGTAGGCAACGCTTTTTTGTTTTGTGTTTATTTCTTCCCACTAGGCGAATAAAGTATAGATTTGAGTATTTGTGACATACCTTCATGTCTTTTGCTTAGAATTTATATGATAGCACATCAAAAGCAATTTACTTAAGACGCTATGAAACAAAATATTAAACTTTCTGCTTTTATATTTAAAAAAAAAAATTATATTTGGCTGCAAATTCATGTATTTTCATTTTCCCTTGCTGCTTAGGTACGCAACTGAATTGTAAAAAAAAAAATCCAAAAATTTGCAACATATTTTTATTCATATTTGTTTGTCTTACTTTAAGTAACTTAAGACTTTAAAGCGCCTTACCAGCATGCCAGCTGAAAAGTATGCTATGCACGGGAGAGCAGCAGAAAAAGGCGATTAAAATTTCACGCTTGAATGCCTACTGCTATACTAGAGGCAAGCAGAAGTGCAAAACCCGCAGTTGTTTGGAAAGCAGTTAAGTAAATTAAAATGAAAATCAGTACCTGCCTGACCCCCGTCCGCGCACAATTAAAAGCGAAAATGTAGCGCATAAGAAGCGCCTAAATGTCGGCTTCAATATTTTGCAGTCAGCTGCGCGGTCACTGTAAAATTTTAATTTAATTTCATTTGCTTCGTACTCACAGCAGCCTGCCGGCTAATCCGATAAGCATTTTGCCTTCAACATTCGTATCATGCCACAGTTCAGGCTTGGGACAAAGAAAAAATGTACGAATCGCCTGCAAATAGGCAACATAAGTAACACTATAATTTGGCGAAATGGTTTCACAATGTTCGGTGTATATTTGTTTGCCGCTAGTTAGAGGCTTCAGCGGCAATTCTTTCATTTTTGTTTCCACTAATTCTTTTTGTTTGCGGTACAAGGAGCCTTCAGAAATATTTTTGGTAGAATTTAGCTATGGGCGGTAGTGTTCGGTGCTTAAAGCAGAGCTTGCCTTTAGGCGTATTCATTGTGAAAATATGTTTATTATAATAAAGTTATAGTTTTAGGAGTTGTATAGAGAAATGGCATGCAATATGGAATGAAGATGAACTCACAATTGTCACAAAAATTTATGCTTAGAAAATTTGCGCGCACAAAATCAGAGACGTTTAAATCTGTTTGTCCAAGCTATTAATTAAATGCGAAATATTTCATATAAAATACTGTTGAAATACAAAAAACATATCAGCAACTGCAGGCATAAATTAAAATTGTAGGTTACTTGTGGTTTAACTAGCCGTGATGGTTAAGGTAGTACTAAGTAAGTAAGTATTATTATCTTACTATCTTTCCCGGAGTTTCGAAGACTTAGTGCAACAAAATTTTCTTCTCAGATCTTGTTTCTGATATTCTCAAGTTTTAACGCTGCAGCAGGTTGAAACGAAGTTCGATATGAGTTTACATAGTCAAAGGGATGAGGAATGAAGTTAGTGAGTAAGCGAGTCTTGAAGCACTGGTCAACTTATATAATATTTTATATTGATTGACAAAAATCTCCCGCTGAACTCTCCCTGAGAGTGCCGACTGGTAAGATATACCACACGATGAAGCCAAAGATGGTCTGACAAAAGTTTGCTCTGTTGCAGTGGTGTGTATCTAGCTCAGGTCTGACTTTTTAACGTGGTATTCGGTGCTCTTCAAAGCACAGATTTCACATGAGGACTTTTACTATTGCTACGGTTCCGAAAGAGCTGCATCAAGGTCATGCGACCTGTTTAGGGGATCAACCTGGCTGGCAACCTTTAAACTATACCTGATCTTACGGATACCTGACCATACCTGACCTTAGTACAGGGTAGCTTTATTTACACAGCGAAGCTACGGGTCGAGAGTATGTACCGAACAATCAAGACTACAATAAAAGAATATTAGAGTAGTCAGGTTCTCCTAGTGAAAACTCAATGGTGGGGTCTAGCTGTTAGAAATGGTAACAGTTTATAACGATCTCGACAGCAGCCAGAACAAAGATAGAAGGAGACACAGAGATGTTTTTTCCAATAAAACAATATACCAAATCGCCTTCCGCCTATCTGGCCACTGTAGTGTCTTTCAAGCAGAAATCACACCATTTAAAGAAGTCTGCTTGTTCTGAAGGAATATATATTTATATATAGAGAAAATCAAGCGACTTTTAAATCGTTAAATACCCTTGGGGTTTCGTCAAAAGTAGCGAAATGACGCCTGGATCACTGTGTGGATCTAACATCCTATTTCACCATTAATCTGTCAAGGGTTTCAGAACATAGTGATATCTTTGGGAACTGTGATCGTAAAGAGTCAAAACTGGTCCATGCGTAGCTTATTCGCCTATCAATTTAACTTAACCTAACCTATTGGGAACTGAGAAGCAGATGAACTAGCCAGAGCAGGTACTACAGAGAATTCATACGCTACTGGGTACTTTTAAAAAATAGCTGAGTCTCGGTGGTGCCAATCCCTAACTTGCTCAACAAATCGGCAAACGTGGCATAAATAAAATATGGGCCGCACATATCGACTATTAAAATTCAAAAGGAATGACAAACCATAAGAAAACTAGCAGCAGTACTAACAAGTCACTTGTGTAATTGGCATGCCTAGCAGCAGACTGGAAACAGCATACAATGACTATTGTAGAAGCTGGCAGGAGATAGAAGCAAAGCAGACTATAAAACATCTTCTATGTGCAGGTAAGACTATATATAAGAAAAGAATAGCAACCATCGGTGGAGTGTTTCAACGACGTCTCGGAGGTTGCAGACATAAAACTTTTAGTACTGATGAACTTCGCCAAAAGCGCGCGCTGATTCAGAAAGGGGACTCTATAGTGGAATTTAGATTCCTGTAGTTTCACAACGCGCCTTCTAAAGGCGCAGGTGCTCATGAGATACTCACTTTCTCTACGTACCTACCATAGAATACATTCGAAAGATGATATACTTTAACTACCAAATGCCAGCATGATTCTAATTAAGATCAAGATTTTACACTATCTCCAGTATTCTATCTATTTTTACTTGGGGAAAGCTGGAAAAGTGCGTAGCAAAACTGGTTTTGACACAATGTATCCAACTTAATTGTACCACACTCTATCTCCCTGTGCAAATATTATTTATTAGCTTACTTTTCTTCTGCCTCACAATTCATCAATCTCTCGCGACGTATAAACAAAAAGCTGCTCCAAAAGTAAACTGCAGCTACCTACAAAACTTCTGCTGTCTCTGCTAAAACATACAATAGTCGTACGCGACAGTTAGGTATTAATTAATTTCCCGCCCCAACCAAAGCAAAACACATCTTAGAGTTGCGTACACCTTCTCTTCACCAAGCAATGAATTCCGGTGCTATATAGAAATTCCACCAATCACTGACAATAATTTCAGGTCACGTCACATTACGGAATTTTCTTGATTTTGCGTTGCGCGTTGCTCTTATCAAATACAAGTATGAATTAAATTGAATAAAAAAGGTACGCAGAACTTTTCTTTATTTTTATTGTTTTAGTTGGGGGAAAGTTTTTAATTAATTACAGCGCGTGGATAGCAAATGAGCTAGCTTGCGGTTAAGGTTGGTGGGTAGAATTTTAAACATTTCATTAGCCACGGTGTGGGTGTTGTTGCAAGGTAAGCGAAACAATGTTGCATTTGAGTTGTGGTCACGGCGCTTTAAATTAGATTTTTTTTTGTTTTTTTTTTTTTGTTCACCACAATCGATTTTCCGTTTATTCTTTTGATGACCCACAATTCAATGTTTTTACTGTTTGCCGTTTTTTGAACTTTTTATAATTTCCTTGATTGCATATCTCTTTCTTCCCCTTTTGGCTTTTTTTATCACTTATCTATATTGGCATGACCTAATTTTCAGCTTTAGGGTGAGACGAAAGCACAGAAGTAGTTGAAATTTGTTAACCGCGAAAACTCCTTCCGTGGCCGCTGCGCAAACACAGTCTTTGTGACGTCACTTTAGCGTACAGGGTGATGTTGAATTTGAAGTATGTCAAAAGCGTTTTGAGCGTTTTCAAAGTGACTTATATAAAGATGGTCTAACGACCTCAAAGTGTCTTTTACGATGATGGTTTTACAAAGTTAATAGGTTTTCCAAAGTTAATAGGAATCTGGACTTTATTTTCGATAAATGAAGATCTGTTGCCACGATTTAGAAGAGCAACATAAAGTGATGATTAGACATAATAATAAACTCTCATCCTTCAACAAAATTTTAGTACTTTCAGAACCACGAGGATGAATCAGATATGGTACCAAAACCTCTTCATATGTGTACTGTCCTTGTGTTATAACAGTACAGTAAAAAAATAAAACTTCGGTGATTCTTGAGGAAGAAAAGGAGAGGAGAAAAAACTTCAGTGAGTGCAAATGTTGACGGTAAAATCAACGTCTCAATTTTATAAATAGTACTTAGTTAGTAAATCGAGTCTGAGTGCAATGTCTTACAAAAGTATGTGTATGGTAGAGCCGATAAGTCAGCTCCAAGAACTACCTCACACATAGATCTAGGGTAATAATACAACGGTAGTTATAAGTTAACTAAAGTTCGCAGTTTCTAAAGTTTTACAGTAAAAATTTATCTCATGGGGCTTTTTTTGGAGTTTTTACTTAGTTTTCTAACTAGAGAAATTTCTTCCTGGGGGCCTAATGAATAAACAGAGACTATATACGTGAGCGATCAACTTATATAAGTACATAACAATAAATTTTATATCACATTTCACAGGTAACATTCTGGAGCATATCTGTCATAGAAACGAAAACAGAAACGAACGGGATGTCTTGGTTGGGTTCTTCTTTTGGTTCCTTACAATGTCTCTTTTTTTTGATTAACCGTCATGTATTTAATTCCATAGTCTCACGACAGACTTTGTCCAATACCAATCTCATACTAGACCGTACACTCCATGAATGAAACTATTCAGAGAACGGCCAAAGAAAATTAAACATAACGATCTATCTCTTTCTATCTGGCAACAATGAAGCGGCGCTTCAAACAATCTCTGCATACGGTATCAAATCGCTATTGATGCAGGAGTGCAGAGAATGGCTGAAAAGTCTATTGAAGCGAAACCAAGTATACTTTATCTAGGCGCTCGATCACAAAGCTATAACCGGGAATGAATTGGCTGATGAGCTCGCCTGCTCTGTAGCATTCGCTAACATGTTAGGACCTGAACCCTTCATCGCGGTGGGTTCTGATATCATAAAAGAGCAAGGAAGAACGAGTAGGCAAAGAGAGATATTGACAACAACTTCAAGGCATGTATTATGCCAAAGTTTTACTAATGCTTTCAACTTCAGCAGGTTTAAGCATGCAATCAACCTTCCAAGAGTCTAACTCAAGCTACTTGTCGCATTCTACACCTGTTACTGTAAGCTCAAGAAGTACCTACATAACATGGGCCTAGCTTCTTGTGCCAATTGCCGGTTCTGCGACAAGAAGTCTAAAACTCCGGAACACATGCTAATTGACTGCATATCAGTTTGAAAACGCAGGATAAAGATCATTGGATCCAAACAGGGATCGCACCACCACAGTAGCACCTAGCAGTGTATTGCAACTTATCAATACTCGTATGCTGGAGCTAAGTGGGTTGTTGTGACTTAAAACAGGGCACAATAGACCTTAGTTCACGTTGCAATGCTCAATTATTTAACACGCATCTGACTTCTTCCAAGTGAAAGTACAGAAAAAGCCTGTGTTTCCCTATTACATCACTTTAGGATGATACAGAAAGCAAAGAAAGATAGTCAGGCGACATGGCTAGTCTTCTCGTCGGCAAAGATTAATTACAGATAGTCAGAAATTGAGCTACATTTAACATCCCTTGCAGGAAACTTTTGTGCTAACTGACAGGTCAAATCCACTATTTCATTTTATGGATTCCGGTTCATAATAACATCTTCGACAAATGAAAAAGCAGACGAGTTGGCTAAGTGAGAAGATTCTCTAGACGATTTGGAGGCAGAGTTAATACCATACCTGTTAGGAACGATCGCGAGAGCGCTCTATACATAATTGAGCAAATAACTATGTAGCTCAGAAAGATGGAAATTTATAATCCAATAAGAACTCAATAAGGTAAGATAAGGAAACAGATACAGCATAAGTACGAAATGAGAAAAACTAAGATTATAAAGTTGGCCAAGAAAAGTATGTACATACTACTATAACGGTACAAACCCATACAACAATTTGTGCTGCAAACAAGTAGGGGATAAGGTAAGAGTCTGCCAGTGTGCGAATGCCCTGCTCTATTATGGATCAGATATGGAACGTTTGGAATCTTTCGGGTACCGGACTTAAATTGGCGGAATACAGGAATCATAACTGATTCAAGTGGTTCCATTGAGAGTCAAAACAATATAAAAGAGACACCAAGAAGATAAAGGTCTTGTGTTAGAGCATTGAATGGAAACAATTAGCGCTTACTAAGCCCGCAGACTCTAGACACTATACTACTATGTACCTACCACCTGAGCAATATTTTTAAGAATATTTCTTTGTTCAATGAGAAAGGACTTTACTTTTCAACTGCCTACTTTATCCGAAGTAGCACCTATTGACAGGAGTGATTCTGCGTTGGATTTTAAGGCAAGTTCCAAGACAGACGAAATTTTCTACGACTTCAGAGTTATGACACCGTCGCTAGTGCTTAATATTTTGCGCTTTTATTTTTAAATTTTAGTCAGCTTATCTTTACGCGCAATTAGCTTGTCGTCGAAGACATATTGCACCGTTACGCATGCGCTCACATGTGGATATACGTACATATGTATGTGCATATGTATAAACGACTGACTGCAAAATGATTTCTTTCACACACAAAAACCGGCAAAAGGCAATTAGAAGTTGACTGCCTCGCTGGGTTCGAGAACTTGTGTTTGTCTTGTGTTGCTTACTTTGCAATTTTTCTCCCGCCTTCAAGAAATATGGCGCTAAAAATTAATTAGGCATTAAATGTCAATGTACGCGGCACAAAAGTTGAAATATCGTTTGAGGCCAGCAAAAGCAAAAAATTAAACAATATTGTTTTTAGCCATCCAAGGTACGCATTTACCGTTATTGACCTTTCTTCGTCTTATTTTTTGGCATTTCTCAAAGTGCTATAAAACTCATATTACACTAAGGCCAACTTTAAGAAAGTAATTTCACGAACCAGCAAAGAGCGTGAAAAGTTACTAGAATGTGAAAATAAGTAACGGGGAGAAGCGAAACAGAAGAAAGAAAAGAAATGAAACGAAGTAAGCAAAGAATACAAATTATGAAAATAATCTAAAATTGAGGGAAAATTGCGCCGAAAAGACAATTGAAAAACTAGATTTGATTTTCAGAAAAAGAAAGTAGATGGAAGAGATAATGAAAATGCGACAGCATAATCGACAAAAAAAAATGCAATAAATTGTTACGTTCTGCGCGCGCTCAACTTTGTAAGTTTAGTATACCGAATAGTTGAGTTTACTCGCCCTTTACTGTTAGCCACCGCTTTTTACAACAGCAACATCAGCTTCAACATCGTCGTCATCATCATCATCGTCAAAATAAATTTCATTACTTTTCTCATCTTTTGCGTGCATCTTAGCGAAAAATTCATTTTGTGAAGCGAACAAGAATAACGACACGCCTAACAACTGGCACAAGGACGAATAGATATTTAACGGAAAAGTCAAACAAAAAACAAACACGAAAGCAACAACAACTGCCTACTTGAAAGCAAGGCACGAATATAATCATTGTGCTCAATTTTGCAAAGCGCAAGCAAACGCAAGGAAAAAAAATTTATAAAGAAAACACAACAACAACAACAACAAAAAATATGTAAAATAACACTGAAAATTATAATCACTGACAATTGCAAGAATTTCGGTGCTCTTGAAGATAGACAAGTTGCTGGAGCATATACGGATGAGTTGCCAGAGTTGCCATTAACATTTGTGGAAAATAATTATTGAAAGCAAAGCTCTTCCAAGGTAAAAAAGTAATCTTTTACTATTCCGAGTATTTTGAAAGCTATAAATTGTATATGCGAAGACGCTGGAGTAAGAGAATGGAACACTTGTACCAACCTTAGCGGTTGGTATTAATACTTACCGATTTAAAAAGGGTTGGACCGTCTAAATAACATTGACGAGAACCGGCTCTTGTGATCTCTCACTAATGCCGCCGAGTACATGTATTGAAAACTTGAAAGCTCTTTTTCCTTTATAAAACAGTTAAAATCGTCGGCAAGCTGTGTCGAATACCAAATACAGGGTAGGCCATTTAAAGTTGACCCATTTGTTTCTAAAAAAAAAGAACAAAAGAAAACAATGTTTTTTCTTCATTTCAAAAATAATTTATTTTGGTCCAAGGGGATTTGTTTCAGCTAATACTTAAAAATTAGATCGCGTAAATGGGCACCTTTAGCTTTGACAGCTAAATGCACTCTTTTTTCGACATTTTCCATGACTTTGGCCAATGTTTCGTATGATATGGCGGCTGTTTCACGTCGAATGTTGGCTTTCAGTTGAGCTAAGGTCTTTGGCTTATTAGCGTATACCTTGGATTTCAAATAACCCCACAAATAAAAGTCTGGTGGCGTCAAATCTGGTGATCTCGGTGGCCAGTCAACATCACCATTTTTCGATATCAATCGCCCGGGGAAAAATGGGCGCAATAAATTGATTGTGGTCGAGCTGTATGGCATGTAGCCCCGTCCTGTTGAAACCAGAAGTTATCCATGTCATTTTCGCGAATAATGGGTATCACAAAATCCGTTATCATGGCTCGATAACGCTCACCATTGACTGTTGTCGTGGCTCCATCATCGTCTTCGAAAAAATACGGTCCGATGATCATATTCGCGCAAACACCGCACCAAACTGTTACTTTTTGGTCGTAAAGAGGCTGTTCTTCAATTAATTGAGGATTTTCGGTGGAATAAAATCGGCAATTTTGCTTGTTTACGCCTCCATTCAACGAGAAATGTGCCTCGTCTGACATGATGAGTTTTCGCCAAAAGTCAAGTTCGTTTTCAGCCATTTCGATGGCCCATTTGCCAAAATTAAGGCGTCGCGGATAATCAGCTGGGTTTAGTTTTTGTGCCATTTGAATTTTATATGGAAACATCTTGAAATCTTTATGAATTATGCGTCGGAGAGTGGTGCGAGAGATGTCTAATTCCTGAGAGCGGCGATAACTCGATGTCGATGGAGTCTCCTCAATACTGGCTCGTACAGCTTCGATATTTTCATCAGAACGTCTTGTGCGTTGTCTGGATGCATGACTGGCATTACTGAGATTACCGGTGTTCACAAATTTTGCGTATAAAGACTTAATTGTGTTCTTAACTGGAGCACTTTTCACTTTATTTTTTTTGCGAAACGCACGTTGAGTTAACACAATTGAAAAGTTATTTTGAATATAAAGCTGAACAATTTCAGCGCGTTCTTTTGGAGTGTACTGTTCCATGGTATAAATTGCCTTCGAATGACGCTTCTAACGCGGTATGGCATTAGCCGATTTGTCAGCGCTGTTAAAAGTTACAGCGTTGCCAGATGGGTCAACTTTAAATGGCCTACCCTGTACATACCTCAAACTTGAAAGAAATCTCAAGATCTGGCGGCAATGGCATCAGAAGCGACAATGGAGAGAGATTGACTTTGCTAAGTGCAAATAGTTCGAAAGACCTTATACGGCTAACTTTGGGTCGGAAGGACGTCGTAGTAACACAAGTTTTGGTTCTGCCGAGTTGACGGACAAGTACCGATTGTTGGTAAGCGCCTGTCGAGCTCACTGGAAGTCTATAAGTCAAACGTTAGAACGTAAGTGAACATTGTAAAAGCGAATTGCTTCCAATCAGATGATATCGAGGTAAGGATGACCTTCCTAGCAAGCGGCTTTGCGGTTTCCGCAGATTCCACTGTGACCGAGCACTCATACAAGTCTAATATGGAAAAAGCTTGAAGGTATTGTTAATAAGTTTATGTACGCCTTAACTGGTTTTGAGTGCGCAGTCACTGAGCTCAAAGACAATATAGGCGCTCGGGTGTCGCAGTGAATACCCAAGTCTCTGAAGGAGACCTTCACTTTGATGGCAGCCACTTTCTCTTGAAAGGCGTTATAGTGGTCTGGTAGTCCCAAAGTAGAGTTGATGAAGACCTTCCGAAAGAAAAATTCACCTTTAACCCTCCTTCTTAACTTCGATCCATTCGTGACAAAGCTCACTAAAAATCTTCACCAACGGCTTCGCCTCATCCAATATAAAAGGACTTTAAGTAAAACACTCAAATAATTCTTCGGAGAACACTGAAAGCTACAGTTAAAACCTTTATAAAATTTTTAGATGTTAAATCTACCTGCAAGTTAGAAAATAACGTCACATGCCTCGCTCTGGACCATCTTCGATCTCTTCAAGTGTTGAAAATATTAAAAAAGTTAAAAATCTGGTGCTTGAAAAGCGTTAAACAAGTGTTAAAGAAATGGCAAGACAATCCGACATCTCTCGGTAGTCCGTTCGATTGATTTTGGTGGATATTTTAGGTATGAAACGCGGTCTTGCTCGTCTCATGCCGTTAAATTGAGTTTTTTTTTTTATCAAAAAAAGTACGATTGTGTACAAACTTAAAGCCAAAAACGCAATAAAAACCATCGATGAGCCACCGTGTTCACCATATTTGGCTCCGTGTGATATTCTTGTTTTTTCAAACTAAATCACCGCTCCGTGGAATTAAATGAATCGATCGAAAAGATAAAACAAAATTCGCTAAAGGAGCTGAAGACCACACCAAAAGTTGCTTACGAAAAGTGTATTACATTTTGTAGGAATTAAGGCGGGGGACTAAAGCGTGGTTAAGAAGATCTTAGCAAAATGCTGATCCTCCAAAGAACTGATTTTGAATATACAGGACAAAAAGAGCAATAAGGTGGTTTAGAATCGCTATGTAAATACGAGTATATGAAATAGTAGTAATATATGTATGCAGTTACAATTCACCGTTACTTAAAACCCCATTGCCTTCACTTTAATATAAAACACTTCAATACAATTTTGCCGTGGACATACCAAACACTATTGTTTTCATAAAGCGCTGAATGAAAATGGTGAAAGTGCGAAAATGTAATGTAATCTGGCAGCACTGGCCGGCGGCAACGAAGCATCAACGAAGCGTCAACAGCGAGTGCCAACACTTAGGAATATACGAAAAAAAAACTAAAAAAGCACAGCAACAACAAAAATGTTTATGTTAAAATACAACAAAGAAAGCTGTATATAACAGCTAACAACAACAACAACAACAGCCACTAAAAGCATGACAGCAGCGCATACATTTCGTGAGCTCGAAGTAGTCAGCAAGTACAGCGTCATAAAGCCGTGTCGACACAACTTGCTGACAAAAGTTCCAGCAATAATAACAATAGCCATTACAACAACAATAACAGCAGCAACAGCAACAAATACAAAAGCAAAGCAATAACAACTGTAATTGTCACCAAAGCGTTGATGCCTGACACCAGCAGCCCAACAACCGAACAACCATCCGCCTACACACGCAGCAACAACAATTGCCGCACAGCTGCTGTGCAACTGCAGCTGAGTGTGCGTTAGGAAGTGAGTGGGCGCCGGCGATTCTCGCTGAAAAGATTATCACTACAGACTTTGTTGTTGTTGTTGCCACTTTTCATACGCTCTTTTCTTTTTTGTTTTTGTTTTTGATTTTGGTTTTGTTTTTGGTGTTTTTTTTTGTTTTTTTGTTTTTGTTTTTTTGGCACCATTTTAATATTATTCGCATGTTTTGTTTGTACTTCAGTCTTAGCTGGTTTTTGTTGTTGTTGCCGTTGTGCTCACTTTGCTATGCATTACTGCGCAAAGGTGACGAAGAGTGAAAATCACTTTCAGGATTTCGATTTAATAGGATTCGCAGTGGAAATTAACTTGACACCGTTTGTTGTAGAAATAAGCGCACGCGTAACGGTAAAATTGTGTACACTTAGACAACAGTAAAATTATTGATTGCCGAAATATTTCACTTAAACGTACTTGGATATACATAGCATCAAGCAACAAAACTTCTGGTATATATGTATGTTATGTAAGTATAAGTACGGCTGCCGCTATCAATAGTTCGGAAACTGCTCGGAGCTGCGCTCTTTTCATGCATCCTATACTGGCTTTCGTGCTAGCTTGGCCAGCACAGGACTACTATGGGTACGTGCGCTCTCGCAAGGTACTTTTGGCCAAAGTGCTCCGTAAGCGTCTTAGTGAGCTCTCCGCTCTTAAGGGATCAGTAGGGTAATCTGGCCTGTTTTTTGACATTTTTTTTTTCATAGGCATTTTTTTTACAATAAAACTTTTTTCACACATCATGAAGTATGTATATCGTGGAGTGTATGAACAAATTTTTTCGGAATTTTTTTTATGACATCTGTCGGAGAAATTGCACTAGCGGACACGATTTCTCATATTTGGATCATCTGAAACCTATTGACCGACAGTTAAGGAAAGATTTTGCTCTAATTCCTTTGCGAGCCGATAGAGGGAAGCTTTGTCCTTGATGTATTGTCAACAAAGGTTCAGTTGTCGTTGATCTTTTGAAAGAGAATCACGTTAAACGTCATGAGTGCTAAGTACGCGTCGCGCTACGAAGCTGTAATCCTTTGCATCCACCCGAATGGTCCCAAAATGTCGCAGTCAGCGGCTGCTAAATACAAAAGAAAGTCAATGGCATTTGTACAGAAGTGGATACAGCGATATATAGTGGCCAAAACAGTCGATGGATTACCAGAACGTGGTTCGATAGGAAAAGTGAACAAAAAAGAAGAAAAAAGAATAGTGAATCTGTTTTCGCGGAATCCTGCCTTAACAATGTGGCAAGGACAAGCAAAATGAATAGCAACAGGTTTAGATATATCCTATGAAACTATGCGAACCCTTCTTCATACTCATGATCTGAAATGACGCAACACAATGAAGAAGCCTATGTTGACTGAAAAACTTGTGACAAAGCGACTCGCTTGGACGCATGAGAATATTGATAGAGATTTTGAAAATGTCATTTTTACTGATGAGTGTTCTATATGGGCACGTTCTGTGCTCACGCGAGCTTGGTCAACTTCCACCAATAGGCTTGTTCAGCGGACCGTAAAACATGGAATAAAGGTGCTTCTTTGGGGCTGCTTCTCAAAGCAGGGATTCGGCACTTTGTACCTCTTTACTGACAACCTAAATGTCGAGAAAATGACAAAAATCTACAAAAAGGCTTTGCTGCTATCTGCTAAGCGATGGTTCATCAATTGTCTTACGAAATTCATCGCATTTAGAGATTCTTGCCACTAGAATACGCCGTCAAATTAGTAGAAAGCATGCCACGGAGATGCCAGGCAATTATCGACGCCAGTCGTGACTGGACATATTATTGATCAAATTGCATCATTGTTTGTAATCTGTATAATGTATATATAAATACAAAAGTTTCATAAATAATTTTTCTTTATAAATAAACACGACCACGCTCTTACTTGACCGAATGAGGGTATTAATTCTTGGCGCTTAAAAGTATGTTTAAGTTAACATTTTTCTTGTTTTTAAAATTATTACGTCAAAATAAAAAAAATTAAATTTTATTAAGTAATTAACTTAATCATTTTAATTTTTTTATTTTGATGTATTTATTTCAAAATAAATTAATTGATTTTATTATTAAAAAAATTAATTAATATAATTTAATTATTTTAATTATTTAAAAAAAAATTTAAATTGTTTTATTAATTTTTTTCAAAACTATTTAAATAATTAATTGAATTAAATTATTTCTTTTTTTATAATTAAAGCAATTTTAAAAACAAATATTAAATTAATTTAAAAAAAATTAATAATTAAATACATTTTTCAAAAGTTAATGAATTTTTTAATAATTTAATAATTTTTTCAAAAATAAATTAATTTTTTCAAAAATTTATTAAATTTTTTTTAATTAATTTGTTTTTAAAATTTTTCAAAAAATTATTAAATTATTTAAGAAAAGTTAAATACATTTTTTTTGCCATCCGAAAGATAATTTTTAATCCAAAATCGAAAAATAATCAAAAAACCGAATTGTAAAGAAAACTAATATTGAAGTACCTTATTGAAACAAAAATTGTTAATACCCAGAAATAAACATTAATGAAAAAAATTTCAATTTTTAATTTCGATTTTGCAATAAAAAAATAAATAAATTTTGTAATCCGAGAATGTTGATTTTTTTATCCAATTTCTGTAGCGAAGCGCAGACCTAACCACTTTTTTCTACAAATTTTATGGCTCAGTAAAATATTAATTTTGGAGGTTAGCCTGCAACTTCGAAATATTTTCATCGAATTTCGAAATAGTAATTATTGAAAACATTATTTTTATTTTTCCTAACTATCTGAGCTACCATAAAAGCAAAATTATGGTCGAATAATATTATACTTGTATTAATAATTAAAATTTACTTACATAAATTACAATGCCGTAAATAATCGTTATCAAATTGTGTATTGGAACGGGTGAAAGCACATACCTGTAAAGAAACGTTTCAAAAAGTATTAGTAAAACGCGTTTAAGGTCTGAAGACATTTAATTATGACTTTTTTTTACTAATGATTGTTAAAATGTTACAAATTAGAGAAAAAAGCTAGTAAGAGAGTAGTATGTTCCGCAAAAAATAAATATCAGATACCCTCTAAAGGGTAAAAATACAATGGAATTCAAAACATGGGTTGATGCCGCGTTTCTGGACAATGTCACAGGAAAATCAATCATCATGGAGTGAAATGAGCACCAAAGAGTGTGAACGTAGGGGATGCCCAAAAGTGGTTGTTACCGAAAAAAATGTCCAAAAAATCCACAAAATAACGTTGGATGATCGTAAGACGAAGTTGTACGAGCTAGCAAGTATTCCACAGATATCTACTAAAAGTATACAACCTATCATTTTTGAATATTTGGTTACGAGAAAGGTTTGTGGAAAATGGGTGTCGCGCGAGCTCACGAAGATAAGATTAATATATTCTTAATTTAATATTATATATATATTATATCAAGAATATTTATTTCAGCAAGCTTCAACTATTTTACCTTTATGTGAACAAAATTTTTCAAAAATAGGTGACTACGCCTAAAAATGAAAAGTTTTGTTTTATCGATAACATTTCTTCAAAGAACAAAAGATTATTTATCAAACTTTTTTAACTCATTCTATTAGCGCATATGTTTTCGAGAGTTTCAAAACTTCAGCTTAAAAATTAAGTTTTACTTAGTTCCAAACTAATGTTTGATATCCGTCGAAGTGTGTCAGTGTTGCATTTAAGCTAAATTCACAAACAAATGTTTAAACCGGCGCCAAGTTTGCTCTGCAAATACCACTGAGACTACCCATACACCATATTTTACATATTTATGGCAACTTTGCATTAGTTTAAAGAGTACGAACAGACACAAAGCACCACATTGAGAAAAATAATATCAAACGGAAAAGGTTAAATCCGCCGGGATCACAAGCTCTGTCACATTTCAGCCACCCACTGTTTGCCTAGTTGACAGTTTTTCACTTCAGTGACACAGCTGAAAGGCATGCAAGCAGTAATGACACTTCAAATAAGTCGACAGGTGAACCCCCAAAAATTGACGCATGAGAATTTGCCAAACGTCGCGACGGATAAGGTGGGCCGACACGTGTACTCAAAACTGCTACACTTTAGGGTATTTGTTGTGCGGCATTATTGCTGATTCAGCGCCTATCAATCACACAATAGCTACATTTCAGTGACACACGTGCGGTGGCAAAGTGAGGTTAAATTGTTGCTGGAAAAAAGTACTCCCATGGCAACTGTCAATATGTTGAGCTCCTTTCGTTGAGTGCGTCTAATAGCGCTGGGCGCCGTGTCTCTGAGACGCACATGTGAAGATGTTACTCCTACACATTTGTCGCATATTAATAAAATTAGCATATACTAATGATATATTAAAATAGGATTAAGACGTAAAAGTGGCCTGTCTGGCTTACTTGACTGACATGGAAAGTTTGTAATTGGGCGCAAGTGGGTACACTTAGTCTTTTTATAACCTGAACAGGGTATTATTTGTTAAGTTTGTATTGAAGTTCGTACTTCCATAAGAAAAAGTTGGAGATCCCATAAGTAATGTACATATATCCCACAAATAATCAGTGGGACGATCTGACTAGATTTAGCCATGAACGTCTGTTTATGTGCGAATTAATGACTCAATTTTCGAGATATCGAACTGAAATTTTGCTCACATGCTTTACTCCCCAAAAAGCTGATCATTTGCCGGAATCGGCGATAATGGATCACTAAGGCATATAGCAGTCATACAAGCTGAACACTCGGAATTAAGTTCCTGTATGGAAAAGTTTTTTATTTGTCGATATATCTTCACGAAATTTGGCATGGATTATTGCCAAAAATAACCTTATAATTTCTAAAGATATTATTTAAATCAAACAACTATAGCATATAGCTGCTATAGAAACTGAACGATCTGAATCAAATGCTTGTATGGACAACTTTTTCATTTGAGGAGATATCATCTTGAAATTTTGTATGGGTTATTTTTAATTTTAAATAGTGCATACTGCGGAGCAGCTGTTCAGATCGGACCACTATAACATATAGCTGTCATACAAACTGAACGATGAAACGAAGTACTTATAAAGAAAATATGAACCCTGAAGGGTACTATAGTGTTATTGCAACCGAAAGTAACGTCCTTCATGATAATATTAAAAAATTAATGCTGTTTCCACAACGCCTAAAAGTATGCTAAATATTTCTGGTTAAAGGCTGCAAACATAATTGATGGCAGTTGTTTGACAGTTGTCTGAACTGAACCTTGTATACTCGTATGTCTGTATTAAGAAAAGGTTTTAAATTTAAAAATATGCGCTTCACGGAAGAACATATTTCAAAACACACTCAAACAAGATATACTATACTCAAAGGACCAACAGTGTTTCAGCGAATTTCGCACTTCTTTATGTTATTAAAAATACCATTTTTTTTTATAGAATTTCAAGCGAAATTTTAATTTAACAACAATTGAATGATGGCAGTAACCAACACATTGGAAGCATTGCATGTGGCACAAGGGAGACTTTAAAAGTAGGCTGCCTTAAAAGTTTTCATTGCCCAAGTGTGTAAACAAAGCGGAAGGCGGAAGCGCTTTGACATATTGTATTTTTAGGCGCACACAAAGTTTTGTTAAAAAAAATTTAACCGAAATTTTATTTTTACTTTTCTTTTTTTATTCTTTTGAGCAGATAACTCCCTCGACGCAACGAACTCGAACTAAGCTCGCTTGTGCGGGCATACATTGAGTCGCAGTTATGGCGCACATTTATAATTTTGGCACGGTTGTGACTACACTCATCTATATACGGGTGTATGTCTGCTTAAAAATCGGTGAATTGGTATTACAACGTTATAATCAACTTTGAATGGGCGCGTCAGCCTGCGAAAAGACACTCAAGTGGAAATTTCGCTCGCTGTTTAAGCAACCAATACATGAGTACATACACACACGCGAACACATGCACATGCGCACAGGTATATACACAAACATAACCCGTATATATGCTATATGTGGACTATGCGCACGTTTGCTGTTATATACATATGTGTCCAACATATATTCGCAGGTAACGTATACGCCCCGTGGCACACCACTTCATTTCGCCTGCATAATTTTGGACATATCCACTTTGTTGCCTCTGCTTTTTGTGTTGTTTTTGTATTACTTTTTTGATTTGCGTAATTTTCAGGTTCATTTAGTGTTTAATGCTTGTAAAAATTTTAATTTTATTACACACGAAAGGTAGCGTCAGCGTCCACAGGCAACAGCAGCCGCTTAGTTCATGCGACATAATTCTCTACGGCAACGGCAACGCATTCAATTTGCTTCAGCGCACACAATGCGAAGGGGTAGCGTAATTTACCAGGGTCGAATGCTCGTTAACAGGGATGAATAGAAATCCGTTTGTGGGTGGGGCAAATCGAAGTGTGAACGTGCTGAAAATACAAAACAAGCAGAAGTGCGCACACAGTTCCTTTTATGTGTTTAAATGTGTGCGTACTTATTCGAGGACGTTCTTATATAGATATATGGACTTTATTTTGGCTGTGGAAAATCACTGCCAGTTATTTTGGTATTTATTTCGCATATTCATAAATATGGCAGAGGAACTCAAAGTGGACTTATTGATTAGAAAACGAACTTAAGTGCTGATAAGACGTGCGTATTAAGGGTATGTGGTTTATTGCTTGGATTAAAGGCATTAAGAGAGAATAACCGTACATAAAAAGGTGACAGAGGCACATGCATTCGTATGAACATCAATTTTGAGTTTCAAGTTGAAGGTGGAATAGATTTTCAGCCAATTTTGTTTTTTTTTTTTGTTTTGTTTTTTTTTTTTAGAAAAAGGAACCAACGATTACGCAGTGTGTTTTAAAATTGACGATCGAAGATATACGAGTAAATTTGCCGCCATTTCAATTAATCTTCTCACAGCTGACATAGCTCAAACACTATACCGACCAAGGTTTGTATACAATTTTCTAAATGCGGCCGTCAATTTTTGAAATTATGTTGAAAACACGTTTTTCGACGGTGTAACGCGTTATTTGTACGCAGCCTAAACAGTCACAAGCTACCCTTGAGGCAAATTTTACAACAGCAAAATCATGCATTATAAATAAGAAGAGTTAGTAATGTTGCCAGGTTTATAAGATGAATGACAACTTCCAACCAAGTTTTCGGACTTTTTGGCGTATAATTATCGATGAGTGTGGCCTGGAGTTGTTCTAAGGAACACAAGTCCTTTTTAAGTAAGCGGCTTCTTCCTTTCTTCTCTTTGCTGGGTTCGAGATTTAAAGCGTGTTCAAGCACTAATCCTTATCTTTCTGTCATAACACGATTACGCTTTTGCATTGCAAGAAACATATTACTAAAACCACTGAAAAAAATATATATTGAGTTGTTGAAAAAATCTCTTGGTATTTCCAATCAAATTTCAACATATTTTATTTATATTTATAATGAACTTTAATGAACTAAATATATGTCATTTTGGTCGATCACTTTTTGCCATTTTTCCGCTAGAACATTATTGCATCAGTAGTGTAAAACGTTTCTGGTTTCTCGGCGAAAAACTGCGACAAGCAATTTTCTCACGCTTCCTTTGAAGCCCACTTTACTCCATTAAGGGTATTCTGCATTGACCGAAAAAAAATGTTAGTCCGCTGGTGCAAGATCAGAGCTATATGGTGGATGCATCAAAACTTCTAAGTCAAGCTTCCCCAGGTTTTACCGAGTCATCAAAGCTGTGTGTGGTCTAGTGTTGTCCTGATTGGAGAGGAAGCTCTTTCTGTTGATCAGTTCTGGCCGTCTTTTCGATTGCTTGCTTCAATCTCATCAAACACTCAGCATAATCTTTCGTGTTGTCAATCCCGGATTTGCGATCATTTGTAGAGCTTCACCAATTTGGACTATGATTTCTTTGGAAAATTGTTGTCATATTTTACCCACTTTTTGACTTCTGTTACCATTCGCTTCAGAAATAGTTCAATTTCATTTCATTTCAGCAAATAAACACAGATGTTAATTCGGTCCATTAAATTTTTCACAGACAATTCATGTGGTACCCAAAGCTTGAGCTTCTTTTTGTAGCCAGGCTTTTTTAAATGATTCAAACCATTTGATGATAAATGTTAAGCTCTTAGCGATGTCATGCCTGCTTATGTGTTAGTGCTGGTCAATATTTTCCATCACTTCAGCAACTTTTTCAGCAATAGGTCCACCAAGGCGAAGTGCATTTTTCACATAGAATAAACCATTGTGGTGCTACACGATCTGATACAGCATCGTCTCTATAAACTTCACTAACTTCATTGGTGGCTTGCGTGGCATTCTTCATTTGTTTATACAAAAATTTCAAAATATATCGAGTTTCTTCATTATTTTCACTCATTTTTAAACAGCTGCAACTTTTTTTTCAACTTCCTCGAACTCAATTATTTTTTGGTTAAATGAAGCTTATGATCTCATATTTTCAACAGTGTATGGTCGGAGACATTCGTGGCACTGGAGATATACGACTGCAACGACATCTATTGACAAAATACGAAAAGACTTTTTCGACTAACCAGTATAATAACGAACTGAAAAATTTCTCCGCGGAATACACCACTTTTTTGGAGATAACTCAATAAGCCAATTTCCTGCAAATATTCTCTCTAAATGAAAAAGCTTTCCATGCAAGTATAGAATTTCGATCATTCAGTTTGTATGACAGCTATATGCTATATTAGTCCGATATCGACAAATGAGCAGGTTTTTGGGAAGAAAATTACGTGTGAAAACTTTCCGAAGAGTATCTCAAAAATTGAGGTACCAATATCAAGGCATATATGTAATCTCTTAAATCACAGTTGAATACTAGAATGCTGTTCCGTAATATACCAATAACCTTCTATTGAGAGTTGGGAAAACGCGAAATAGGCGCAAATGTTTTATACACATTTTTTACATTGAAAACCTTACAATAGCAGAAGCAAGATTTTTTATTCAGTTGTTCAATTTGGTAGTTTTTGCTCATATATGTAAGTAGTTTCTTAAAAAAAAAAAAAGGTTTAAGCTCACTTGTAGTTTTCACTATCTCATACTCCATACTGCAAACAGTCAGCTTTATCATCAACTTACAACTTACTGTCAATCAAAATATCAAATAACTAAATTTTTTAGTTTAGATTTTAGCAGATTAAAAAAAATGCATTATTACAATATTTAGATTTGAATTTAAGTCAAATCTGCCGCTTGAAACTCTGTAGTGTGTGCGCTATTGACAATAGCTCTTTTGCAAGTATGAAGTGGAAATGCTGACATGAATTTAAACACTAATTAACAGTATAGCAATTGTTTTCTAACTATTTTTACCAAACAGAAAAATAGCTAACAAACCTTTATAAGCGGAGCCAATGCAAGCGACTAGACAGACAAGTGCACTTGTCGCTAAAATATTTGTTAGCAATGGAAATTGACACACTATGTGTGTGGTAAAATGCTAATTAGAGACTGAACATTTTTTCTTTTATTGTCAAGTATTTTAACGTATTTATATTTGGGAAATAGTTTATTTATACCCATGATTCATATTCTTTTAAATATTTGTAAAAAATTAATGATTCGATTTTTGATTGAAATTGTTGCCTACATCTGCGCTTGGATCTGTAAACTGATTACGACTGTTGCCTACATTTAGGCTTGCTTTGAAATTTAATGTTTGCCAAGCATGGCCTTTAGTTGAACCTAACAGTATAGAAATGATAAAATTAAACTCGATCTAAATTTGGAATATTCCTTGAGAAACTTCGGTTTACTTACACCTAATACGACATTAAAAAACATCAATTTTCAATATTTGTATAGATTACACCTTAAAAATTACATTGAAATTTTGGCCACACAGTTCAATCCATTACATTTTTGAAATCTTTTTGATTGATTACTCGAACATAAATGTTTCGACAACTCTATGTAGGTTATGTACATAGGTTTCCTATACATGAACTGTTGAAAATTGAATTTTGGTATACAGAGGTTAGGTTTGATTAGGTTATACTGAATAGCTGTCACGCCATGCATTAATCTATAGATCCCTTTTGATCACAGATGGAGATTCTGTTTAAGTGAGCTGAAATTTATATTGTGCAGCGCCGTCAATGCTTTTTGCGAAGATTAATAAAGGCTTTATACTTAACATTGATACTTTTCTCAGTCCCTTCGACTCCGAAGCTTTCAGATATACATATAATTTTAAAGAAGGTCGAATAGAAGCAGGAGAGATATACCAACGTCTCTCTTGTGCCTACTTCCCTCCACTTTCCATATACTACATATATACTTATAATGTCCAATTCACACGTGATGCCAGTAAGTCGTGACCTGTCACTAAGCTACAACCATCCTGCAGTCTTTTCGAGCCCATATGAGTAAAAAGCATGTTTGATTTCCTCACGCATTAGGATTTCCTTCCACAATATCTTGGTGATTTTGCATGCGTTTAAGGGACTTCTTCTAATCCTGATCTGTACGTCAGCTCTTTCGGAAATTTCATTGTGTATCATTTGCAGCTGCTTTCATATTTCCTGAACTACTTCGGCAGCCAAGAATACAGCGTTTTTAGCAATCTGGTTGGCTATTTAGTTTCCTGGAATTACAAAGGCATTGGCCTGGAAATTTTATTTTGTATCGTGCAATCGCTTTCCAGCAATATCTACTGCTGCGATTATTGTCTTCATTGCCGCTTGGCTATCGATGTATATATTCACATTCTTATGCCTTTTCCTTCACTGGCAAAATCCTTCAGGCCAATTAGTCTAACTTCGTTTTTACTCAAAGATTTATAAAAGATCGTGGTTCATGAAATGAGGTCAAAAGCGTTGAAAATTACACCCGTGTAAATGAACCAGAATGTTTACAAAGCAGGCAAATCAAACAGCAGCAGATACAGAGTTCGCTGGAAGGAGCGGAAAGGATGTTATGCACCTTCCTAGACATCGAAAGTACTTTTGACAACATGTCATTAGCTATCTCAGCCGCTTTTCTGACCACCAAGAGTTCTGCCCAGAAGATACTGCAATATTTCAACAGCTGTAAGGGTGGCCTGAGAACTAGCTCTGCGCGAGAGTCCCTCAGTCTCTCAGCGATTTTAAATCCGTTCATGGAGGTGTTGAAAGTTCCGCTAATAGCCTTACGCCATCGAATATATTTTAGTATGACTTGAAACCATTTCTTCCAGATAAAGCGAAAGGTTGTGTGGTATATCTTATCCAGCTTCCCCTACCTGTCGAGCTATGTCCGAAAGATCATATGAAAAAAAAACACTGGAAGTCCTGCAGCTGATTTCGCTGCCGAGTTCTTCACTGTAATGTACATTGGTGACAGGTTGAGTAACTCTTCTAGAGCAGCCTTTGGATTGGTTCTTAGTGCTTTCGTTAAGCCGAGAGCGCCGAGGTGCTGCATTCGTTGTTTAATTAGAGTCTATCAAAGTCGAGAACTCTATGGTATGCAAATTTTTAACTGACTAGATTGACATATTTTCTTTAGATGCTATCAGATGGTAATCGCGCGTTTGTGTAGATCTAAGATTAATTAAAATTAAGCGTCATTCGCATGGATTAATTTAAAATAGTTACCGTTAGCACAAACCACATAAGTTTCAATGACTTAAACAAAGCAAAAAAGTTTAATTCCAAAGTCGTTTTTTCAGCGTTGCACTGTCATCGTCACGGCCACCGACAGTTTTCGCACTAATTGCTGCAAAAGGCAGACACAAAACCGCGCCACTTGAGGCGCACTACAAGCGAAAAACTAAATTACTATATTAACAACAACAACAACAAAAACCGTAACCATGAATATATAGTTAGCAAAAAAGCGGCAAACACCAGCTACAATGGCAAGAAAAACTCCAAAGTCAATTTGCCACAAACTTCAATGGCAGCGATGCATGCAACAAACAGTTGTGTTGACAATGCAATAATGGCAAGTGCTAAAGTCGTAAAATAGAAGGAGGTGTACAAGCGTGAAATATATAGATGCATATGAAGATGTGGTGACAGACATTTTTATATACCTAAACCTCCAGCACATATAGACATGTGCATAATATTTTTCATGCAGCACCAACTTTTTGTTGTGATCCATATGATAACTGCCAATTTGCGTGCTCGCAAGGACATTGACTTTAATGTCTTTGACTTTTGTGATGCGCTCGACGGTGTAACAAACTTCAACTTTTTCAATTTAAGATGTGATACTTTAAGCATTGACTTTAGGCTTTAAATTCAAGTTTCGACTTCATCTTTTCCAAAGCGTCTTCAAAGGAAATACGTAACCATGTTGATGCGAAAGGCTGATTTCAGGTCTAAGAGCCGTTTTGTGTATCCAAAGATAGTTATTTAAGAATTATCAAAACAAATCGAAGTTTGTTTCTACATACTACTGTGTCCAAAAAATGAAGTGACACTGTATTTATTTTGAAAATTCTTTATTTATTCTTCCAAATCAATTTAATCCCCTTCAAAGTAATCCCATCCTGATACAATGCACTTATGCTAACGGATTTTCCAATCTTTGAAACACTGGTTGTAGCCACTTTCCGGGATGGCCTTCAGTTCCGTCTTCGCTGCGGCTTGAATCTCCTCTATCGTATAAAAACGGTATCCCCGGAACGGTCTTTTGAGCTTGGTGAACAGCCAGAAGTCGCACGGCGCCAGATCAGGTGAATACGGTGGTTGCGGAACGATATGGGCTGAGTTTTTGGCGAAATGATCACGAATTACGAGGGCATTATGGGATGGTGCATTACCGTGGTGTAAAAACCAAGAATTGTCTTTCCACAATTCCGGCCTTTTTAGGCGGATAGCGTTACGCAAATGACGCATAACGTTCAAATAATATTCCTTGTTGACTGTTTGACCGGTTGAAAGGATTCATAATGCACAACACCACGATAATCGAAGAAAACAGTCAACATGACCTTGATTTTTGAGCGACTTTGGCGCGATTTTTTTGGTCTCGGCTCTCCTTTGGCACGATATTCGCGTCTCATCGCCAGTTATAATGCATTTCATGACACCCTGGTAGTCGGAAAGCATCTTTTCACACATTTCAACGCGACGCCTTTTTTCCAAAAAATTCAATGTTTTCGGTACCAGTCGAGATTTGACGCGCTTGAGGCCCAAAACATCCTTCAAAAAGGTGTTGGCGGAACCTTTCGATATACCAACTTCATCAGCAAGGTCTCTAATTGTTAATCGACGGGTTTTCAACACCAAATCTTTGATTTGTTGAACGTGAGCTTCGTCGGTTGAGGTTGATGGTCGCCCTGGACGCTCTTCGTCTTCGACACGTTCACGACCGGCTTGGATCTCACTATACCACTTGTAAACATTTTTTTTAGATATAGCCTCATCACCAAAGGCTTTCTGCACCATCCTCAACGTATCCGCAGCAGAAAATTGATTCCGTAAACAAAATTTTTTCAAATTTTTTGCTCAACAAATTTCGACATCGCAAAAAACGAAAAACTCACTTTTAGCAGCTTACAAAACGACACGTAACTCAAACACTAATGAATATTTTGACATGAAATTCGACATAAATGTGACTGACAGTACTACCAACCTAACAAAAAAAAAAAAAGAATTCTCTAAATCCTTCGACGCGCGCAGTTTAAATTCATATGTTTTTTGGACACAGTAGTATAACGAATTTTTCAGCATAATCTTGGTAAATTTAAAGTTGATGCCGCGAATAGTTTTGAAGATATTAGCGAGACTGTTAGAATTTTCAAAGTTCGTTTCAGAGTCGGTGGAGAAAATTTTTTTGAAGCAGTTGGAACGAACGACTTGAAATTTTCACACCACTTTACATACTATATTTGTAAGGTAATGATCGAAGACGAATGATTGTTTATAGTAAATTTGATATTTTACCAACAGTTTGATGCTTCACCGCTCTGAACTTTTTCACAGAAAACTAATTTTTTTTTTGGAAAGCCATGATCAAGTTTCTAATGTTCCTTTAGTACAGTCAGGTTTAACTTTGGGTTTTATGAGCAACTAAATAATGGATACTCTAATCGAATTTTATATAGCAGAAGAAGAAGAGGTCTGCACTATTCAAAGCATTGGAAACATAATAGTCTGTGTTGCGTGCTCTTTTGTATTCGGATAGGTTAACTTATAACCCGATGAAATATTGCTTTTTGAAAGAAAAACATGCGCTTAAAGCAACACCTTGGCTAGATGTTAGAGTTTCTGGACACTTCCCTAGGAAAATTAACCATCAATGCTAAGATTCGACAAGATGAAATGAACACCGAAGACGGCCAACGCAGTGAACGCCCAAAAAAAGAACGCTTAGCGACGAAAGCATCAAAAAAGTCCACAAAAATATTCTGGATGACCGTAAAGTTAAGTTGTTCGAGATAGCAAACACTCTAAGGATATCAACTGTAAGTGTACATCATATCATTCACGAATGTTTGAGTATGAGAAAGCTTTGTGCAAAGTTAGTGCCTTGCAAGCTCACCTTAGACTAAAAACAATGACGAGTTGATGATTTGGAGCAGTGCTTGGAGGTGGTCAAGCGTAATAATCTCTTTTGCTTCGATATATGACAGTGGATGAAACATGGCAACATAATTTCATTTCGAAGCCCTTTTCGATCGAAGCTCCTTTCGCGACTTTTTGGCCAAAAACAACACACTAATGATGCCGCAGCCACCGTATTCCCCAGTTCTGGCCCCCTGTGACTTTTTCTTGTTCCCTAAACTGAAGAGGCCCATGAAAGGACGACGTTACGCTTCTCTTGACAAGATAAAGACGGCATCGAAGGAGGAGCTGAAGAAGATAAAAAAAATGATTTTTTGAAGTGCTTCGAAGATTGGAAAAACCGTTGGCACAAGTATATAATATTCAAGAATAAATAAATAATTTTTGAAAAAACACAAAATTCGCGATACTTTTTGAACATACCTCGTATATCGTCGTGCCTTAAATAGATACAATTGGGCGAAAACCTAACCTAGCCCCCATTTAACTATTGCCAGGATTCTAGAACATCCCGCTGACTTTGCTCCATATGAGGTACCTTAATGAAACGCGGGGCAGATTCGCTTAGTATATGGCATTAACTTATAATAGATACGGTTCGATACTACTCCAATTACCTTATACTACATATAATGATTTACGTTTTTTTTTTTTTGACAAATGTTATGCCGAAAATTTAGTTTTCAGAAAAATGAGCTTAAGGGGTTAGGCCACTCTAGAATTTTCGGAAAATTGATTTTTTTTTCAAATGATACATTATGGTCTCATAAATGTTATTCCGAAAGATTATGACAGGGAAAAAATTCTAACTGCGCCATTTTCGTTATCTAGTCGAAGGCCGTTCGTTCAGCAGGGAGCCCACTCAAAACTTTAAACGCGTTTATCTCAAAATTGTTTTTTTCAAGTTGGCCGGAAACATAACTCAAACAATTTACAACCGATTCACTTGCAATTTTGACAACACCTTCAGAAATACATTATCTACTGAAGTACGTAGGATTTTGTTTTTATCTTGCATATTTTCTTTTTTATTAACAAATTTCGAAAAATTTTTAGGCCAAATTGTTATTTGTCCCTATAAAGACCCGCCATTTTGTCAAAAATGCATATATCGAAAAAATCTACTTACTTCTGTAGCTAGTGCTATTTACAAGCGGAAACCGTTCAACAACTTATTAAAATAAAAAAAATTAAAGGAGCTGTGTGTCCGGTCGTGGTACCCGAAAAAACGTAGACCTCCTAGGGAGAACGCTGTGTAGCCGCCATTTTTCAATTAGTTTTTCTTCAAAAATAGTTATAAACAGTTAATTATATGTATAATAAATTCCTTTTGTTAAAAACCAGATTTATTTAATAGTTTTCCCGAAAAAAACTCAAAAAAGGCCTATTTTGTGGCCCTCTAGAGTGGCCTAACACCTTAAAGATAAACCGGCTGTGACTCGGTCACACTTTAGAAGGCCGAATTTTAGGGTATTAAAGATAACGATTAATATTTTTAGAATGTTATTTCTAGGCTATCGAGTTATAAAAAATCGTTTTTTTTTTATTTTCAACATATTGTCTTTCTTCAAAGATTATCTCAAATAAAATTAAGAACACAAAAGTTTTCGTGACCAGTTCTCCATTTTTAAAGCTTTTAATATCTAAATCTTAAATAAAAACAAGAAAAAACGTTAACTTCGGTTGCACCGAAGCTAAATACCCTTCACAGGTGCATTTCTGTTAGTAACTATGTGTCCAGTTGGTGTAGAAGCTATATGCTTAGTAACCCGTTCTGAACAAGTTTTTTAGAGATTACATTGTTTCCTTAGGGAATAATATATACCTAATTTCGTGAATATATCTTGTCAAATGTGAAAGTTTTCCATACAAGAACTTGATTCCGATCGCTCAGTTTGTATGGTAGCTATATGCTATAGTTAACCGGTCTTAACAATTTCTTTGGAGATTACATTGTTGCCTTAGAGAATAATACATACCTAATTTCGTGAATATATCTTGTCAAATGTGAAAGTTTTCCATACAAGAACTTGATTCCGATCGCTCAGTTTGTATGGTAGCTATATGCTATAGTTAACCGATCTTAACAATTTCTTTGGAGTTTACATTGTTTCCTTAGGGAATAATATATACCTAATTTCGTGAATATATCTTGTCAAATGTGAAAGTTTTCCATACAAGAACTTGATTCCGATCGCTCAGTTTGTATGGTAGCTATATGCTATAGTTAACCGGTCTTAACAATTTCTTTGGAGATTACATTGTTGCCTTAGAGAATAATACATACCTAATTTCGTGAATATATCTTGTTAAATATGAAAGTTGTCCATACAAGAACTTGATTCCGATCGCTCAGTTTGTATGGTAGCTATATGCTATAGTTAACCGATCTGAACAATTTTCTCGGATATTACATTTTTTCCCTAGGAAATAATCTATACCAAATTTGGTGAAGATACATTGTCAAATGCGAAAGTTTTCCATATGAGAACTTGATTCCGATCGTTCAGTTTATATGGCAGCTATATGTTATAGTGGTCCGATATCGGCCGTTCCGACAAATGAGCAGCTTCTTGAAGAGAAAATGACGTTTGCAAAATTTCAAAAGGATATCTTAAAAACTGAGGGACAGTTCGTTTATATACAGACAGACGGACAGACGGGCAGATAGACGGACATGGCTAAATCGACTCAGCTCAACATACTGATCATTTATATATATACTTTATAAGGTCTCCGACGCTTCCTTCTGGGTGTTACAAACATCGTGACAAACTTAATATACCCTGTTCAGGGTATAATAACTGCCATATTTCTTAACATTCGTTGACCTCTTGAAAAAAAAAAAGTTAGCACTTATCTGGCAATTGAACCTTTTCTAAGGCTAGACATGAACCATTTACCTCACCTTGCATATTTATAGGAAAACGAGTATACTATATTTATAAATATATATTTGTTTATTTGCCACTGAATATTTAATTTGTGTAATTGAACACGCGTGTTGTAAATTCAACTCGCTTTTGTGACACCTTTCACTTCACGCACTCACATTTAGCGCCAGTTTTCGCTCTTAATTATATTCATTGTGTTTGTTGCTCGGTAAGTGTGTGAGTGTATGCACCTTTTATTATAAATGTCGGCAGGGTATATAATAAAATTTTTCTGTTGTATTGTCAACTTGTTTTGTCCTTACTTCTGTAATTGTATGTGTGTGGCAGTAGTAACCCGCTTTTGTCACGCCTTTCGTACCGTTAAAACATAGTCATGAATAAAATATGAAACCTAAACAAATATTATTTCGGTCTATGAGAACAATTGTACCCTCAGCTAGCGGCTGTAAGCTTTAATGTATATCAAATATGTTTTGTTTGCATATATATATAGCTTTGTTGGTTAAGCATTAATTATTTAATACAATTTGACATACTATACATATGTATACGCATTAGCGCGTTCATAAAGTTGTTCCCAACAAAAAAATACGATATTCTGTTATGTACATTTGTATTATAATATTATATAATGGATTTTGTTGTTGCCAGGTACAAGCTTTGTAACTAAACAAATATTGTTAATTAAAAATTCGTATGCACATTAGGGTGATTCAATTTTTTATTTTTTTTTTTTTTTGACTAGTACTTGGAGAAATAAGTTCCTAGGCACCTCTTAGAAAGCCTCTCCAAATATGAGTTCTTAATTGTAACGGGAAGGTCTTATTACATACAGTTTTCTATTTTTTCTTATTATCAAATAGAACAATTTAAATATATCTCGCTTCCAACTACTTGAAAAAATATCTTGTGCCTTAGATTTTGTAAGAAATTGAATGCCCTAAAAAAAGGTCTCCTATGATTTTTTCGTAAACCCAACCGTTTAAAAGATATTAATAGTTAAAGTTTAATTATTTTTGGGAAAATTTTTTATTTTTTATTGATTTTATTACTCAATGAAAAAAATCATTATCAATAATGAAACTCATAGGTTTTTGGAGAGGCTTTCTTAGAGTTGTCTAGGAACCTACTTTTCCGAGTACCAATCGAAAAACAAGTTTTTTTCTGAATCACCCTAATGTACATATAAATAAATACTTATAACAACAACAAGTATTTTGTTTGTTTAATTTAATCGCTGTTTGAATTGACAGATTGTTAATGCTAAATCAATTATGTTTCTATAGAAATTATCCCTTAAAAATTGATTAGAGTGGATTACAAGTAATTACAATACAATAAGCAACAACAAATGTGTGTGGTGTGACAACCAATTTCTGAAAGATAAATTTAATAATTACAGTTTGTCAAGTAAGAGCGTGGTCGACTAAATCCACTCAATGCTTTTAAAATATTATATCAATATAATATCGAATACCGAATAGTTACTCGTCAGGAAGAGACAACTAAACGCTGAACATCAGTAAATACTATATATCAGAGTGTCAATAAGTAAGGGTTAGGACCGCAGTAATTAGCACATAACAATTAGAAGACATCAGCTGTAGTCAAAGAGATATTAAATAATGATATATATGGAAACTAGCTTCAACGAGTGCCATAAAACCCGCTACAAGCTCCTCTGTGTGATTGTGGGTGAGCGGTTTTGAGTTCAGGGCTGATTGCATTCCATGAATATGCAAGAGGATAATGAATATATAGCTCTGTATGTACATATGTGTGTATGTTTGTAAGGTAATCGAGTGCTAGAAAATTAGGCCAATACGCCAGAGGCCAAAGCCGACTGCAGTTGACTGCGATAAGAGCAACAATGCAAATGTGAACTCTCTACTACATAGGATGAAGCAGTCAAGTTGCTTGCAATTATTACAAATTCATACAAGAACACATATCCAGATACAAGTGAGTATATACTTAGATGTAAGTGTGTGTGTGTGTGCGTAAGAAGGATTGGCGTATAGGGCATTACTCACTTACTTGCGGTATTTTAAGTTTTAAACTGAAATTTATATTGCACTACCGAATGACACACGGAGGATTTTCATGCAGGTCATACAATTTTTATACCCATGCGCAATATATTGCGTTAGGGTGTTATATGTTTTTGCATAAGTAACAAAATTTATTAATATATTGCAGATAATGAGGAATTTATTTACAGTATATACGTTTCGAAATCCACTAAGCGGTATGGTACAGCCAGTGTGCTAGAATGATATTCTCCTGTAGCTCGGTGAAACTAAAGTGCAGAGAGCGTTCAGCCAGACTGACGCTGCCGTAGCCAAGCATTTTGAATAGGAACATCATTAAGCCACGAAAAAATTGAAAACCATCATTTTTTCCACTGGCTCCAATGCGGTAAACATTAACTTTTGGATCTTAGTATAAATAAGTATAAAATAAAGTAAAAGTAATAAAAGTTGAAATTTCATCAGAAATACGAAAAGAGTTTTTCGACTACCCAATGTATGCACAGGGCCATAGCTTAAACTCTGACCCAATTTGCATATACACTCGTTCTTTCATATACATATGTAGGTATTTCATCCACACGCATCCAGCTCAGCCTTACTTGTCATTTGTTGATTTATTAGTGTTAAGACTCCCTTTCAATTCTCATTGATGCGGTAGTGTTGATTGCACAGGTAAATTTTAGCCAATTTAAATTACAACATATAACTTGGGAAATATATAAACAGATACAGCTATAAACATTAAGGTTGTATCTGTTGGGAAAAAAGTATTAAGCGCTATTGAAAACTATATCGGCCTGAGAGAACAATATGTAATGCACTCAAGCCAATCACCTTCACTCCAAGCCCCACAAGTTAGCTTGAAAGACTCTGCTGAAACCTGAAAATACAATCCCGCAAAATAATCTCACTATATTTGACAACTTTAAAGATAGAGTCTGGCCAATTAATCGACATCAACATCGACCAGTAACGGTCAATAGAATCAGCGTCAGCATTGGGCAAAGATTTGGAATCGATTCGTATAGAGTATTGCAAAGAACGATATAATGTAAATTGTAGTGTGTAAAAACCAAACGATGGTAATTGAAGTTAACTTGGAATGCTCTTTATACTGAAAAATGTCTCGAATAGATTGGATTAGAAAAGTGATATCTTCCCTTTAGACAATGTCATATCATAATATCAAATACCACACAACCTTCAGATGACCAGTGAGATCATATTCAAAAATACTACAAATGTATTGCTTACCATTAAGAGGAACCTACTTATTTGGGAAAGCTTTGGCTGCTTTTGGATTCTTTAATATCGCACTGAGGTTAGTGATTTTCTTCACTTTAAAGTTGAAATTAAAAAATAAGAATAGAAAGCATTAATCTGTTTGTCAGAAAAACTCTATATGAACAGATGTTCCAAATTATATAAGTTCTGTAGATATAAGTAAACAAGTAAGGAAGAGCTAAGTTCGGGTGTCACCGAACATTTTATACTCTCGCATGATAAAGTGATAATGGAGATTTCATTGTCCGTCATTTACATATTTTTTTTTTATTTTGCTGTAAAATTAATTAGGTTGGATCAATTTGTGTACTTAGAGTATTGAATTGTATTTTCATTTATATGTATGTATTATACAGAGAAAGCATCAGATGGACTTCAAATTAGCGTTATATTGGAAGAAGGCGTGGTTGTGAACCGATTTCACCCATACTTCGTACATGTCATCAGGGTGTTAAGAAAATATTATATACAGAATTTCATTGAAATCGGTGGACTAGTTCCAGAGATATGGTTTTTGGTCCATAAGTGGGCGACGCCACGCCCATTTTCAATTTTTAAAAAAGCCTGGGTGCAGCTTCCTTCTGCCATGTCTTCCTTAAAATTAAGTGTTTCTGACGTTTTTTGTTAGTCAGTTAACGCACTTTTAGTGATTTTCAACATAACTTTTGTATGGGAGGTGGGCGTGGTTATTATCCGATTTCTTCCATTTTTGAACTATATATGGAAATGCCTAAAGGAAACGACTCTTTGGAGTTTGGTTGGTATAGCTATAGTAGTTTCCGAGATATGTAGAAAAAACTTATTAAGGGGCGGACTACGCCCACTTTTGTTATGACACTTTATAGGTTTTCGGTTTTCGACATTTTGTGGACGTGGCAGTGGGCCAATTTTGCCCATCTTCGAACTTAACCTACCTATTTGGATCTTCAAAGGTATCTTCCGTTCTAGCACCGGAGCATTGGACCTCACATGCGCTAAGCAAGAAAATAATTTGAGGTTAACTTTCATCTGAGTAAGCGTTGGTCGACGAGGATTATTTGGCCTAAAGTAGAACACAGGAATCAACTAAACTCCTTCATTTAGTAAAGTTGATATTGTCGTAATCGTAGATGTTCTTACTGAAGACCGTCCAATAGGCATTCTTTTTTTCCAGAAGCAATTTGACAACGTGGTATGAAGGAGGGAGTGCTGGAAACATTCAAGCACTTTTCCTTCATTGTCCAGCCTTTGCAACAATTAGGTTGAAACATCTCGTCGGCCCTATCATCGGGGCAACAGAAGATATAGCCGAAACTTTTACGCCACTTTAACGAATATATTATAGGCTCATATTGTTCTGTTCTCTTTTTTGGGTCTTATGATCTTATACCGGGTTTTCCAATAGAAGAAGAACCGCTCGAAGTGATGCAAATGTTGCTGCCGTAAAGGTAAGTGTTGCTGTAGACCGTTGTCGACTCCAAGAAGTTCTCAAGAACTGGGACTGTCTCAAACCACAACTTGGCGGATTCGGTCCAACATCCATATAAAATTGTACCCATACAAAAGTTGAAGCCATTGGATCCTCTCAAACCGTGAATTTGCTGATCTTGCCTTGGAACAACTTGAAAACGATAACGATTATTTAAAGAAACTATTTTAGTTTGACTTTCACCTGAGTGGTGCGGTAAATAAATAAAACTGTCGAGTCTGGTACGAAAAGAATCCACAAGTTATTCATGAACAACCATTACATTCACCTAAATTAACAGTTTGGTGTGGTTTTTGGGCTGCTGGAATCATCAATCCGTACTTCTTTCGAAATGAAGCTGGTGACACTATTACTGTCAATGGAGGGCGCTATACATTAGATCAATAATAACCAACCTTTTATGACCGCGATTGGAAGAAGTTGATCGTAAGAATATCTGGTTCCAAAAAAATGAGGCACGTGAGACAACTGAATTATTGCGGGAAAGGTTTGGAGATTCGATTATTCCAAGAATTTGACATAGAATTGTTTCCAAGAAGTTGTGTCTGTGATACTTTTTGCAGGGTTATTTGAAGTCATTGGTCTTTAGCAATAAACCAGATTCCAATGAGATCTGTGTTATGATCGGCCTCGTAAGCTAACCCTACTCTAATCTAGTACACGCGGTTTAATCTTTTAGACATACCTGCATGCTGCGCAATATCAAAGCTTATATTCCCACTTTTCTCTCTGACTAACAGTTAGTTGAATTTTGCCAAAAAGTTGGTTCTTTTGGCAGAGAACGGTTTTGTTTAGTAATATTAGGACTTCTTCGTCGCGTGCGATTTGTAATAACGAACTATGATAGTCACGCTATAAAAGCGCTCGGTTTAAGCACAGGCCCGTAATGCTATTCTTGTAGGCTTCCGTTCTGTGGTTGTTGCACGTGTTCATTAACACATTTCGCCTCTTGCCGCAATTGTTTGATTTACGAAATTACATATAACTCCTAGGATAGGAATTTCCATAAATTACGGAAGTAAAAGCATATTTATCTCTGGATGAGATCTCTATTATAACACTATGCAACAAAAATAAATCATAACTAGTATTTTATACAAATTGCAATCATTTATAATGTGATTTTACTTTTCCCATTATTTCGACACAAATTTATACAATTTGACCCCATAATAGTGTGGAAAACTGAATTCTAATTTATGCAAATGTTTTCAGAATACACAACTTTCTGTGCTTTCGGTGTGTAGGTACCGGTGAGTTGGCATTTGGAAATTTCATGCATTCAAATACTAATATATCGCAATATCCTGGCTAGCGTCGGTGGCATACTCATGCAATGATGTTGTTGTGTCAGAACGTTTGTTGTTGTTGTACGTAAATTGCATGGTAATAACGGCGGTTATAGTAATAGTTTACCTACATGCATACACTTTAGTTGACCTGTGACATGCCTCTACTGAATGAATTGTACACAAACACATATTTACACACACACATGTGCACACTTACAATGGAATGTATGTTTGTATGTATCTACACTATTATTATTAATTTTGTCGCTGCGCTTGGCCAGTCTCGCTGCAGGGACGGCCGGTGTCACAGTGGCAATGACGCATAGGTAAATACGTAGATGGTTTACATGTACATTAGGGTGGTACTAAAATAAATATATATAATTTTTGATGAAAAACAACAAAAATAAGAAAAACAGTAACTGCAATTGCACTGAAACTATAATAGTCTTCACACATAAAAAAGTTTTCATACAAAAACTTGCTTTTTAACGATCGCTTTGTATGGCAGCTATATGCTATAGTAGTCTGATCTGAACAATTTGTTCAGATATTATAGCGCTGCTTTTGACAATAACCATTGCCAAATTTTAAGCAGATATCGCTTCGAGTGAAGAAGTTTTCTATATAAGCACTGGAATCGTGTAGTTCGGTTTGTATGGCAGCTATATGCTATAGTACTCCGATTTAAATAATTTCTTCGGAATTTAAACCATTGCTTTACATAATAAGCTGTGCCAAATTTGGTGAAGTTATTTCGTCAAACAATAAAGTTCTCCATACAAGGATGATGATTTCGAACGTTCAGTTTGTATGACAGCTATGTGATATAGTGCTCCGATATAGGCGATTCCGACAAACAAGGAGCTTCTTGGAGAGAAAATTGCGTGTGTAAAAATTTAGAAGCATATCTCAAAAACTGAGGGTCTGGTTCACGTATATACAAAGAGACAGACAGGCAGGCATCACTAAATCGAATTAACTAACCCAAACGGGAACCAAAGCCTATTTTTTGTAGCTTTAGCCTTGTTATTAATCACGGAAGAGCTAAGCTGTAAAAAATAACTTTTTTTTTTCTAAACCACCCTAAGGTCAAATTCCATAACAACTGTAACTCATATACATACATACCACCCTAATATGCATTGCTATCACAAAGCCTAATTCACTAGTTAATATGTTAGTGTATATTAACACACAGTAGTTCATGTGCACACACACACATATACATATGTATATATTTTCAACGGTCTGTTGATGTTGCATGCAACAATGTACCCTGCCAACATTTTCTATCGCAAAAGTCACCTATAAGTGACTTCAAGAAGTTACAATTCAACGTCTGCGATACATTTTTTTCATCGTAGAAGTCACTTCCTTATTGAGAAGTTGTTCCCCGCGGACGTTACTTTCAGAAGTTACGTATTAGTGCCTTGTGGAAGTTACGCATTAGTGACTTGTAGAAGTTACGTATTAGTGCCTTGTGAAAGTTACGTATTAGTGACTTGTGGAAGTTAAAATTTTCGTTTTTAAATTTTTTATATTTATTTCAATTCAAAAATGTATTACAAAAAAAAATAAATAATTAATTCATGTGAATATTAGAAATAAGATTTTTTTAATTTTTCAGTTGATTAATTGTTTGTTTGTTTTTTTGTACTCTGTCTCAGGCGTGAAGTATGTGCTGTTGACACACTTTATTTATATCCATATCGGTCGAGTTCGAATATTTGGAATGACAGGCATCTATAAGAAAATAGAATTAATTGATTTCTTTATAGTTATAGTTTTATGTGAAATATTACTTTTTATTAGTGCAAATGTTGTAAAGCGTTGGATACTGGGTTTGTCATTTGTTCCACGCCAAGTTAAATTAACGGCCATAGCATCCGATATAATGGATTTCAATGCCATTCTTAGGAATGAAGGGAAATCCTTTCCTCCAACTCTATATATGATATTTTTCTAAAATTAAATATGTTCCAAATATACAAATTTATTCATAATTATGGGCATTTAGTATAACAAAATCGACTTACCAGCTGAGATGTCATTTTGTCGTTCAACAGCAGCTTCGTGTCAAAATCAATAAAGTCCTTGACATCCGTGAAAGGCAAGGAAGGTATTAGAGACGTATCATCCTTCTCACGCATATTTCTTTGCTGCTTGACTTCGGTTTTTAACGCAACGACTTCTTCCGTCAAAGTTTTTATTATTTTTATATTAGTTTCTTCGAATTTTTCAAATTTTGTTTGCAAAGAACGTAACTCTTGCAAAATCGTTTGTATGGTTCTTTGATCTGAAGACGCAGCTGTTGTGCTTACTATTTTCTACTATTTCTTCTCTAAAATCCTCAAACTCACTTGAGCTATCACTTGACAAAAAAACACTATCACTACATTTATTAACATTGCTCGAAACACTGGGTTCACAACTTTCTTTTGAACTTTCTTTACAATGACCTTCATCGACATTTATTTTTTTAACTTTATTACTGCCGCTACATGTGCTTTCATTAATATTGCATATTAATTTAGATGCTTCTCTTTTATTTTTCAATTTAATAGCCTTTGCTGACAATTCACTCATTTTAATTATATTTTCAATAATATTTCAAATTAAAACACCACGAAACAAATAATTTTACTAGTTCCAAAAACAATAACACACTTTAGCACTGACCACAAACTGCAGAAGACACAAAACCAATGAACCAGATGTCAACAACTTCTTTTTCTATTCTGTTGTTTTCATCTAATTTCATTTTGCAGTCGCTGCGACTTCAACGTCGGTTCGTCCCGTTGCATAACGGGACAACAATCTTTTATTTAACGTCTGGAAGTGACTTAAAAGTGACGCATTTGGCGTTTGACACGTGAACGCGACAACTATCTTTATTTTAACGTACGGAAGTGACTAAAGCGTGACGTATTTGGCGTTGGCGATAAAAGACACTTCCAAATGTTGGCAGGGTAATGTGTTGTATAGTTTGTGGTAGCTCTGACGCATGACCCACTAACATTAACATATAATAGAGAGCCACAAAAAACACATAGCTACTAGCACAGCATGTTTATGTTGCAAATAATTTGTTTGTGTAACATTACAACCCCCTATTTACGTGCAACAACACGCTTATCTGCATTTGCTTAGGTAGATATGTGTGTATGTGTGCTTGTGTGTGAGTGCACTTGCTTGCCAGGTCTCATTCGTTATCAATTTTTGTTTGGATGACGCCTTTGACTATCTGCTAGTCGCGCTGATTTTTCCATTAAATGTCCATTAGTCCACCGGCCGGCAGCATAAGCCACATGTGCATTCGGGCACTCGGGCGAGACAACAACGGAATGTCACCGGTTTTGTGGCTGTTGTTCTTGCTACCATTTGTGGCCTATTCTTGTATGCGTCATCAATGTGGCACTGTTGCATGCGACGCTTTGCTGCCTACGGTGTTGCATTGTTTTCGGATCGTTTCCGGTACATGCAACTAGCAAACAAACGGACTGTTGCCACAAAACCAATTCGGCGAGCGCTCAACCGAGATGAGTTGCAGCCGCAGGCCAGCGGGTAGGCATGGTTTCATTCATTCTTATGGCGGATTCATGTTGGCTTATTACAAAATGTGATTTCGCCCTCAGACTCAATAATATTTATTGAATTTGTTCCAAACCTGTGTTTGTTCTTGGGTGAAACCAGCTGATCAAATTTGACCCGGACTGGTTTAATTATACTGCGTCCGCAAACTGAATCGCTAAAAAAAATTTTTCCTAGAAGATGTTTAAACTGCATATATTAATTAGTATTTGTCTTGCGTTGAAAAAATTTGTATGAGTTTGCTTGAAATTTTTAGTTCCTATGGATTCTTGGCTATTGAGTCGTTGAAAAGGTCTGGAGAAGGATTTGGGGGAATCTAAATTACAACAAAAATGAGTATTTGAATTTCAAAAAAACATTTAGAAATGGTCGTGAAATTCTCGACAACTTTCCTCATTCGTGTTGTCCATTTATCCACCTCTGTAAATGACAATGGGTTCTGAACAAATGGAAGAGAACCTAAACATCTTGTATAGGTCTAACGAATATATTATAGGCTCATATTGTTCTGATCTCCCATACATCTCGTGTAGGTCTACTCAAAATATATTGGTTAATGTGTCAGATATAAAACGAGTCAATGCTAGATTCGCACCAAAAAACCTACATCTTTTTTAAAAACTAAGTCGAGTAGAGGTCAAAAAACGGATGCTCGACAAGTTAGCTCAGGACCCACGAAATACGGGAAAATGCTATTTTTTCTCAATTGAAGTCAAATCGTTGCTAGCAGTTCTTTGATTCTTTCTTTCATTTTACTCTCCATGTGTCTCGAAAACAATTGGATAACATACTTTTTCCATTTAAAGTATTTGATTTCTATAACTTTTAAGTCCTGTTGAAGCTTTCATAAATTAATTGTATAAGGTCCTATTAAAAACATATCCAAATAAAATGTGAATAATGTTTGTCACGTGATTGTCTAATCTATGTCTTGAAAAGTCTTCAGTGGCTTGTCAGATGTGCGTCCCACTTTCTTTTTGATTCATCCCACAAATCCTGGGCACGTTTAAGACCTTTATTTGGAGCAAAATTACCAGCGGTTTCCAGAATCGTTTGTGGTTCTCGTTTTCCAAAGGAAATAGATTAGACAATCGTCAAACCATGAAACATACTATTTTAATAATCGTTAAAGCGAACAACGATATTGTACCATTTAGGTTAGTTTAGATGGCTGGTCTCTTAACATGTCTAATCGCTTAAGATGCCGGGAGATCACTTTGCAATGTGCAGTCCTTAGTAAAGTCACATAAAGACTACTGTAGTAGCATATCATCTATCGATAAAATGCATTAAAGCTATCAAAACTCTGTTAAGGTGCTTCCTTTCTATTTCCGCTATTATAACTGGAAGTCTTAATGTAAAAGCTCCAAGATCCAAGCAAAAGTAGGGCATTCTAGAAGGAAGGGTTGAGTTGATTCTAGCTTACCCTATTCCAAGAAACGTATATAACTTAGCGGATGATAACTCACTGAACCTCTTATTACTTATCTTGAGCCAGACTGCACCGAGCCAACGGACCTGCTACCCGTTCCAATTCTGCAGCCAGTGAGACTGGAGTAACGGTAACACTTATTATGCTTTTGAAAATTTTTCCAATATTCTTAGCTAGTTAAAATCCCACAGGTCTATATAAAGCTTTACACAGCTACTTAACCATGCCTGCATAAAATTTTGACAGCGAATTATTCTTAGACCGTTGTGATCCCATGTTATGTTATCGTAGACCTTAAGGCTTTGGAATGGAGCCTCTAATTCCATAACATTAATTTCGTTTCTCTGTTCTGTGGATACTGCAATATCCAGCTTTTCTTGAAATTGAAAGGACATATTTTTTCTGTTTGTAACACCAAAAAAAATGTTGGGGACAATATAAAATATATATACATATGATCAACAAGTCAAGTCGAGAACCTTTTCAATTGAGCTTATTTCACGAAATTTGGCATGGCACCAACCGATCAAAATAAAGTTCTTTTAAGAAATATTTTATATTTGGGAAGAGTGTTGAACTTTTTTTCTTTATATAAATTTAAATAGGTGGAGTTGAAATTTAAGCTCTCTTCTGTGATTAAATAGCTCCAGAAGCAGCTCGGTTTCGTTCATGCTTCACATTGTGTTGTCTTAACTTTTGTGCCATTCTTCTCTCTTTGAGAGTGAAGCATATGATTATAAATAAATTTATTTGTTTATGAAGAAAGCTAATAGGAAATGAAATAATAGACAAAAGGAATTAGGGCAAGACAAATTTATAAAATACTAAATTAATTCTTCAATTCCCATTTTGTTTCATTTTCTAGCATTACTGACATTCTCTCTCTCTCTCTTTTTCTCTCTTTGTAAACCAGTCGTTCCCCTACGTTAATTCGTCACGGTGGTTGGTTCTAAACAAAAAGAACGACACAGTCCACGCTCACTTTTGCCACATTTCCCAACTAACTTTTCGCTGGTAAAACACAAGCGCGTCTACCGCTTTATGCGCAAAATTGTTATACGTTTTGTGTTATTGTTGTTGTTTTTTGTCATTAACTATTTACATTTTTTACCATGCAATAGTCGCTTTATCTATAGACACATATATACAAATATTCTGCGCTTTCATAAAACACCTGCTGCGGCTCTGTGGCAATAATAGGAGCGAGTGTAGCCCTGTGCGTTCACTATGGTCATAGCCTTCTACCGTTTTGACTAAATTACCCACCCCTCTCTACGCTAGACAAAAGGCAAGTTTATTTTCCAATTTTTATACTCTTGTACCATGTTGCTACTGAGTATAATAGTTTTGATCACCTAACGATCAGGTTGACGAGACGAGTCGAAGTCCGGGTGATCGACAACTTTGCATTTTTTTGCTGTTCATGGGAGCAGAGTCCCATATTTTTGAACACTGATTCTTATGTTAAATTTAACGAGGAATCGAATGGAAAGGTCAATTTTGAAAAATAAATGGGGGAAAAGCACAAAAAACCGGGTTTTTTGAAAACAATGTTTTTTTTTTTGATTTTGAAAATTTTTTTTTATTTTGAAAATATTTTTTTCAGAAAGCTGATATTTTTTTACATAAAATTGGATAACTTAAAAATTTTGTTCACTCAATTTTGAGGTCGTGAAAAAATGTAAGAGAAAAAGTCATTTTTTGTTTGATCTCAATTTGAAGTGCGCGCCAAAAAACAATGGAGCAACTTTGACCACTAAAAAGTTAACAGATATTCTTCTATTGGTCTATGTTATGATATTCTAAAGTTTGGTCAAAATCGGAGAACCACGGGTACAAAACCATGTTGGCAATTGATGGAATGGCCCATATATTCGAGCTTCCAGGTGACTTTATACCACATATATCGGCCAACATGAGAGTTATCTTAATAAAATTGAGAGTGCGTATATTTCTTATCTTATTATTATTTTTCAGAATAAATAAAATTGGGTGAAAACTCGCTCTAGACCCCATACTCGTATAACTAACAAGCCTTATTTACCTGAACTTCCTGACTTTAATTCTTTATAGTTGCAGTAGTACTCGTATAAAATGTTCGGCTATACCCGAACTTAGCGCTATCTTACTTTTTAACTTTGTAATCGTGCAAGCATAAAGTTTTATAGAATTGTTCATTGTTGTTGTAGATTTTTTAAAGTTTCATTTTGCCGCACGCTCCCTTCCCCTCGTCTCATTACTCTAATGCTTTTCGACGCACAAAGAGAAAGTTTAACTATTTAGTCGTTGTGGTTGTTGTTTTTGCAGTAATTCCATGTGGCAAAGTCATTACCATGGTCATATCGTGCATAACCTATAGGCAGTAATGACAATAAAGCAAAGGCAAAATAAATGAGGCAAAATGAGAATAACAAATGAAATCAATTCTTTGTTTAGAGCGGTATTTCAGGGTCAACATTATTGGAAAACTGTGAAAAAATTTATAAAATTGTATTTTGCACCGAGGACTAGTGTTCTTCTTCTTCTTTACTAAATGGACTAAAGGCATGAGCATAAGAGATGCCTAGAAGTGGCACCAGAGTTGAATTAATATTAAAACTCGTAGTTACAGTCTCAATTATGTCACATCCGTCAAGAAATACCCGATATTAATATTAAGAAGCGAAAAACAACCACATTTACCTGAAAGATATACACCTTGAATCACATTTAGTACCACCAATATACTTACATCGAATATTAGAAAGTGATGCTTTTTGATCATCATAAAATTAAATCTTAACCAAATATTGATAATCAGATGATATAATCTTACTTCTTTCCGAACTTTTTAAAATAAAATATTACGATAAATAAAAAACTTTACCTTATTTTTGGGAGAGTATAAATGAGTGAAGTTTTATTCCTACATACATGAAATCAAAAGAGAGGAAAATTTTTAAAAATTACATGACCAGTGTTTCTCTAAATAATAAAAAAAAAAATACAGTTTGTGAACTACCAAATAAAGTTATGAACTTTCTTAAAGATAAAAGCTGAAAATGTCATGTATTCGTTGGTTTTTAGAAAGATACTACCTCAGTGTCAAAATGTTCTCACACAAGACCGAAAGAGCATGCAAAACGACAGTTGACGAAGTAGCGTAGTTGATTTTTTTTATTGTCTTATTAAATTCTACAACACCTCTAGAATATTGTCCTCAACTTTAGAGTTGATCCGAGTAATAGTTTCGGAGATACAACCTTAAGAACTTCTGCACTCGAGGCTAGCTAGGCTAAATGCGCCGTCCTTAAACGCATTTTTCTCGAAACTGTGTTTTTGAAGCCGGTTGGCAAAATTTCTCGAGAACTGCTTAACTGATCTTCATGAAAATTTTACACAGGTCTTTGAGAAAAAATTTTTAAAGACTTGGATGAAGAATTTTTTTTTTTCGATTACAACTACATATTTGAAAAATAGTAACGCGAAAGTTTAAGTTGTTTGGTAAAAATGTCTGCCAAAAATACAATTTTCATTTTTTTCCTTCCTACAAGTTCTAAGTTAAAATATTAACTAAAATACATATGTGTTTCACTTTATATGATACTGTAAGGAGTTATCCTGTTAATGGTGGCGCATCTTTTTTCCAACAGGTGTCCGGCAATGGCCTCGCAATGGCTGAATTTAAAATATTTTTTACAAAAATTTCAGAATATCTTTGATAGTAGTGTAAGTTTGTAGCAATAAAAACCTGTAATAAAATATTTAACTTTTTATATGAGAGAAGGCTGTTTTTTACCAGAGAAAACCCATGTAAGCCCTTAATGGCATTTTAAGGCCAAAGTTAACTGTTTTGCATACAGTTGGGAACTAAATAGAGCAACTATTAAGAACGCTTTTAATGGGAGTAATGCTGATATTACTTACAAGAGCGGAATTTATATTACAACGGTAAATAAGAAAGCACTTTTGAATCTTTCTTAAATGAAATAAAAACCTTACGGATTTTTATTCATTTCAAGTTGTAGAAAATTCCTCAAAAAATATCTCGAAAAATAATAATAATTGCTGCTAAAATAATTTTTATGTTTTAAATTTGATTAAGTAACTATTGGATAAAAAAACAGGTAGTCAGCTCTACCTATGTGTCCAACATCCGGTCTTTTTCTTGGCAAAATGCAATGGGTACTATTAAAAAACCCAAAGTAATACACAATCCTTCTTCCTGCAACCTTTTTATACTCTTGCAACATGTTGCTAATGAATATGATAGTTTCGTTCACAAAACGGTTTTTTGTGTCACCTAAAACTAATCGAGATAAATATAGGTTTATATATGGGGAATTCCATACCAAATCATCCACTCGGTCGGGTTCTAACCACTTTAGATTTTGCTGAAACTTATCCATCCTTTTCTACCCTTTGAAAAATATTTTTGAGAATTTTTTCAACATTTTTTGTCCAACCTCAAAAAAGTTATGAATTTTTCTATTTTTTGCTAAAAAATGGCTTTTTTTATATTCAAATAGCCATAATTTTTGTAGAAATTGACTTTTGGGGACCTTTTCCATTTAGATTTTTGTTTTTGAATGAACTTTTCGAAAAAATACACGACAAAAATTTAACACGATCAACTATATAAAATAAATAAATATAATATATAATAATAATAATTTTGGAAGTTTGCCTTTTTTTTATTCCTTAAAAAACTTCAATTAATTTGACAACTATCCCTGCTAATCCCGGAGTGGGCCGTTTTTTTTTTATATTTTTTTTTATTTATTTAAAAAAAAAAAAAATTTATTAAATTAAAATTAAAATTTTATTAAATTAAAAATTTTTCTTCCGTAGTAAAGGATGGATACGTTTCAGCAAAATCTAAAGGGGTCTGGTTCAAAAGTGGTCGATTTGGTATGGAATATATGTATATAGTAATATATGCAACAGTAAATATTTGTTCACTAGTTGACCCACTAAAGGCCGCAAAGTGTTGTAAAATGCTAGTTGGCGGTAGCAAAAGTTAAGATATTTAATTCCACAGGTTGCAATATGAGCAAACAATATCTGAGTAGGTTAATGTAAGTGGGTGAAGACATGTTTTATTTCATATATACAAACATGCCTCCACTTGTTCACTTATTTTATACACATACTCAAGTAAGCTTGAAAAAATCTTAGAGTGTCATCTTTTTCAGCTTAAACGTTTAGCTCCTCTATTTACATGCACCAGCTATATTACATGAGTAGGTCGTTAAGTCTTCTTATATAAATATGTGCACATGTATGTGTCATTTCCAATATAGAGCTTTTAGTCGTGAGATTGGCTCGAATTACTTGTTAAGCAGTGCGCAAATATTTATCCAAATAATTTGTCAACTTAGCGATTTTCACATACATCCACACAAGTATACAACGCTTTCGCATACAAGCATATGGCACAGCTAATATATCCCTCAAGGAAATTTTGAGGCATATGCTTTAAATCGTTCCACCTCGGCTTTACAAGTATCAGCCCAGATTTAGGTGATGCATAAAATGTATTTTGATGGGTACTAAATCTATATTTTGAATACTATCGATAGTAATAGTCGATATTTTTCGAATCTTCTGTGCTATTTATGCATTTTCTTTCACATTTGTACTGCCTTATAAGACTGTTATTTCCCGATCACAAGAGGCAAAGAGTTCGCGACTTTGCTCGTTTCTAAAATCGTAAAGTAGATCTTAAATCAGTCGACTTATTCCTTGTATCTTTGAAGTCTTTCAACTGACTGATTGTAGACATCATAAGCACCATTAATCGCATAGTGAAGCCATGGTTACTTAGACCCAACTCGGATATATGTATGTTTATTAAATGTAACAGTTAAGGATTAACTGACTGATTTGCGAGTGTTGTTGTCCAAAAAAAAAAAAAAAAAACATGTGAGGATAAGCACTCGTCACGTTTCAATAAATACTAGTAACCTACAAAAGAGTCAGTTATCTTTGAGTTTAGTGCATAGTTTAGGTAATACTTTATACCTTTTCTTCTTCCTTTTTTCTTCAAGAAGCTGCTCATTTGTCTGATCAACCGATAACAGAAACTCTATATAGACCAAGACAAGGGGAAAACAGCTCTAAGACAATTTATGAACAGCAAATCCCCAACGGCCAATGGATTACTATCTGAGCTATTTAAATACGGCGGCCCATTGTAAATTAAGTGACTGAACCTTATACATAAGTGCTTTAGTGCTTTAGACCCGGCAAATCCACAATAACCCAGAATAAACAATACGTCATATCCTGGAGTAAACCCTTGACAAACAGATCAACACCTACTACCTTTCGGTCGAGAGCTGCCCATTCGACGCCATGTCTACATTTGGTATCCCTGCATAACTTATACGATCATGCAGAATGACGTTGAACACAAACATCAACTCCGTCGAAATCGGAAGGATCTTTCCGATATATTCGATACTAGACGAAATTTTAGACAGTGTGATTCACTCTCGTACGTATAATGCCAGAAACGGTGATACTTGTCGCTGATCTGAACCGCAGTGGCGCCGTCTATTCTAAAAGTACAATGCTCCTGGGGTAAGCAGATGATATTGACATCGTAAGTACTTAGTATAGCCTTTCCCATTCTAGAAAAAGAAGCGAGAAGTGATGATCTTATGGTTAATGAGGACCAGACGAAGTATCTGTAGACAAAGATGTCTCGCGTGTTACGACTAAGTTACTTTTACCAGCTATACATTCAGAAAAACTAAGGACTATTGCCAACAGATAATACATTGGGATCCCTCAATGAGCAAATAAGTCTGCCTTATTTTCGTCCTATTTTATGACACAGGAACGATGACGGCCCGAGGTGAGAAAACTCTTTGAGCATTCGAGAGAACTGTTCTCCGTAACGTCTTTGGAGCCTTCCGGATGAGAAACTTATATCGAAGAAGATGGAACCACGAACTGTTAAACTCATAAAAATTCAACAAATGACTTATTTGGGCTACGTCCAGTGAAAAGTTTCGTCAATTCCAGACTCATGGGTGAACTGAGAAAGTAAGGACATCCCCTCATCCAATGAAAGGACCAAGTGCATAGTGTTCTGTCCGGACTTGGGAGGTCTAACAGGCATGACCTCGCAAGGAATAGAGAAAACTGGCAAAGTTTTGTGTTCTCGGCACAGACCGACCCACGGCTATCGTGCCAAAGAAGAAGAAGATGGCATATGGCGGTCGTGTAAACAGAACGATCCAAATAAGGTTCTTGTTCTTATCCATTGAGCTTAATTCCGAATAATAGGTCCAATATGGAAACCTTAATACCGAGTCACATATTTCTCACCTAATTCGCAGAGAAATAATAGCTCTCACAGCTAGAATTGGAATACAACTCCAAGCAAGATCTGGGGCATTTTTCCTGCAGGGCAGTTTTGTAGGTGTTTCATACTAAAGGCACTTCAGGACACCTATCTAATACACACACACACACACACTTAAACGCTGCTGCACTCCTGGTGGTCAACCGCAATAATGTAAGTGTAAACACTCGAAATTGACCACTGTATTGCGGCATAACTGTGTTGTTGCTCTTTTCGCTGCGTTTGTTGCTTTTTTTTTTTGTTTTGCTTTCACTTCATAAGTGTTGTGCAACAAAACTGTTACTCGCCAGCCTTCGGGGCAGCAAGTGGACCAAACACATACACACATATTTGCTCTACGCCCTGTGGCCAAACACTTAACAATAACAATAAGAAAGGTGACACTCAGGTGCAACAAGTAATTAGCTGCCGTATACAAACAGTTAAGTATGTGTGTGTAAGTGTATATGCTGCAAGCAAACATTAGAGAACCGCTACAAGTTTGCTTTGCCTACAAGTGTGAAAAATGAAACCTCAACAAAGGAGGCGAGGTGATGCCACAAAATGTTGCAAGTGTTCGCTGTCGTTGATTTTTGTTGTTGTAATCAAATGAGCGAAATATTAGCATACTTGTATACCAGTGCCGTGGGTGTGCGTATGTGCGCTTGTACACCTGCGGCATGCAATATTCACACCCAATGCTGCACGCCACCACTACATGCAACACACATGTCTATCGAGGTGTGTGATTAGCTCTAATTGGCACGCGGTTGATGTGTGTAAGATTATCCTACGCAAACACTTTTCTCTCGTTTGCACTTTGCCACTACTTGTTGTGGCAACCAGCCAAGTGGCAGCAGCTACTAATAAGAATGACAATATTACCTATTAACAACAACAATAAATTTCGCGTTGCTGGCGACAACACTATCATTATTACAATGCCAACGGCAGCAGTGTTAACGTCAATATGTTGCATTAGCAACAACAATAAGAGCGAAAATAACGTTACCATTCATGTGAACGAGGGGATAAGAGCCTTACTAGAGTGATCCCTTATTGTTGTTTGAGTGACATTAGCGGCATTAAGCACTCAGTGGTAAACACACCACACGTACAGTGTTCTATCTGCACGATTCAATTGGAAAAATATTTGCCTGGGTGGTGCTTTTTATTCACTTGTATGATGTTGCTATAGAGCATGAATCGGATTAAAGTATTCAAGTCTCGAGATACCGAATATGTGGGTCAAAGTGACAATAACAAACTTTTTATCGAAAATATCGATAATGGGAGGATTTAGTCTTATGTAGAAGCTCACGGAACTGAGAAAGTTCTCTGATCGCCAAGCACTTGGGAGTGGTCAGAAACGATTCTTTTACATATGCCTCATGCAGCTCACAACTTCCGGTCTTAAATCATATATCCTCTGGGTAGCCTCAGAACATCCGTTTGAAGGCTAACTAAAGTGAGAAGGCGAACCATCCCTCTCAAGGTTTGTGCATTGAGCTTAGGACCCGCCGCGTAAAAAACGCTCCTAATGAAGAGAGGAAAACAGCTTCGGATGAGAAACATTCCTTTTGAGGACGACGATGGCAAACGCATTAAGGATTACGATTTAAATGCATGCAGCTCGAAAGTCCAGTCCCTTAATGGGGAAGGTGCCGCTGCTCAGCCGGTGGATGTCCTCGTAAAAGTATAGGCTCACATTACCGCCGTCCAAGAAATGCAATGGACGGGACAAAGACTGAAACGAGTAGGTCCTTGTGGTATTTATTACAGTGGCCATATAAGGAGCGCAAATTCGGTGTGGCATTCGTGGCGGAAGGAGACTCTATCGCCAATCCCCCCATTCACCCCGGTGGATGAATGTCTAGTCACTATGTGCGAAAAGGAGCAAGAAGATGCGAGAAGCTGCAATCACAACAGCAGTCGAACGATTTTCTACTTGACTTGCACTCCTGCTCTCTGAGAGCATCGCCAACTGATACGATGAGGAGTGCCGTGTCGCAGCGGAGAGAAAACAGACTGCCTACATCGCTTACCTTGACAACGAAGCTCGGAACATCAAAATACGCTGAATGCACTGAAAGCCATCTCAGCCGAGCCTTATAACAAGTTTTTAATGAGAAGCCTATGTTGGAGGCGTTAATAAAAATATTAAAATACGTGAATATGTAGCTTTTTTATCAATCCGGCTAAGAGTTAATTACCACATATGAAACTCTCGATGACAGCTGAAAACCCTTTTCGTGGTTTATTTAATCAATAGTACAGGAAGGTTGACATATGTACATATGGTTTTCTAGAGAGCAAGAATATACAACTTCGAGAGAACGCGCACCAGTCTTCCCTAAATCATGAACTTAGCAAGTTATATGCTAACGCTTAAAGCTTCATACTAATAGCAAAATAAAGACCACATAATTTCTAAACTAATTGACATAACATTTCAGATACAATGCTATTGAGCAGTAAACGAGTCCACCCGCTGCGAATGGAAATACTTTTTGTCAAAAACCAACGGAACAAAGAGGTAGGTGAACCCCAAAAGAACCAGTCAACCGGAACAAACGACCGACAGGGTAAACTGAACTGGCAAATAAACGAACAATTAGACTGCGAGACAGACAAACGTCAAAAACGCAGACGAATCAACGAAATTGACGGCCAAATGAACAAAACAATGCGAACAAAAAAGCAAAATCAAACCGTGAAATACGAGAAAAAAGAAACAGTCGAACAATCGTAGGCAGGGTTAAATGAAAATATCATGTTTTTGTAATTTCGCACTTCATTTAGCGTTTAATTAAAAAAATATGTGTCTCTTGCCGGTGGGAAAAACTTTGAGAGCAGCAACCAAAAGTATTATAAGTATGAAAGAATACAGTAGAAAAGTGGTAAAGAGTAAAAAAGCGCGAAAGAGCAAAAAAAAAAGGTGAAATTAAGACTGTGATTGAAAGCTGGTCATCACTTCCAAGACGCTTACAACAAAACATTCAACACAAACGAAAGTATTGTGTGGCAAAAGTGTTATAATTGTATGGACAACACGCACAGCATTTAATTCTTGGATAAAAGTGAGTGATGTGCTCAAAAGAAACGAAGAAAAATACAAATTAGGCGGCATGAAATAACAAATATGGCACGTACGCCCGGCCAATGAGCTATGACGACGGCTGAGAGTTGATGCTGGGCCTGGGTGAAACATAAATACTTCCTTTCTGCCGGCGAAACAATTGTTGCATTGTTGTTGGATTCAAAAAAAAAAAAGAAAAAAAAAACGAATCTTCATCTTTTATTTGAACAACGCAGTTTGTCTTAAATAATTTTGAGAATCTAGTAGAAAAATGTCATACCAGCAGATGACTTTGAAGTTAAACAGGCCTGATGACTTTGCCGATTGTCAAGAACAAATCTGCTGACGCTGTTTTTTAAATGATCTACAAGAGTATAGTAACAGTTTGGTACAAGGTGTGCTAAAAGTAAAATTGAAGCAAAAGTTTAAATTTAAGGAATAAATGTTACGTTCGATGGACAACTGAAAATTATCAGGGTATGCGGTGCGTCTGAAGCCCTCTCCGATATATGAGCTATAAATTCTAAGTTTGAATAGTTGTTTTGCAATTTTATAGTGACACTTTTACTGAGAACAAGGACTGTCCAACAGTTTTTTGTTTGTAAAACGCGATAATAGTTAACGTCATTTTCCTAGGTCTCTCTGAAATCAACGTCAATATGACGTCATACCAAAATTTGCTCTGCTATGGTTCTTAAGGATCTTCACAATGATTTTCCAATGATTTTTATTTTGAATACCATTCATTTAGTTTGATGCATCTTATTAGATTGGTCTCGTGTTTAGTTTGTGAACTTAGAAGTGTAAACAGTTTCGTCCCTAAATGCATCGGTCTATAGCAAAAGAGGTGAAGTAATATTTTTAGAGCTCAGAAATCACGTGAAAATAAATTGCCATTAACAGAGAAACTATTTTTTTCCAAGTAAGGTTATAGAAGAGAGTTTCTTCGATATTTATAGCTATAATAAATTCTGCGAAACTTATCAAATTAGACCTTGGATTTTCTATCTTTCAGACTATTCATGCTTAACATCGGCATATGCTCTTAGTATTGTGGTCTAAGGTCCAGATTAGTTTTAATTGGACCTTTCAACAGCGATCGGTCTCAGTTGTTTAGCTACGCTCGACGTACGTTCCTATGCAACGACGGATTTCTTGACCAACTGGAAAAGGCATAAAAAACTCAAAACTAAATTTAAAGAACCCTGTAACGCACGCCATAAAAGCTACACTTGCTCTGCCCACTCAGCAGCACTTGTCAACATTTCACATCGCGGAAATTGTGAAGAATTATTTGTCTTTTGTAAAACATATCCGTCGCATATCAGCAACAACAAAGCGGCTGGCAAATATGTACAAATAAATAGAGCGCTTTGTTTGGCTGGAAACAATAAGCGGCGATAGTTTTATCCAAACAAACGCGCTCGAACCCAGTAGCCAACACTCATTTATTTTTATAACTCGAAACTCACTACAAGTGTTTTATTTATTTGTGGGATTCATGTTTCTCTGCTTTTGAATGCTGTTTGATTTCGCTTGTTCTTCCATCGCCGTTTTTATAACTGTTGGTTGGGTAATCGTACGACTGACAAGTATACTTGGTGTCTTGTATAGCATAGAAAAGAGCTTCCTATGTCGGCAAATATCCACGCACAATTCCACAAGAAGAAATTAGTAATTAATCCGGTTTGTGGAAGAGATTGGGTTAAGCGGTCGATCTAATTAGGAATCGCACTTGAACATCTTCAAACTCCGTTCCGGTTTGGTATCTGAAACACCTATGTAATTGATTATAACACCCTCGCAAGTCGCAACTATCGAGATTCAGAATCAGTTTTGCAAAGGCCGAAAAATGAAACTGAGCTTTACCGCTCGAATTCCTATTGTATTATGTTCAATAAGAACTTCGACGATTGTGACAAAATGAACTTTGCTTGGAGCAAAGAGTTCACTAGATATTCTGTGTTCCACTGTAGACCAAAAGTTTTTAACAAACGCACAGAAGTCGATCGTCGACAAAAATCTGCTAAGCACATGCGAGGTCCATAGGTACAGTGTTAGAACGCAAAATAACAACCGAGATCTAATTCATTTCTGCCCCGATGTGAGTTGGACAAGGCAGTACCCTCTGGTTAGCTCATCGGGTTTACAGTCATATTAACGTGTCGGGTAATAAAGTAGATTGATACTATTTTTAGTGGAGACAAGCAATCCTTTACTAACTTTGAGTGCAACCTTAGCAAATACAGCGCTATTCTTATCGCTCTGCTATCGGAGAACTTGCTCACTCCTACTCATCACTTCTCTCTGAAAAACACTAACATCATTCAGTAGCTTGAATCTAAGCTTAACGAGAGCTCCTTATAGAAAACTCCGCTTCGAACTTATTTACTCCGCTTCGACTCATCCGTGAAAAAGTTCACTGCGTCTCTTCTTCAGCCACATTTCTTCATTCAAATATCCCTCGTCGGTATGTGAGCAGAACAAAGTCACCTCGAGTAGCCTCTGCGACCCAAGAGTCAAAGTTGCTCGAAATGCAGCTGAAAGAGGAGAGAATTTCAGTGCATTCCAATTTGGATCCTTTCATGTATTCAGGTTCCCAGAATATTAAAGCAACCTACGCAACAATGCAGCGAGCTGCCGGCAATATGATAAACTCTACGATCGGAATTAATTTCTTGTATGAAATGTTTTGTATTTGTGAAGGGTATTATTGCTTCGGTACAACCTAAACTCACGTTTTTTTTTTTTTTCTTTTTTGTTTCTTTTTTTTGTTTTTTTTTTTCTTTTTTGTTTTTGTATTTTTTATTAACCGTTAAATTCGGAATATTGCACGTAGTATTTTTTTCTTTTGCGAAAATGGTCGAAATATGAAATTACAGTCTTGTGCTTTAATTTCGCAACAATCTGTGTCTTTGTTGCCAGCAGATTTCCACATTTACCAGCATCTTCGACAAAATCAAATCATCGTTTACCGCCAACGCTTTCAATGCCACAACCAACCGAGTCCTCACAATTGCAAGTCAGCAATATAAACAGAAACAGAACAAAGTCAGTCCAGCAGTCACACACACACACACAGAAAACACCCACACAATCGGGCCTTCAGTTCATTGGCGTTTCGTCACGTTCTTGCAACGTGCGTTTCCATTTAAAGCGGCAGTAACTCATAACTCATAAATGCGGCAGCATAAACGCCGTGATGGCAAAGCGACGACAATGCCAATCAAACACAATACAAATACCGACCAACCAACCAGCCAACCAAGTGGCCAACTGTCGAAAGAGGCACATACAAAAGAGCGGAAAGCGGTGGGAAAGAGTGGTGCGGTGCAACCAATCGGCACGTCTTCAGCGAGGCATACCTACCGTTGATGCCACAACAGCATCGCAATTATGCTCACTGCTGACCAACACAATGCGATGGCAGGCGGCTGCAACAGCGCTAAAGCGTAACGTGCAACGAATTACCTCCATGCAACCGGTTTGTAGGTACGTCTATATGTACCATAAGTAGGCACATTCGCCCAACAGCGCGTACTGTGTGTGCTCATTCGAACAATGCGATCTTCTACAAAATAGCATAAAATTGAATTGTAAATTGAGCGCACGTTCGTCTGCCGTCGGCGCGCACAACACACGATCAGCTCATTTTCTCCTTAGCGACGTAAGTACCCATATATACATAGCTAATATATACGTATATATGTATGTATAACTGCTGAAGTTGGCTTATTTAGCAACTAGAGACGATTGTATTCAGAATCCATTAACTTGCCACATGCATACATACATATTTACAAGTTAGAATGTGTGGGCGGCATAAATAGTGCAAAACGTACTCGGTTTCTAGCGGAAATAGTGCTGTAAAGGTGGTAATGCCCTGAAAGAAAAGCTTGCAAAACAAAATCTTAAACTTTCATGAAGAACTAGAGAAAACCTTTCCACCAAAAAATGAATACCCTTCGTAACTACAAAGATTTCTTATAAAAGCTGAGATCGATTAGTTTGTATGGCAGCTGTATGCTATGGATCTAACCTATTTCTTTGCATATCGCACTGTTGTTTTAAGAAATAATCCATACCAAATTGCGAGAAAATATCCAAATGAGAAATGCGTTCCTTAGAGTAAAAAGGATGGTCCATCCGTTAATTCCAACTTTTGATTGATCTGTTGTTCTCTCAAAAATCCATTGATTGATGTGTTGTATGGAAAGTGGCACCGTCTTGTTGAAACCACATGTAGCCGAGATCACGCGCTTCAATTTTAGTCGTAAAATAGTCGGTTATCATGGCGCGATAGCTTTCGCCCTTAACGTTTACGTTCATACCGACAACATTTTTGAAATATGGACTGACGATTCCGCCGGCCCACAAATCAGACCAAATCGTTTTTTATCCTGTATGAAATGATAGCTCTGGTATCTCTCCATGCTTCTCTTCGGCCAAAATGAGACAATTTTGCTTGTTTACATACACATTGACCCAGTAATGGACCTCATCGCTGAATGTAATTGGGCTAGAAAAAGTCGGGTCTACTTTGATCTTTTTAAGAGCCCTTAGAGCAAAGCGATATCGCTTGGGTAGGTCGAGCAGCTTCAGTTCTGGCACAAGTTTGCACAGTTCGTACGCTTTCAATTTAAAATCTCGACGTAAAACCCGTCAAGTCTTCCAAACGTAAGTTAAAGTTGCTGCGAACGGCGTCGAATCGATTCTCCATGGTCTTGGTGTACCTCAGCTACGGCTGCTATATTTTCCTTACTGTGTGCTAGACGTGGTCTACTCGGTCGAATATTATTCAATAATTAATGTTGGGTCTCAAGGTATGAAAATGGACTAAAAAGGAAAATTCGCAGTGGTTCTCAGTGGCCTGTTTTGGTTCTAGTTATTTTTCAGTGACGTTCCATGGTTTCCATTTCCTCTGCTTATTTCTCAGTAGTTTTCTTTGCTTCTCAGTGACTCTTCGTGATTTCCAGTGACTCTCCATGGCTTTCAGTGGTTTTTATTGAATCTCTTTAGCTCTCTGTGGTCCGTAGAAGTTCTCTTTGGTTCTAAATGGTTCCCGTTAGCTCTCATTTATTCTCAGTAGTTTTCCTTTTTTCTCAGTTGTAAGTAGTTTTAATTTTGTAATCATTTAAAACTTCTTTAAAGGCTTTTCTCAGGCAGTCACTTATGAAATCGATATCAGGCCTCAGTAGAACGTTAATGATTAGTTTATGTCCCGTCAGCAAGTGATACGTTTGCGTAACCTAAAAAATATGTTTCGAAGATATCTGTCAATCGTATGAAATCAACAAAAAATTGACTTTAGCTGAGGTGTTAGGGCTTCAAAGCTTAGCCTCGACAAACCCTAAATTTTGCATAAAAATAATTCCCAAAGACAGGAACCGTGGTTGGGTTTACTCACTAAAATTTTAAGAGCGCACCTCATATGAGAGTCTTCATTGAAGTGAGTTGAAAACAAAACTTTGTGAAATATTAATATTTATTTTGTATTGGCTGGCTTGGGTGCCCTTTCTTAAGTGCGAATATTTTTTCTCAGACCGAATAATGGGAACTTCGAAGGAAGCTTCTCGAATACTCTTTTAAAATGAGTCACTTATTAGAACTTTTGCAGTAATATGAGGTTTTCGACAGATTAGACTTAGTGGAATCTGTATATTTTTTGCTAGTTATAGAAAAAAAAACACTTAAGCTTTGCCTCAAGCTCGTACTGATCTGATATACTACATTCGTGAGTTCAACTTGTGTCAACAACTTAGTATTCTCAAAAAACTGTATCAAACTATTACTGCTTTGGTTTGCTGATAATTTACGGATACGATTAATATCTCGAACTGCTTCCATTTTCGGGTCGAGTCAGGAAAGAAAAGCGAGAAGTTATATTGAGTTCCTAATAGACTTCCCCTAAAAAACATTTCAGTACTACAAAATTTGAAGTCTCTAATGATGATTAAGCTGACTCACTCTCGGTTATGTTCGATTATAAATCTCATAGCTATTGTTCTGAGATCTGTTGGCAATTCTGACAGACTAGTATACAAGAAAACGGAATATATTAGAGTTCATATGTAGTAGACTACCGTCGAGAACACATTTCAGTTCAGTATTTGGACACACAGTTTGCTAGCCTTCCGTTGTAGGTTTTCCACTAGCGGATAAGCGCTTTAAGCCGCAGTTTGTCTTACCTGGCATAACCATTGTTGTGAGATCTTTCGACATCTCACTTTCTAACTACTTTAACATTTCATTTCTACTACATCCACCTACACATACTCATGACTCTCTTGTCGCAACAGCGAATTCTATTGAGCTTGCTTTAAAGTCGCCCAGCTGAATCAGCTTCAATATTGCTTAGTTTAAAAATTGCCACAATTTCTGCTGACAGTCACTTTTTAAATGTTTCCTTATTTACAGTAAACACGGCCCAATGTCTTTTCCTCGTTTTATTGCTTTATTTTGCACGCCGTTGTGCCATTATACAACACACTAAAAAGCTGTGAGCATGTCTCTCCAACGGTTGCGCCACACTTCAGCGGGTACTTAGGGCTTTGTTTTTGTTTCGCTTGTTACACTGTTTAGTGACCATTTGAATTCATTGCGGCTAATAAAAGAGCAACAAAACATTCTGGGTCCATTTTGATTTCCCGCATCTTGGCCTCACCGCATCGTTCGCCGTCCACCTTTAAGTGAGGTAATTGTCCCAGTGTGTATATATGGAACTTGGCGTTTGGTCGTAAGAAGCGAAAAGCAGAAATTAAATATATTTAGAGTGTCTCCACTACAACCATTTAAATTTTTTTGTATCTTTGTCACCAACGCTGTCAATGTTGCTTGGCACGTCGTCTGCCAAATCTTGTGCTTCCCAGAAAGTCCGCTCCCCTTTGCCGCCTATACTCTTTCTACTATCTTTGGCGCTTTTCATTCGTCCTTTGGCGCTTCGATTGCGGTTATCTTGAAAATCAAATTTTCGCTCGACCACGCGCTGGCGCCTCTATAGCCACTCACTCAGGCGGTGCCTTGTTGGACAATGGTTATGGCAGCTGCCATAATTATCCAAGTCATCCAATTTACGTTGACCTGCTCCTTGGTGACTCCAAGTGGCACAATACCAAAACATGCAGACCACTTTGCACCGTTACTTTTTTCGCTACGACCCACACTCAACACTCTTCTCGCGCATACCAGCCAAGCTGGTGATGGGCTGCTTTCTTAATATATGCACCCCACCAGTTTACAACAAAAAAATTGTTTATTCTGTTTTTAATTTGTTGTTATTGTGTTTTGTATGTTTTGTGTTTTGCTTCGCTTTATATTGGCATCTCCCAGCTGATAAGCAACAAATACAGACCATTGTCCCCTTTGTATAAAATTTTATGCGCCTTGCGCTGGTCTTCGGGTCTCAGCATTGTTTGTTGTTGTTTTTCCTTTTTATTTTCATCCATATTTTGGTTTATTTATTCCGTAATCGCTGTGTCCATGTACTTCATACTCATATATTGTACATACAAGTTGTTATGACTCGTCTGGGCTGTAACGGCTCATTGAGTCGGAAGCTGCTCGGTTCGGTTGGTCAAGCCGATAAATTGCTTCTTTATGCATTAATTTTATTTGTAATTTTTACAAATTGCTGCTCTGTCTTCGTTTCGAACCATTTTTTTATGGTTTTATAAATTGGCATTAATGAGTGGGTCCTGCATAAATTAGCAAGCTTCAAAGCTTTCGCATATATGAAAGCTTAGGAATTCACTTCTGTTGTTTTTTTGTAAACACTTGATCTCGTAACAAATCATAAATAGAGACTAATTTTGTCTTGAATGTATTTTAGAATTAATTTTTCATTGGATTGTTTTTCTTCTGTGAAGAATACAAGTCAAGAAAATTTTGTTTGTCATTAGAGAACGCTCGGGTAAAAACATTTCGTTTGGAGGTGACCAAAAATTTTGTTGTCAGAAATGAAATGCATCAAGCTCTGCAAGACACGTCCTCGAGCATATTGATAAAATAATGGAAATCTTCGACTTCGACCAGCACATCGACACTATTCAGACTGTCCAAGTGCTGAACAAGGTACATGAGACCATAGTACCATTTAAATAAGGCTAGATATATACTATATACTACGAATCTCGCTGACAAACGAGTTAGCGAAAAAATAATAATTCGTCAATAAAGTTCTGAAGTGGATGGTTACTGGTGTTTTAAGTTGTCAAGCGAAAATGGTCGTGTTCGATTCCCGTGTAAGTGGTGGCTAAGTCAGGATTGTCGGTAAGGAAAGTTTTGCTATGTGTTTGCTGTGATTAAAGGGAAATCAGGAATGTGTACTAAGAGATGCTCACCTACGGCCAAACTTGTGATTCGGACCTGTTCTGTCAGCAATTGGAACGATTGAAGTAAGCAATTGCGCAAAAGTGGACGCCACAGAAGAACTTGGTTCCATCAAGACAACGCCAGATAGGAATTTTTATCCATGAAAATAACACCAGGCTACACTCAGCGATATGGACACGGTCGAAGCTTGGTTAGGGGGATCTTGGATCTTAAGCATCTATCTTAAGCTGAGGCTCTGGCGTCAAATGATTACTACCTCTGCCGTCTATTTTAACTTATTTTGCTGGTAAAAAATTCATTTCAAAAGAATGTGTCGCAGTTGAACAAAATATGTAGACTCTTGTACCGGATTTGATATTAGAATTGAGATCGACCCAACTAATTCGATAATTAAAGTTTTGGCATATTCAAGGTTCAAGCGATTGGCGGCGACTGTGTTCCAAGCACCAAGTTGAGTATCGATCGCTAAAAGACACACAAAACGTTTCTGAAAAATTAGCGAGCCCAGCGGTTATTAGTCGTGGCTTCAATTCACCCTTCTACTGTTCTCGGTTCATTAAGGTTGTCTTCGGTTTCTAACTTTCTTTTCTTTGTGTCTATATTTTCCATGCTGTTAAGGGACTTAGCTCACTAGAGTAGGTGTGAAAATGGGATTTTATAATTAAAAATTACACAAAGAATAGAAACTAGCAGAAAGCTTTAATAGAAAAACAACAAAAACAGAAAAGCACTTCAAATGCATTGACAGCCAAAGCCATTACGTTTATTGGCTGCCAATGTCAACAGCTGCAGTGGGGAATTCAATGAGGTCGAGCGCAAAGCAACCAAAAATGCAGCAAAAAATAATAACAACAACAGCAACAACATGAAGGCAAGTAAAACACTATTTTTACAATTAAAAGCTGCAAATGGAACGAAGCCCTTCGTTACTATTGGGCAAAGTGTTAAAAAACAAAAACAACTAACCAAACCAACAGCAGCAGCAACAACAACGAAAATGTTGTGAGAAATCGTAGCAACGAATTTTGCGGAAAAAGCAGTTTGCAACATTTTGGCCGAGAAACTAACACAAATTGACAGGCAACGACACAAATGGAGCAGCAGTTAAATCGCAAATACGAAACAAAAACAAACGAACAGACACACACACACCCAAGCGAATGCTTGAATGGAGAAAAATAAAGACCAAGGCAAATAAAACAAACGTGGAACCATCAATAAACACTTGAACGACACTAAGCAGCAACTAATGGTGCTAACAAAAGGCGTCCAAATGAAAAGACAATCGGAAAGCCATTGACAGCAACAAAGAAAACAAAAAATGCTGTATGAGGAAAATAAAAATAATTAAATGGTAAACCCTTTAGGGTAAAAATGCAAGTATATACATACGAGTATATATACAGGGTAGGCCATTTAAAGTTGACCCATTTGTTTGTTTGCCAAAATTAAGGCGTCGCGGATAATCAGCTGGGCTTAGTTTTTGTGCCATTTGAATTTTATATGGAAACATCTTCAAATCTTTATGAATTATGCGTCGGAGAGTGGTGCGAGAGATGTCTAATTCCTGAGAGCGGCGATAACTCGATGTCGATGGAGTCTCCTCAATACTGGCTCGTACAGCTTCGATATTTTCATCAGAACGTCTTGTGCGTTGTCTGGATGCATGACTGGCATTACTGAGATTACCGGTGTTCACAAATTTTGCGTATAAAGACTTAATTGTGTTCTTAACTGGAGCACTTTTCACTTTATTTTTTTTGCGAAACGCACGTTGAGTTAACACAATTGAAAAGTTATTTTGAATATAAAGCTGAACAATTTCAGCGCGTTCTTTTGGAGTGTACTGTTCCATGGTATAAATTGTCTTTGAATGACGCTTCTAACGCGGTATGACATTAGCCGATTTGTCAGCGCTGTTAAAAGTTACAGCGTTGCCAGATGGGTCAACTTTAAATGGCCTACCCTGTATATAAGTAAAACTTTTCAATAGTATCGCCAGTTTTAGTAAGCGTTGTATAGTGATACTTGCATTTTTTTGAACAAAGTTGAGAAGCTTTCTTCTAAAGCCATCATTTTATCGACCAAACATTGTTTAAATCTTATATCATAAAACTGATGGTGCTGTCAACGGAAAAGTCCCCGGTTGGTTCAAATTTCCCTTTACGCTGATACACTGATAATACCGACTCTCCAAGTTTTCAATACAATTTTTGTAAATCGATTTGTCCTTTGCTTCAAAATAGACTTCAGTTTCATCTTCTAATTCGGCGAAAATTTCTTCTCAGAGAGCATTGTTTGAGATCTGAAAACAAGTAATAGTCGTTGAGTACCAAATTCCGAGAACAGGGGGGATGCGGAAGCAAATCGAAGCCCAATTCGTGAATTTTCATCATCGTGAATCGGCTTGGTATAAGAGAACTTTCATTTTCTTCTTTTGGCACCTCATACCCAACTATTCGTTAGTGATCTACATGTTCAGATGATATCTCTGGAGCGCTTGCTGTCTCGCACAACTTCACTTTACGGTCATCCTAAACTAATTCGTGGACTTTTTTTTAAGTTTTCGTCGATAGCAACCACTTTTCGGCGTCCACCGTGTTCATCGTCTTCGGTGCTCATTTCACGACGATAATTAACAACAGCTGTCGACTTTATATAAGTGCTTTTTAAGGTTAGGACTAACATTTAATTCTAGCAGCGCCATCTATATGTCAGACCCAGAGACGTTTTGGTTGATCTCCTAAATTGACCAAGGGTCGGTCCTTTGAAAGTCTTACTTTGAGTTAATTTTATGAATATTGTTCGACGTTGTGATAGTTTGGCATGGTTTCACAAGGTTTAATAAGAAGAAATCCGTTGATTTTGGAATGAAATAAAGTAAAAAGTTGGTAAAATTTATTCCACTTATGCCAACAGACAACATTTTTTCAATAACTTCTATCTATTTTGTGGTTAAGTTCATAATATTGGAAAAAATTGAGACGGTCCATTTTAAAAAGCTTTTTTTGAGAAGAATTCTATTTTCGTTTGAAATCCTTCGTCATAGATAGGAAAACGTGGTCGAAAACCAGACCATAAAATGGAAATATAAAACCCTCGAAAGAAGCTCCCGGAGGTTCTGGTGAGTCCTTACCGATGCAAATGGCCTAGACTTGTGCTGATGAAACACAATACCTTTACTTTTGGCTAAGGCTATCCGCATCTTGTCGATTGCTTTCTACGGACGGTCCAATATTGCCATAGCAGGTCGGAAATAAAAGTTTGGTTGTAGGAGATGGGATTCAAAAAAAGATCTAACAGACAAATAAAAAAGCCTTCCTGTTCATTATTTCTCGCCTTGCCATCCTTTCCGCCAGCTCAACCTGATTCAACAACGATCTTTTTTGCTTGGAGTTGTCGTAACCAGTTAGTGACCGTCCACTTCAGATATAAATTTTTCTAAGATTTAGCAGCGAATCGCAAATAGAAATTCGGTTAATGAGGCTTTGTTTGGTGCGGAATCGATGAAACCAGAACAGTTTCAGAACCCCAAAATGCAGACTTTCAGTTTATATTTTCCGCTTTATCATAGAGAAACTATAGAATATGGCGCATTGTTTCCTGCTGCTGTTCATCTTCGACATGTGCTCAGACAATACTAAGTCAAGCTATTATAAAACTGTCCTCAGAAATTTTTAGTATTAAATCTTATCTTTTTGACATTAAAGAATTTTTTAAAATTCAAAATCTTGTATGGCATTATTAACCTCCCGATTTGCAAGTAATCACAGCAATAAAATACAATAAAAACTCGCGCTAACATTAGTAGAAGCAACTAAAGAATGGTGGTTGCTCACCGAAAAGATGGCAAAGTCTGGAGTGCGGAGCGGCACTTTGACAACGACAGCGACTGTAACGAAGCAGTCAAACTGTGTCAATGGCTGTGAACTGGAACTGCTAACTGCTGGGCTGCAATACCCGCCTAGTATTGGTGTTTTATCTTGATGTGTATATCAACATGCATCATGATATGTATGTATATTAGGGTGTTTATTTTTATTTTTATTTTTTTGAACTATTCATTTTTTTCAATCCCAACATGAAATTTTATTTGAAATACCCCAAAAAAAAAATCGCTGAAAATTTGAGCTCTTATTATTAACATTAAGGACTGGACCTAGGCATGTAAAATTTTTTTTTAGATTTTTATCTTTAAATTTCTATAGCTCAAAAACATTTTATGGTATCTCTTTGACTTTAGACGCATATTTCTCAGAATTGCACACTCTACAAAAGTGCCCAATGCGACAAAGTCGAAACTTACACCGGCGAGGTAGTACGGGGCTTTGAATCTGACTTTTCCACGAAATTAGCATTTTTTTTGTATATACATATATCATAAATGACAAGAGCTATAGAAACAATAAACATGACAAACTTGTAGCAAATTTTATTTGCTGCAAAAAAGATGCGAGGTCAAAACCGCTATCGTTAATACTTATGGAGATATTCGGCTTTTTAAGTAAGGCTTTATAGAATTTTCATGGATAGTATGTAATAAAAAATAAAAAATAAAAAGAAAACCTTTTAAATGTATAAAATATACCATACATATGCATTTAATTAAAAGCGACTTAGCACGCTTCTCTCTTTCAACGCTTGACTGCGTCGCTACGCTTGCGTTCTACGCTTTGCAATTTTCTTTGTTGATTTTGCTTGAATTTTCACCTTCAATTTCTAATTCCCTTTTTAATGAGGTGCAATGAAATTTTTGTTGTTGCTGAAAGCATTAGATGTTGGCGGCTTCGCTAGCTTGTAAAGCGTCACAAGCTTGTATAGACAATAAAAGAATATAAAGAAAGCGAAGCATACATTTGTAATTTTAGCACTAAGGTCGAAAGCTGCAGCATTCATTTAATTTTCACATTTATAGCCGCCATAATTTTAGAAGCCACTGTAGAGTTGGTATTTTATATATATTTTTCTTGAGCGATAGTTTTCTGTTCACAATATTTCCTACTAAGAAATATTCGGCAAATCTTCTAAATACCATTAACACTGATTAACGGTACTCACGAAATGTAAGTGGAAGCCAAACTTCGAAAATACCCAACCTTTTTTTAATAAGCTTTAATATGAGCTTCAAGTTGGTCTACGACACGATTTTGATAGAATTTCATCAACGGATAGCATAATATATGATCTGACTTAACATTTTAGGTTATAAAATTAAACAGGATTCCAGCAGGCAACTTATTCAGATGATATTGCAAAGCAACTTAAATTTATGGCTTTCTTTGAAGAAAGTTGGGAATTTATTATCCGTGATTTCTTCTACTGAAGAATCCCTAAACTAAATTCAAGCCGTCTGATCTTCCTCGAAATCGGTTTGAAGTTTTTCTAAATTAATATTGGTTTATCACTAAGCTACATATAAAAGGTCTACCACAGTAACACACTTTTTTGGCAGAATTCGTTTTTTAACTCACTTTAACTTTTTAACTAGTTCCCTTCCATGGTGATACATTGACTCTTGCGGCCTTCCAACTTTTCGATATAATTTTTGTAGTACGATTTGCCCTTCGCTTCAAAATAAGCCTCATATTCAAGTCTTTATTTGACGAACATTTCTTTCCAGCGAGCTTTTTTTGAAATCTGAGAACAGGAACTAGTCGCAGGGGGTCAGATCTGGAGAATACGGTGGATTCGGAAGCAACTCGAAGCCCGATTCATGGATTTTTACCTTCGGTTTCACTAATTTGTGACACGGTGAATTGCCTTGGTGAAGCAGCACTTTTTTTTTCTTCAAATTTTTCAAATGATCCAATAACGCTAAATTATAGTCGATAGGCTGTAAATAAAAATAGTTCCATACACATCCCAAAATACATATTTCTCCAGCCGACTGTTGGGTTTTTCCATGCTTTAAAGTTTGTTCACTGTGTCCAGTCCACTCTAATGACTGTCAAATGGACTTCGGAGCGAAATGATGGAGCTATGTTTCATCCATTGCCACATATCGGCGCAAAAACGCTATCTTGAACAACTTCACTTTGTGGTAATCAAGAATTATTCCGTGGACTTTTTTGATGTTTTAGGAAGCTTAGCTTCCACTTACTAACCAATTCAAGGTTTTGCTTCAACTGTATTTTTTCCCTTCAAAAAGTGAAATTTCATTTCTTCAATTTTTCCACAATAACAAAAGCTTCTTTCATCGAAATCATATATGTAATTCGGTACCAATGATTCGACAGCTGTCAAATTCATATACATATGTGCCTTTTGAAAGTATCAAGGAAGCTATTAACTAAAGGTAATTGTTCTTTAGAGGAAATTAAGTTATGATGCACTTTCCAGGGCCCGGTAGCTGGTTGTTAATTATAAAAATTCTTTTGTTATTGTTATGAAAAATTTAATAATAAAAAATCTTATTCCCATGATTCGAAGAGATGAAAAATTATGTTATATAAAGGACACTACGAAATATTTAGAGATATAAGATAAAAGGATTATGAAAAACTAAGAAATGAAATATAGAGTTTCAAATTAAACCGTTATAATTAATACCTACACAGCTTCACTTTTCCGCATCGCTCTATATTGGGCTTGTTTCTCTAGAGCCAAAAGAAGTACTGTCAGTCGTGATATTAACACTTTTCCACAAACCAAATAGTAGGCAATATGAATTCCAATAGCAAAAGTGCTACAAAGAGCAAAGTAAAATTTTAAGCCCTCTAATAAGCAAAGAATGAGCAACAAAGAACAATTAGTGCGACATCTAACACACGCGTGAGTTATTGAAAGTCGATTATGTGCACAGTCACAAACAGATTCATAAATATATATAAAATATATACATATATCTTCAAAACTGTACCAAATTAAATCCAACAACAAATCGTTTTTGATAGAAAAGAGAAGCCAAAAATGATGGATTTGAAAATAATGCGAAAAATAATGGAATTAGCATTATTTAGTTTGAAGACTCAGATGTAAAAGAAATACGAGAGATGAAGAGAACAAACATTCAGCTAAGAGAGACCACCAAGTTTTTAATAAATTTTGAAATGATGAAATTGGTTACCTCGAAATTATAATACCTTCACAAATACAAAAGTTTCTTTAAAGAACTTGAGTTTGGTCGGTCAGTTCGCATGGCAGCTATATGCTATAGTGGCTCCGGTTTGAACGATTTCTTTGGAGTTTGCGTAGTTGTCTTCGGCAACAATCCTCCCCAAATTTCGGGAAGATATCTCGTTAAAGGAAACAGTTTCTCATACAAGTAGTTGATTTCGATTGGTCAGTGTGTATGGCATCTATATACTATACTGCTCATATATCGACGGGTCCGATAAGTGAGTGGCTTCTTAGAGTAAAACGCACGCATTCGCAATTTCGACATACAACGGTTAAAGCCATAGACTGTTTAAAAGGCAAAGTTCCTTAGCTTAAACAGAAGCAATTGCTGAGATCTGACTCAAAAACTCGTATAGCGCAGAGGGTGGTCCGATTCTTCTTCATCTTCTTCTTTAAGGGCCTAGACACCGCTTAGACGATTATAGCCGAATTAACAACAGCGTGCCAGTCGTTTCCTATTTTTACTACGTGGCGCCAATTGGATATTCCAAGCGAAGCCAGGTCCTGGTCCTTCTAACGGAGTGGAAGTCTTTCTCCTCCTCTACTTCCCACGACGGGTACTGCGTCGAATTCTTTCAGAACTAGAGCGATTTCGTCCATTCGGACAACATGATCTAGCCAGCGTAGCCGCTGCCTTTTAATTCGCTGAACTATGTCAATGTCGTCGCATATCTCATACAGCCCATCGTTCCATCGAATGCGATATTCGCCGTATATTCGCAGAACTTTTCTCTAGAGGATGGAGTCATGTGTAGGGAGGATGAAGTCATGTGTAGAAGTTCACGCAAGTGAGGAAAGTTCTCTGAACGCCATTCACTTGGGATTGGCCACACACGATTCTTTTACATATGGCTCAAGCTGCTCACAACTTCCGGTCTTTGACAAAGTATCCTCTGGGAAGCCTAAGAACATCAGTTTGAAAACGAGCTAAAGTGAGAAGGCGAAACACCCACTTCACAAGGTTGTGCGCTGACGTAAAAAGCGCCCATAATGAAAGATTACCAACTGCCTCGGAGGTGGTCCGATTATAACGACAAAATTTGTAGAAATAATTGAGACATTTTACTGGTTACTGATGCTACTACCGACCAAAATAAGGAAAATTTCTCGATAGCAAAAGTACCTACATGACATTAACCCACTAAATAACTAAGCCATTTTTGATAATAAATTTTACTTAGGCCTGATTAGGGAAATAATCGCCATACGAGAGAAGAAGCGGCTTTCCTGTAAATTGTGTTGGGTGCTTAAGTTATATTTGATAATTGAGAGAATAAGTGAAAAAATAAAAGAACTTTTTTGTACAGCAAAGCATTTAGCGGCAATTAGCTTGCTACAAACAAAAAGTACCGAAAGAAACCCGCAAAGCACGCCGACACTAATGCATTAATACTACTTAAAATACCTGAGCGAACACAAAAATTCTGAAAAAGAAACAATTATATGAAGGAATATGTATATATTAGTCTGACCTGCGCTATTTGTGGCCTGTCTCATTAAATAACAATTTAAGGCTTAAACAACAATCACAGCCGTTTGACCGCATGCCGCCGCCGCCGACACCACTTCGGTGGACGAACGCGACCGCGAACGAGCTGAATAAGACAAAAAGCGCGACAGGCGTACAGTGAATTTCCACTAAACTGTCAACATACGTCAAATTGCTATACACATACAGGCACATAGTGTACATAGGTATATGTGGATATTGTGCCTTGAGACGTCACGTGAGACTCGTCAACGTCAACGCCAACTTCAATTTGTTGCCTTTTATTGTTGTTACACACTGCCCAGCTGCTCGTATTTACTGTTACACAATTACGCTTTACATATGTACATGTTTTCTAATTGTCTTTTGATAACTCCACTCAGAGCCCTACACGTTCGGCACCCTCATTCAAGTGGAGGAGAATTTGTTGTCTGCCAAATCGATTGGCGTTTGATTGTGATCAGTATGCCAGTCAAAAATCAATTAAGCACCAAATTAGTGACAGCCTAATGGTCTGCAATGTGTGCGCAAATGATCCGATGGCGCACAAATGACCAAATGGACGGAGAGAGCTTGTGCTGTACAGCCGAGATAACAATAATGTCACTATTGTAATTGCCGTTGGTGGCGGAAATCATAAATTTTTGAAGAAATTGTTTTAATGTACTTTTTAGAGAAAGTGGGGATTATTTTAGTAGGTATTAAAAGTAATGACGTAAGCAAAACAAAGGTTAGTTCGGAATCGAATATCAAATTGAAGGTGTAGATGAATATACCTATATGAAAGTTCCGAACGTAAAAGTAATTTCTATAGAATCGAATTGCTAGCGATGTTTGAAATATAAAGTGCGTTCCAAAGTAAACAGGACTTTATGAATCCATGCCATCTATATGTTGACTGGTGCATTAGAATCCGCTATCTTTATTGATTGTCCAGTGAGAATTTCATTACATTTCAATGATTGGAAGTGTAGTTATTGCGTTTTAAGTGTCAGTACGTTTGTGTTATCGGTGCGAAAGTGAGCTTCGAACAAAGAGCCAACATTAAATTCTGTTTTAAAATTGGTAAAACTTTTTTCGAAACGTTTCAATTGATAAAACAAGCTTATGGTGATGATTGCCTATCTCGTAGCAAAGTGCACGAGTGGTTTCAACGTTTTCAAAGTGCTCGTGCGGACATAAACGACGATCAACTTGTGGTCAATCAAAATTCGTGATCACCGAAAATTCCATCGAAACTGTGCGGGATCATTGAAATTCATGGAATCTTGCAAATATAGACTTATCGTATTTTGACCGAACATTAGGGATTACGAAAGGTGTATGCACAGTTTGTTCGGCACAAATTGACTGACGACCAAAAATTGCTCAGAATCTAACAATCGAAGGACGATTATTTGACCAAAAATCACATTTAAACCATTAACTACTCCTCATATTAACCTGATATGCCACCGTGCGATTTCTTCCTTTTCGGAAAAATGCATTTGACCATGAAAGGAAAGCGTTATTCAGACGTAGAGGCTATTCAAAAGGCTTGCACCGGCATACTGGCGGCCATACCGGCCAACGAGCTGAAACACTCGTTCCACATGCTTTTGGAACGTGCAAAACGTCGTATTGAAGCAGAAGGACTATTTTGAATAAAATAAATTGATTTTGCCGAAAAAAACCATTCGTTTTGTTTTTTGTTTTAAGTCAAGATTACTTTGGAAGGTAGCTGTATGCGTATGAAACCTCGAATTTCGACAGTTACTTCACATTTCTGTCTCTACAACTAACGGTTTGCCATTCTATAACTTCGAAAATTGTGTGGGGTAAGTATATACATATAACAGGTCAATTAAGAGGTCCTCAACCTAACACAAGCAACAATGATTAGTACGCTAATTCTAAACGTGCTGAAATGATCACTAAAGGCAGTAAACGTAGTGACGACCAAGAGAGGTCGCTACCGACGAACAAATCCAAAATGTCCACAAAATATTTCTGCATGATAAAAAGATGAAGCTGCTTCAGATAGCTCTAAAGATTTCAACTGTACTTGTACAACATATTAAACGCGAATATTTATGTATGAGAAAACTCAATGCAAAGTGGATACCGCGCGAACTCACTTTTTACCAAAGTCAACAAGGAGCTAACGATTTGGAACAGTGTTTGGAAATGTTCAAGCCTAATAAACCCAAACTTTTGCGTCAATATGTGACAATGGATGAAATATGGCTCCATCATTTCACATATAGTGTTTGTGTATGTGAGATTTTAAGCTTCATTTAACCAAAAACAAATACGAAAAGACTTTTTTGAATACCAAATAGTTGCTTGAAAACGGAGCTGAGAACTCTACATTCATTAAGGGGGTATTATAGTCTAGAAATCAAATTTTGAGCAGTTTTTTGAATTTTTTTTAAAAAAAAAAAAAAAAAAAAAAAAAAAAAAATATTGTTACTATCAATTTTTTATGGTGTTTTTATTGATATCTTAAGAATACAGAAAACAAATTTTTCAAAAAAATATTAAAAATTAAAATAATTAGTGGGGGAGAGACAGTTGTAAAAAAATTGTGCATCCTGGTGACATTGATCCTGACTCTACTGGTGGTCTAAAAAAAAAATTAACAGAAATTCTTAATCAGTAAGGATGATGTTATAGTCCCTACCTCAGGGAACACGAAAAAAAAAAATTTTGAAAAATGGCGACTGCCTGAATATAAAAATAATTTTTACGCTTTTTTTTGAAATTCCTAATTTTTTAAAATATTAAAAACAAAAATTTTGATACAATGCTGATAGGAACGATAAAGGATTATATGAAAAAGATTCACACAAAATTTCAAGTAAATCGGTATTATAGAATTTGAGATAATGCCGGTACCGTGTAGAAAAACTAGTTTCGAGAAAAACGCGTTTAAAAAATTCGGCACGGCCGAACCGGACTAGGTACTGCGTCACTAAAGTAACTGTAGCTCTTAAAATATTTTTAATTTTTAAACGACCTTTGGAGGATATGTTCTTAAGGGTCTAAACTTTAAATATTTAAAAAAAAGAAAAAACATCGAATTTTTCAAAATTTTAGAGTAGAATACCCCCTTAAGCACAGCATTGCTGTAGAACTGGGCTTATGACAATGACAAAAAATTAGCCGAAACCGAGAAAGTTAATATACGCTAAAGACACTAAGTCGCTCCCAGCCGACGTTTAGAAAAATGTATAGATAATTTAATTAATCGTTGTATTGTCTCCGAAAGTTTCTACGAAAAATTCACAAAATATTTTTCAAATTTTAATGATTTATATGCTCAAAAGTTGTAAAAATTAAGTCAGTTGTTAAATGAAAAAAAAAAAAAAATAATTAAATTGAGGAAAAATAGCTGTTTCTTCGGCGGTCAAATTCCACGTAACCCCTTAAAGACTCTTTTTAAAGTAGCATAACGGTTCAATTATATTTGAGATGAGCATAAGGCACCGCATTTTATTCAAGAACATGCACCGTTAGAGTGGCTTTAACCATTTCATTGTAAGTACAATTGCTGTTAAGTGTTTTCTCTTAGTATTTCATTACGAGTGGATCACGGCAGCGGAAGTGAGGGAACGTAAAAGATATTTACAATAATTACTTATGCATTTACAAACAAATATTACTCAGTAGCTGCTGCAAAAATTATTACTTTTCCGAGAGATAAGCGGCGAATGCCAGATACAACCAACTTCATTGGCCACTTCAACAGGCGCAGAACAGCAGAAGTATTGTAGGAGTAAGATACCTTGAATGGCAAGCATTGTCTGACGGCACCCATGACTCATGTGAAGTATGTAAGTATATATGTAAGTGTGCGTTGTCTGCTAAATGGCATGCGCGGCATGTGTCTGAAGTGGCATGAGCATTAATGCACGATAGCGAAAATCCACTTGAGCAGATCGATTCCCCGGCGGCGGGAAATTTAAAAGAGATATGCGCTGAGGGAAAGTGAATTCAGAACAATTGATTGCTCAATTCATAATTATATTCTTTCACTCAAGCACATACTTACATGTGTATGTGTTTGTATGGGGATAAATGTTGAATAAGACAGTGAACGTTTCAAGTGAATTGCGGCTGCTCTGCTGTAAGTGGAGCAGAACTTGCAACAAGCGGGAGAAAAAACCAACATATCCGCCAAACTGTATGCTGGCATTAAATGTAAATATATATATATATATATATATGCATGTGTGTGGCAAATTTAAATAAATACATACATACCCACGTGCATATAGTAAGTATACTTAATGTATATATTTTACGTGAGTGCGCTAACGCCAGTAGCCGTTAGCAACCACCTTTACAACAGCACTTCAGTTTACTTACAAATGCTCACATAAAACCAAACATAAATACACGTAAATACAAGTAAATACGTAGTCGCCTGCAAGTGCGCATTTGAAGTGGTAAAGTGATTTCAAGTGGAGTGCAATCAGTTGGCGAAACAGCGCCAATTACCGACGCTACCGCTGTGGTAAGCAGATGTTGCAACAAAGACAACAACAACAACAAGAATAAAGTTACAATTGAAAGGGCCAACAATTATTGCTAGTAATTAATAGACGCTACAATTGACTGGCTGTAAGGTATAAATTTATACCAAAATACAAATTATACATTAGGGTGAGCCGAAAAAAATAATAAAATATCGGGTTAAAGTCTATATCTACTATACGGAAAAAGACAAAAAAAAAAATGCGTCGACAAACTCTTCTTAAATAAAAAAGTTCTTTGCACAAGTACTTGATTTCGGCCGCTCAGCTTTTTATGACAGCTATATGCTATAGTGCTCCGACTTGAATAATATATTCGAAAATTGTAGCGTTACTTTGAAGAATAACACGTACTAAAATTTGTGAAGATATCTTGGCCAATAAAAAAGTTTTCCATACAAGAACTTTTTTTTTACCGGGCACTTTGTATGGCAGCTATATGTTATAGTACTTCGATCTGAACAATTTCTTCGAAGAGTTTTAGTGTTTACTTGAAGAATAATCCCTTCAAAATTTTACGCAAATATTTTGACCCAAAAAAAAAAGTTTTCCATACAAGCATTTGATTCTGATCGTTTATTTTGTATGACAGCTATATGTTATAGTTGTCCGATTTCGCTCGTTCCAACAAATGAGCAGTTTTCGGGAATTTAAAAAACATATATCGAATTTCAGATCTAAAAAACTGCAGGACTAGTTCGCCTATGTGCAAACGAACAGACCGGCTCGACTCATCGTTACGCTGATCTCGCTCTGCAAGAGTCGGTTATGTAAAAACTTTGACCTCAAATGATTAAAAAGTTATGGAATTTTTTATAAAAAATATTTTTTATATATTTTTTTTTAAAAAAAATTCAGTAAAAACGTTACCTCACTCAATTTTTCCTTTTGTTGATTTTTATATTAGCCATTTTTTAGGCTTACCCTAATAATACATACCTACAACCACACATTGAGGTATATGTATGTAATATATTCCACATAAGCTGATGTGAAATTAATTTCTATTAAGTGGCATGCCACTAGTAAGCGCGCAGCTTCGTGGTACCAACAAAAGCAAACAGCAAAAACACGAACATTCTTTATTAATGCGATTAATGGATTGTAGCGATGCTTAGTTTCAGTTGTTTATACATACTTGAGCGACTAAGTAATCAATATTAACTTTGATAACCAAATAGAAATACTTCAAACAATTCGATATGGACAGAGAATTGCCATTTATCATTAATGCGAGCAATGAAAACAAGAACAGGAACAGATCGATCAATTAAATTAAAGCTTGCCTGTAGGAACCTCATCTCCACTAATATAGTAAACCACTAATCACAGTTCCAGTTCGCGTTTTTTTTTTCTATTTACAAAAGCAATTTTCAATTCGCAACAGTTTGAATTTGATTTCAAAATCTGAAGATAAAGAACTGGAGGCATTACTCGATGAAGATCGCTGTCAAACACAAGAAGAGCTTCCAGAATCTTTCGTAGTCACTCAAGCAGCCACCTCGGAATGTCTTAAAGGAATATTCTAGTCTAGAAATTTAAAAAACTCGATTTTTTTTATATTTTCCAAATCTAACTATTCAAGAATATGTGTACAAGAGGATTTTTCAAAATTCAAATTATTTCCGGAGATATAGGCATTTTTCTGACCCGGCTTCCAAACTGGTTCGGCCGGAACGCGAAACTTTAAACGCGTTTTTCTCAAAACTGACTTTTTCGGAACGATACCCACGATTTCTCAGGTTCTACTGGACCGATTTTTTTGAAATTTTTACAAAGTCTTCCTTATAGGCTTGTCTATGGTTGAGCCCCATTCCCAAATTTTTATTTTTATTATATTTAAAAAATTCGAAATCGTCAGAAAAAGTAATCCAAAATAACTTTTCTTTTAGGCAGTCGCTATTTTGTGAATTTTTTTCCCGGTTTTCCGTAGTTCCGGCCATTGCGACATTATTCTAGTTTAATAACCTTTTTTTCTTTTTGGTTTCAGATAACTAGGAGGTTGAAATCATGGGTATGGTCACGTGGAAATTTTTAGAGATCCCCTACTTCGTCAGCTCATAATTTTTGAGATTTTTTACTTTTTTTAGTTTTTATTTTTTTTCTACTCTTTTAAAATTAACAAATAAGTAATAAAAAAATGGATAGTAGAAATATTAATTGCCTTTTTTTACGACACTTTAAAAAATTACCTGAAATTCATGCTTCTAGACTAGAATACCCCTTTAAAGCAGCCGATTATTGATAAACAAAAGACGCTAAGAAGCTATTTTACATGTTTGAAGTGCAGCTTGAATGCTACAACAAGCAGTCGGCTTTGCAACGGATTGTGACAGGTGATGAAAAATGGACCCATTATGACAACCTTAAACGCAAAAAATCATATAATATACCTGGTGCTCAGTATAAGGTGAAGTCAACAGAGCGTGCTGTATTACGAGCCTTTAAAACCGGACGACACCAGTAGCAGTGTACGCCACCGATAACATTTAATCCGGCCTGCATTTTGCGACCATCCGAGGCATTAATTTTTAGCGTGATAAAGATCTACATCATGCTACGTATACAAGACCAGTTTAAAACAGCTTGAAAAACAATAGTAAAAGTTTTGACTTATCAAAAAAAGGGCTTGATTCCTTCTTGACTGCCAAGTCGGCTCAGTTCTTTGAAATAGAGTTCCCAAACTGCTAAAAAGATGAAAAAACTTTACAGCTCTAGGTGAGCACTAATTTAGATAATACGAATGCATATGTCTTACTTAAATAAGCGCTCAGAAAACATATTCTAAAGATGCCGATGAAGGCCTAGTTGTTTTATCAAATCGGAACGAAGAAAGATTTATATACGTCGCATTGCTTAAATCAAAGTTAAATTACATTGAAAGTAATTCGAATTGGTTTTGTTTTGCAATATAACGAGGTTTGAGCCGACTGGTCTGTAGCAACGAGAATTACATATGCTGGATATTTACGCAAATGGAAATGAATAAGTTACCTACTCCGAAAATATGCTACGGAAATTTGCCGACAAACTCTGGATGGGAATCCACAAGTAAATCGTAAGCGAGGCCGTCCTAACAGCACGTGTATGTGATCTCACGGAAAACATGGAACGAACTAAAGATGATAGCAAAACCAGTTGCTGATAGAGATGCTGTATTTAGTCACACTGCCCCAGTGGAAGATACTGGAATTGATGATAATGATATGTCCGTAGAAATGAGCATTAGACCACAAAACTTTTAACTAAATATTTTATACCAAAACAACAACAATGAGAAGTTTCTTGATGCACATGCAATGCTTTTTCGTAAAGAACTTTGTAAAGAGTTTCTTATACAAACTTACTTCTATTTTTAAATATGAGTTTAAGTGCCATTTGGTGCTCATCCTTAATAAGGGCTCAGAGATTCCAACTGATTTAGGAACAAAATCAGTTTTAGGTTAAGTATGTCTTTAAAATAATACACTGGTATAACACTGGCATTCTCAATCTGGATGAGCATTCATGTTCTGCCAATATTTCACCACATTTCCACTCTTCTCAGCACCAATATGAAGCATTCCATCTCACCTCTTAACTCATGTTTGTAGTTTATCATCAATTTCAGTTCTTTTTTAACATACACAGTGTTCCTAAACAATATTCTGTGACTTATACTGATAAAATAGTTTTTCATTTCTATAAATTTCTACTCGTGGTTTATTTGGCGGCGTAACGCTTGGCTGCGCAGCTAGTTAGCATGGCAAAAGTTAGGCAATGAAACTAGCAACGAAACAGTGAAACAATATGCCTCACAATTTTTTGCACTTCACATATTTAAGAGTACAAATAAACAGCTGAAAAGAGAACAAAAATGAGTTAGGGAAAATTAAAATAACAATAACGACCCACTAGATAAGCCAGTAGAAAAGGCAGTTTATTGAACTTTGTTGGAAAAATATATAATTCGAGACACATGTTATAGTCTAGTGCGATATGTGGCTATTATTGGGAGGTTTGTGGGTTCAAGGTCCAGTTGGGACAAAATGTTATATTTTAGAAAAAGTTGTATATAAAAAAATAGAAAAGAAACACGCCTGAAAAGCTAGTATAGCAACCACAGGACGAGAGCTGTACATTCAGTCGAGCATTTAGCTCTTTCTAATAGACTCTAATATAAACTTGGCAATAGAGAACTGGTTGAATTTCATAAGGAACTTAACATTTATCATCAAACGGTTTCCAGCCATTTAAAAAAGGCTGGCTACAAAAAGCAGCTTGGTGTTTGAGTCCCACATGAATAATCTGTGAAAAATTTAATGGACCGAATTAACATCTGCGGTTCTTTGCTGAAACGAAATGAAATCCAACAATAATATTGTTAGAAAAAGATCACGGTCCAAGCGTGGTAGAGCTCAACAAATGGTCACAAAGCCAGAATTGACACCTCGAAAGGTTATGCTCAGTGTTTGGTGGAATTAGAAAGGAATCATCCACTATGAGCCGGTCCAGCCTGGTCGAACGATTGATTTCACATTTTACTGTCAACATCTGCTGAGATTGAAGCAAGCAATCGAAAAAAACGGCGCTAGAACTGATCAACAGAAAGGGCTTCGTCTTCCATTAGGACAACGCTAGATCACACCCATCTTTTATGACTCTGCAAAAACTGGAAGAGCTCGGCTGGGAAGTTTTGATGCATCCACCATATAGCCCGGACGTTGCACCAGCGGACTAACATTTGTTTCGGTCAATGCAGAACTTCGTTAATTGAGTAAAGTTGGCTTCAAGAAAAGCCTGGGGAAATTACTTGTCGCCGAGAAACCAGAAAAGTTACACACTGATGGTATAATGTCTCTAGCCGAGAAATGGCAAAAAGTGGTCGAACAAAATGGTATATATTGGTTCATTAAAGTTCATTATACGTGTAAATATGAAACAATTAAGTTGAAGTTTGATTAGAAATACGAAAAGACTTTAACTGGTGACAAGCGGTCTCACAGGCCGAGCGGAGTCAGTGAAACATCATTTCACCCCCTGATTTTAGTTCCTACATAGATTGTATTAGAAAGTTAATAATTAAAAATCACATTTAGAGCTTATTGAGTAGTTTTATTTTATCATTTTATATATTAATTTAATGGTTTGAAAGACTGCAGTAAGCTATCGTATATATTTTCGATGCTATAGACCATGTAAAGCAGCGGCCTCTTAGGCCTCTCGTCACCAGTTAAGTTACACAAAAACCATGGCACCAGTTAAAGGTTATATAACTTCGTCAATTTGGATCTCAAATATATCATGATTTCATAAGAAAACTTCCTCGAGTCGATAAAGTGGTATCTTCTTAAGAATTGCCGACACTACCGCGCTAATGCGCACATATTTCAAGAAAAATGTTAACCCAACTAATATTACTTTAGAAAATTCTTGAATTTTTTTTGGAAAAAATAAGCTACGATGTATATTTTTACACAGCAAATTCAGAAGTTAACTCAAAAACTGAAGCAACCAAGCTCCGAGACAATATTAACGAACAAAAAGTGGAAGAAGAAGGCACTTAAATAGCCCCAGTGGCCTTGACAATTCTGCCTTAGGTCTCTTTTTCTGACCAAATTGCACAAATTGACTTTGATTTGAGTGATTTGAGTGAAATGATTAAATTAAAGCGAACGAACTTAATTTGTTGTACACAATTTTGATAATAGCAATTCAATGCGCTGCAAACGACAGCTACGAGTAGGTCGGGTCACATGCCAATAATTACGGTTAAAAACAATAAATTTCCATAAAAATGAATATTATATGAATGTGTATCCTGGCGGCGTACTGCAGTGTCAATTGCAGCCCAACAACGGCAACAATGCGAATGCAGGTAATGTAGAGAAATCGATAGCATTAAATCGTTGTATTTATATAAGTGGAAATTTTTAGAATGCAATTGACATTTGGATAATTGTACGATTCCAGTGAAAGTATTTATTTATGCGCATAGGTAAGTGGATATGTAACGGTTAATGTGTTGAAGGCAGTCAATTGGAAGTATAACATTCACCGACAAGCAGGTCGATTGGTTTCTGAGAAAACCATTGTAAATAACTGAGGAAAATAGGGGTGACAATCTACTATGAGTAGTTCGGACAATATTTTTTGCTAGGATAGTCGAATCAGTGAGGCCAGCAGTTAACGATATTTTTAAAAGACTGACACAGCTATTGGAAATAAGTGACGGCCGATTGAATTTTATTACAGAAATTTGGTAATAAACGAAATTCCAACCGAAAAACATTCCAGAGAATACGAAGAGTCGCAATCGAGCCACAAAATGAAGTATTATTGGTTAGTAGGACAATCTGTAAATCAGCGTCATCTAGCGATTATTTTTATGGAAAAAATTGACTTTTCAAAAATGGACTTTTCGAAAATAGACTTTTCGAAAATAGACTTTTCGAAGGTAGCAATAGAGCTTTAATGATGGCCAGAGTACTACTAGGTGCTAATGCGTTTTCTCACGAATTCGATATTTGTTGACCCTTCCGGAATGTAACGCAATTTCCAAAAGAATTAAACAAATATGAACTAGAAAAAACTATAAGAATTTTACTGAAGATTATCGAGTTTCTACTCGACTTCGGCGCAAAAAATGGGTATCAATCAAAACAAAAGCTTTCAAAAGCATCAAAAGCTCTAATTTTTAGCAAATTTGGCTAATCTAGAGACTTTTGGGTAAAATATAAACCACTTTTTTCGACCCAAACTAAGCTTGCTTGGCATTCCAGCAGAGTTAACATGGCTGTGTCCATAACCTGACGTTCATCAATATCAAAAGCTCCGTTTAGAACGGGAAGAACTTTTACGAACCGTTTGTTATTGAGCGAGGTTTCAGACTTATTCGTTTCTTTCATAATATTTCCCAGAATTGTGGCTTGAATTACTTGATGATTTTATTAGAGAAGTAAGTATTGGCAAAGTTCGTGGTTATAGGTAAAATATGGTAAAATTTATTTAAAGCCGCGGCTTTCTTACCTTCTATTGCCCTTAACTATTCGTAGATGGTTAAAAATCAAGAGTAGTTGACTTGGAAACCATATTGAAAAATATTTTTAAAAAATTTAAGCTATTTTATATATTATATATGTATGTATATTTCAAAATGTTTATGCCGTTATGCACACGTACGTATGTATGTATTTTTACATCCCCGTAAGAAGTATTGCCACTTCGATATTCAGGTCAAAAGCGAATTAAGATGAGTATATCAGATTCTATTTTGTCTCAACACAAACATCGCCACCACACAACATTACAATAACCAAACAATAACAAAGTAAACACCAACAATACAGCAACCATTTTGTAGCTACAATTTTCATAGCATCAAATTGTGGATTGCCGCAGCAATAACATTAGCAACATGAAAGCAGGCTATACCAGCAACAACAAACGCAACAATAACAAGAACATTAAAGGTAACCAAAAATGCTCACAACAAGAACGTCGCATGCAAATCAATGGACTCTGGACTCATACACAGTTCAGCAGATGTGAGGATGTGAGGAGTTGAGCGCTTTTCGGTACTTTACTTTGTTTGCTGCCTGGCTTGTATGATAGTGTATGTGTGTTTATTACAGTGCGTGTATGTGTTGTGCTTTTGGCCATTTAGCTGGTGAATATTTGAGGCTACTAATATGCTTAAGCCCCGCATGCCAGCCATCCGAACGAGATATTCTTCTAATATGCAAGAGTATATGAGCTAGCATTTTTCAACTGTAAAACGGATACACATGCATATCAACACACACACGCATACATACATAAACTTACAAACACATGCATATGCGAGCAGTTGCGCCTGTGTTTGTTTACTTTATTGACTTACTTTGGCTCAACGCCATCACTTGAATTTAAAATGCCTTACTGGGATTTGTGCAGCAAAATACATGTAAAACAACAACAAAAATAAATAAATAAAGTAAAAACAAGAAAAAAAACATAAACTTGAAGCTTTAATACCCTTCTCAGGTGCTTTCCTGGCGCATAAAATGGCATAAAAAAATCTTCATATTGATTTTGATCGCTCAGTTTGTATGGCAGCTATATGCTATAGTGGTCCAATCTGAACAATATGTTTGGAGATTATGACATTGTCTTAGAAAATAAGCTTAGTCAAATCTCGTGAAGATATCTTATCAAATGAAAAAGTTTTTCTTATAAAAACTTGTTTTTTATCTTTCAGTTTGTATGGCAGCTATATGTTATAGTAGTCCGATCGGAACAATATGTTTTGAGATTATGACATTGTCTTAAAAAATACCTTATACCAAATTTCGTGCAGATATCTGCTCAAACGAAAAAGTTTTTCCTACAAGAACTTGATTTTGATCGCTCAGTTTGTATGGCAGCTATATGCTATAGTGATCCGGTCTACAAAAGTACTACCGGAGATTATGACATTTCCTTAAATAATAACTCATGCGAAATTTCATGGAGGTATCTTGACAAACAAACAAGTTTTTCATACAAGAACTGGTTTTTTATCGGTCGATTTGTATGGCCGCTATATGATATAGTAAGCCAATCCGAACAAAATATCATTATATTGTGGCATTGCCTGAAAAAATAATTTGTGCCAAATTTCGTGTAGATATCTTTCCGAGCATGTGCAAATTTTTAGCTTGATATCTCAAAAGTTGAAGAACTTCTTCGCATATATACAAACAGACGAAAGGACAGGCAGACAGACCGACGGACATGACTACAACGACTCAGCTAGTCACGCTGATATTTCATATGTAATATTATATACTCTGTGCCCAAAAAATAATATGTATTTATTTTGAAAATTCTTTATTAATTCTTCCAAATCAATTTCATCCCTTCAAAGTAATCCCCTTCCGACGCAATGCACTTACGCCAACGGATTTTCCAATCTTCGAAACACTGGTTGTAGTCCTTTTCCAGGATGGCCTTCAGTTTCGTCTTCGCTGCGGCTTGAATCTCCTCTATCTATACAAATGGTGTCCCCGGAGCGGTCTTTTGACCTTGGTGAACAACCAGAAGTCGCATGGCGCCAGATCAGGTGAATACGGTGGTTGCAGAACGATATGGGTTGAGTTTTTGGCGAAATGATCACGAATTACGAGGGTAGTATGGGATGGTGCATTGTCGTGGTGTAAAAACCAAGAATTGTCTTTCCACAATTCCGGCCTTTTTAGGCGGATAACGTTACGCAAAATACGCATAACGTTCAAATAATATTCCTTGTTGACTGTTTGATCAGTTGGGAGGAACTCATAATGCACAACACCACGATAATCGAAGAAAACAGTCAACATAACCTTGACTGTTGAACGACTTTGGCGCGATTTTTTTGGTCTCGGCTCTCTTTTGGCACAATATTCGCTCCATTGACCGCTTTGGCTTTGCTTTGACGCGCTTGAGGCCCAAAAAATCCTTCAATGGTATTGGCTGAGCCTTACGATATGCCAACTTCATCAGCAAGGTCTTTAATTGTTAAACGACGGTTTTTCAATACCAAATCTTTGATTTGTTGAACATGAGCTTCTTCGGTTGAGGTTGATGGTCGCCCTGGACGCTCTTCGCCTTCGACACGTTCACGGCCGGCTTGGAACTCACTATATCACTTGTAAACATTTTTTTTTAGACATAGCCTCATCACCAAAGGTTTTCTGCACCATCCTCAACGTATCCGCAGAAGAAAATTGATTCCGTAAACAAAATTTAATGCAAATTCTTTGCTCAACAAATTTCGACATCGCAAAAACGAAAAACTCACTTTTAGCAGCTCACAAAACGACACGTATCTCAGACACTAATGAATATTTTGACATGAAGTTTGACATAAATGTGACAGACAGTACTACCAACCTAAAAAAAATCTCCAAATCCTTTGACGCGCGCAGTTAAATTCAAATTATTAATTCACCTTATTTTTTGGGCACAGTAGTATCTTACCTTCTGGGTGTTACAAGCATCGTGTCCAAAAACCCTGCTGAGGGTATAACAACCACAACTACAAAAATAAAAACAAATTTGGAAAAAAAAAAAATTTGCGTTCACCAAATAAATTTATATGAAACCTAAAATATAACAAATGCAATGCTTGCCCCAATAGCTCTGCTTCGCCATGAGCGGCAAGTGCCCGCACCCCACGCCACTCCGCATTCTTCGTCACATGCCAGCAACAATGTTTCGGTCAATAGTTGTGCCTTGGGTATGGTATGTACATCTATGAGCGACGTTGGCTGCATAACTAAATGGAATAGTTTGCATTGCACAAGCTGGTTGGGCGATCAGCGCGAAGCAACGAAGAGTACAATAACAACTACAGCAACCACAACAACACTTAAGCTTTCGAGAATAATAATAATAAATACACAATAACAACAAAAACAACTACAATGAGGACAACAACAATCAAACACCAACACCAACAACAACAACACAACACTAAAAACGAAAACAACAACGACCGCAACCACAACAAGGACAACAGTTAAAAGGGTATATTTTCATTGCACTTAACCCAAATTTTTGCACTTTTGTTGGCCAACCATTGGCTGGATGACCGTTAACTGCCGAGCTAAGTAGTGTAGGCAGTGTAGGGACTAGTAGCGCTGGGAAATGTCAGTGAGTCAGTGAGAGTTCTTTAAACATTTTGAATTTGGCTGGAAAAATGTATAAATGTATTTGTGAGCGAAGTCCATCATTTTATGGCCAAAATATGTGGGTGCTTTTGATTATGTAAATTGAATTTAAGTTGTAATAAATTAAAGGCTAAGCAATGAATTTGAATTGAGCTTTCTTTATGAATTTTATTATGTTTGAGGGAAGTAAAAATCATGCGATATAACTTTTATTTTGGATTCTAATGGATGTATGGCCGAACTTTGAAGTAAATATCATCCAAGTTGTTATCTCAAGGCCTTGGTAGTTATAAGGTAGCAAATTCAATAGCTAATTAACCACTAACTGAATAATAAATAATACTCCTATCTGCAATATTCAGTGGTAGTAAACTTCGATTCAACATTTTTCTGCTCGTTAAGATTGGTACAAAAAAATACATGTATAAACAACAACCTTCAGGTCCGCTCAATACATCCTTTGTGAGTAAATATGGAATAACTCGTTTAAGCGATTATATTCACTTGCGAAACTCAAAAAATCTAGTTGTTTTCGTAATATATTGAAAGTATATACATTTGAGAGTATTCTTCGAAAATTTTAAATTGATCCGACAAACAGTTTCGGAGATATGATAGTATTTGTAAGAATATTTTTGGAATCGGCACGCAAAACTTTAAAGATTTTTACTCAAATCAAAATTCCGAAAACTCAACTTATGGTAATCATAATCGGCCTACGGAGCATACTATTCGCAGCACCATCACTATTCTTGAGACCCAGCATTCGTTATTTCATAATATTCGACCGAATAGACCACGTCCAGCACGCAGAAACGAAAATATAGCATTCGTGTACACGAAGATCGTGGAGAGCTGATTCGACGGCATTCGCAGCAACTCAGACTGACGTTTGGAACGATTTGGCGTCGAGTTCTTAAACTGAAAGCGTACAAAATACAACTTGGGTAAGAACTGAAGCCACTCGATCTTCCCAAGCAATATCGATTCACTCTATGTTCTCTCAAAAAGTTCCAAGAAGATCAGACTTTTCGAACATAATTTTGTTTTGTGAGCTGCTGCAGTAATGGATCCATATTTCTTTGAAAATGATGCCAGTTAGAACGAACCGTTATCGCGCGAACTATTGACTTTTTGATGCCTGAAATTGAAGCTCGTGATCTCAACAGCATTTGGTTTCACACCATTTTTTATACATCGCATCAATCAATGGATTTATTGAGAGAACACTTCAGCGATCTTCCCACCAAGATCGTGTGATATCACATCGTTGGACTTTTTCCTGTGGAGATATGTAAAGTCTAAAGTTTATGCGAATAATCCCGGTTCGATTCACGCCTTGGAGCGAAACATTACGCGCGTCATTTGCCAGTTGCCAGTCGAAATACTGGAACGAGTAATTGAAAATTGGACTCAATGAATGGACCATTTGTGGTTTTGTTTTAGTTTTTTTTTTTTTTGGTTTTTGGACTTGAGTTACTTTTAAGCAGAAAAATCTTCATCACCGCCAGACAACTCATTTTAGAGTGCTGTTGTTGTTGTTGTAGCGGCAGAATTCTGCCGAGTTGACAGTCCTTGGCCGGATAAAAATCCGGGTCCGTTCCAGTTACGTAGACCCGACTGTCGTGGGAACGGGTTGTAGTTGCTCATGGATATCGGTCATGCGATTAAGGCAATCGAAATTTTTTTAGAATGAGTCCACGATTATTAAAGCTCATTAAATTCACTAGTGGTACATTATTTTCGTTTATACAACCTCTTAAGTACGATTTGTTCTACTTGTTTGTTCGATTCATCACTCTCTTAAGTATGGCGAATAGTAAACGGTCAATTTATTGAGAGATATTAGCATATGAAAAAAATTTGATGACAATTCTTCGTATAGTATATTCAAAAACCATTGCGGACCTGGCTTTTTACTGAATGAACTATAGACGAAACTGTAAGCATCGCCAAAACATGGACTTTGGCGAGGTCGCTTTTAAAATGTTTCGGCGTTATGAAAGTCACGTTTGTTTCTACTCTGCATGAGATATAAAGGCGCTAAGAGCATTATGTTATAATAATTTATTATCCAAGGAAGATGTTTTAAGCACCACTAGATATTTTTCATTAGTATACGATGCACTGAACTATCAATGGAAGTCACTTTGTCGATTTCTCAGCAAGAACACTTCCAAGTAGAAATACTGATTATTGGATATTTTTTAACTTTTTTTGAGGGTACTTTAAAATTTTTCTAAAATGATTCTAAAGTTGTAACCTCGTAAGCGGTGTCACTGCCAATAAAGAAGAAGAAACTTTTATAAATAAGTCTTACTTAAGGATCTTGAGCATACGTTTCATTGCAAGATTTTCTCTTAAAATTGCACAGTAACTTCATCACTTGTCAGTAAAGTTAGGCAGTAAGTATATTTGTCTCAACTTGGTTAAGTCCTGTATGTCAGCAAGTAGCTACTATTTAGTGAATAAAAATGAGCTCAGCAGAGTTAACAGTGAATGTGATGAAGAACAGTGCGTCATGACTCTTATCCAATTCAGAATTAGCAAAACCAAAAAAAAAAAAAAATTAAGTTTAAAAATTACGTGGCAATACCTTTTATATCTGGCCACAACAGCAGCATGCGAAGAGCGGCAAAATGATTGTCGTTGAAATGTTAATAAAATAAATCAAATGTGGCAGAAAAAGGTGGAGAGCAAATATACCAAACAACCATAAAACCACAGTCACTTGCCAGAGAGCCAGCAAATGCAGTAACTTAAGTGTGGCACGCTGCATGTGGCAAGCCACAAATGGCCAGGGAATTCAACCAAGCACAACAAGGTGAATGGTAGAGTAATAAATAAATTTGCTAAGAGCAATAAAATACCGAGAGAAGCATATTACCATAGCGCACAGGTACGAGTATGAAATTAAACCTACTAAGATTTAATGGAAATTTAAATTAAAGACAGCAATTATGGATATGGAAAGTTCAAGAGTTACAAAAGAAACTGAAACTAAACTGAGGTGAAGTGATAAAGAGAAGACGAATAAAAATTGCAGTTTATGAAACGTTGAATGGATCCGTACTTTTATTAGCGCCACAGTTGCTTCTTCTTTGAGTGTTGTAGACCTCTTTTTTTCGAGGAATTTATGAACTTTTACCATGATTCTTTTCATAGAAGGTTATAAGTAAAGGACTGATAAACGTGGAATAGTCTTGTCATATTCCACGAGAGTGAAATGACCGCTGTGAGTAAGATAATATAAGTTTTGCGGTTTCTGAGCGCTGCTGGCAGTGTCAAACCAGAAGATGTTTTAGAAAACTTGTTTATATATATTAGGTTGTCAAAAAAGTGTTGCGGTATTTTCGGTAGTTGGCGCTGAAAGCACGTAGTTCTAGTTTTATTCGTCGTATCGGGTCATGCTATACCTTTTTGGAAAGCTCACGCGCTAACACGTGTTTGATTGATTGTTCGTGAGTTATAGCGTTGCAAACATGGAGCAAAATAAAGAGAAAATACGGCATATTTTACAGTACTACTACGACAAAGGCAAAATGCAAGCCGCCAATAAAATTTGTGCAGTTTACATTTCCACCGCACAACGATGGTTTCAACGTTTTCGTTCTGGTGTACATGTGGTCGAAGATGCGCCACGCTCCGGAAGGCCTGTTGTCGAAAATTGCGATAAAATCGCTGAATTGGTCGAAAGAGACCGTCATAGTAGTCATCAAACCGTCATAAAGCATTTAAAGAAGCTTGGAGTCACTAAGAAGCTCGATATATGGGTGCCACACGAATTGATTCAATAAAAATACCGCAAGACTTTTTTGACAAACATAAAGTTAGTGGAGCGTCTGCTTACATGATCAACTTGCTCTGTAATCAGTTTAGTTCTATATTTTATGTGTACAACTAAGCCAGATTAGCGGCAACTCCATCGTATGAACCGTTATAATTTAATTTAGCACAAATGCTGAAGCAGACGTTACGAAAAGTGTCTAAGAAATAACGGAATATCATATAAAATAAGGACGCGTCATTCCGATATTAAAAACGCACAAGCTGCAAATTACACATACCGAAGAGAAAACTTATGGTGAAGACGAAAATGATATCCGTACCTCTTCGAATAATTATTATTAATTTTATTTCACTCGCTGAAATGTCTTTAATGATTAAAAATATAATGTTTTTAGAGCATAAAACTCTTATATCTGTAAAACCAAAATTTTTTATACGATCAAATTTGACCCGGACTGACAAAAAAAAAAAAATTAACATTTGTTTTTCATTCGGTAAAATGTCTAAATGATTAAAAATATAGCGTTTCCCAGAGTTTATAACTTTTATATCTTTAAAAACAACTTTCTTTATATGATCAAATTTAACCCGGACTGAAAAAAATATACATATGTGACCTGGTCTACGAAAAAAGGGCTTAGGTGTCCATACAAAAAAAACAAAAAAATAAAAAAGATAACAAAAAAAAATGATTTTTTGACACCTAAGCCCCCTTTTCGTAGACCAGGTCACATATTTTATCACATAAATAGGCTCTTTAGCCTTAATAAAAATGAAAGAAGTCTCGGCTGAGATGCTGTTCAGTGACTTTAGCAATTTTTTTTCGGTATCAGCTTATTTTTGATGCTTAATTGCTAGATTTCGTTGGTAGTCTCGACGACCTATTAATGAACCAACCTTTTGTTACCAGCAATAAAGCTTTTTACGAATGTGGGGTTAGTTGCCTTTACTCAAAAAAGTTCTGGCAAGGATTCATGTTTTTTGTTACCAGTCTGATTTTGTTAATAGGCTTCATACCCAAACCAAAACAGTAAGCAAAACGTTAACCAAATCGTTAACCAAAACATTAACCAAAACGTTAACCAAAATATGTGTAGTCAATATATAAGACACGTTAATATTCGCTGCTATCTCTCTAATGCCAACATGCTGGATTTCAAGCATTATTTCTTTAACTTATTTGAGGTTTTTGGCATTAACAGGGTAAGATAGAAATCTCGCATGAGGCAAGCTTTCGAGTACTACACTAGCTTCATTGCATGTTTTGTGACACTCAAATTCTTGATAAAGTACATATACACCCCAAAACACTTCTGCTAAACATTTTCAACGTTTCCGTAGTGTATGTATATGCCATTGGAAACACAATATTTCAAGCAGTTTTGTTCAATTTTGTTTTCCAGGGTACAAATCGCCAGGTAAACTTATCACGTCGTAAACAAACAGGTGCCAAACACACTCTAATTGACAAGTGAAGATTAAACTTCACTAAAATTTAAAAAAAAAAAATGATCAAACTTTAAAAGAATAAAAAAAGGATCATATTTCACTAAAAAAGGGTCGTACCTGTCATGGAACAAAAAAAAAGTTATAGAATCGGTTTGCTCGCGCAGCTTGAGTCAGGCAGTCCGGATCAAATTTGGTAAGAAACTTGTAAGTATTTTATTCAAAACAACACCTTCTATTAATCGCGTTACTATTCACTTAGTTACCTCACTTTCACTCACTTATGCACTCACACTAACTGAAATGCTACCACTTTCCGATGACAGCACAACTAAAACCCTTATGCGCTATAACCAATTAAGCAGAAGAAGTTTTATTTGCAGACAAGCAATTATTATTAATTCACATTCCTTTGAAACTCAGCGAGAAGAAAACAATTCGAAACACTTTTCCTGGAAATTCAAAAGCGAAGAAAGTCAGTTTTTGAAGATGTAAACACAAAAGTGGTTATACAAAGCTAAATGCTGCAGACAATTATCATTTAACGGTAGCAAACATATAATTAGAAGCAATAGAAATTTTGTTTTATAACAAGGATGGTGTAAGGATGTCTGCACTAGCTGACATGGCAGCGAAACTAAACAGGAATTTACGCGAAAATTAAATGTGGGAGTGGCAATTTGTAATTGAGCGCCGCACGTTGTTGCTGTTGCTTTCGTTGAAAATGCCACGATTAACACAAGTGTTATTGTAAATTCTAATGAAATGGAAAATACCAGTGAGTTGGCGATACACACTTGACTATCAAGCCATCGAAACAAGCTGGCGCAGAAGCGTGTGGCAAGAGGTTCTAATTGATTTACTCAAGTTACAATTATAGACGCAAGCAGCGCTTAGTTGGTTGCCTTCCGCCACCTAGCATTCAAGGAGTTGATGTATGGCGGCAACAGCTGTGACGCCTGACGGCGGGCGTCCGACCCAAACAACAGCTGTGGACTTAGACAGTCGGTGCTTTGGCTTTGCACCGTAAGCGCGAAGGCTTGCCGAGTGGGTTGCGAATACTTGGCAATTAAATTCGAATTAAAGCGCGATATTTTCGGCAGCCGACGTTCGCTGTTGGCGTCCTAACAGCATGATAAACTGTCAAAATCGTAGGACGCGCGCGGCAACTATGGGCGTTGTTGTTGTAACAGCGGCGTAGCACAACGCACAGCAAAGAAATGCCATAGCCTAAACTTTTGCGCGGCGGCTGTTAAAGCGTAAATTTCGCAAAACTTTTCAAATAATTTTTTTTTTTTTGTGTTTTTTCTTTGCTATTCCCCCGACGCCATGTTAAGGTTGCTTGGTATTTGGTTAACTGTATATGCATTTACTGTTCAAAGCAGTAAATAATTGGCCAAGTAATGTAAAAGACCACTTTCTTCAGCTGGTCGTTCGCTTTTAGAAAGGCTGCTTGTTGTTACTTTCGCCCGGATTTTGCGTAATTAGTGTTGTATTAACGCGCCAAAAACCCGTAGTTTGTATGTATATTTAAAATTCTGAAATAATTAAATGTTCGAGCAAAAGTTGCTGTGTCAGTTTTATAGGTTATAAATGGAAATTAGCTATATAGTTTAACGCTTGTAAATATTTTATTGCGTAAGCAGCTTTATGTGGATGGCTTGGAGTTATGAGATTCCAATTATAGGCCCAGCGGGTTTGAAAGTTCAATGCTTTCCGGTACTTTGGGTATTCAGGGGTTTATCTTATTAAATTGTGCAGAAGTATTTAATTTTGCTTATTGCTGATTTAATATCAATAGCTTAAGCTAAGGCTGCTTTTGCTTGGAAAGCTGTCATTAAAAAAAAAAAAGTAAATAAAAAAAATTGACTGGCGATGATTCGATCATTACCAGTACTATTATATAGCAATAATACGATTTTTTTGTTTTTCCGTTAGGTCAGGTTAAGATTTCGATCTTAACAGGGCTTTCAATGGGACAGCTGAGGTCCGTTATTGTACCTAAAAATAACTGTAATGGATCACAAGGCAAAATCGACAAGGCGAATTAAGCCTATGGCTGTGCTGCCTCGATGTTTCAACGTCATTCTTGTCTCTTGGTTAATGTAGAGTAAAAACCTTTATACAAGTAGTTGAGTAATCTCTTGGGAACTACTCTGAGCCAAACTGGTCTCATAGTCGCACAGAACTAGCACCTGCAAAGCACACCCGAGTTCTATTGCTCAAGTGCTTGAACGCACGACTTTAATGTAGATTCAACTACTACTAAGTTAACTAAGGTCTCATTGGCTTTGCAGTTACTAGCGATTCCGCAATGACCAGGCACCCAAACGTGTCTGACGAACAAGTAGCTTGTTGCTAATTTTAAAGAGGACAGACTCTCCTTGACTAGCTTTGAGTCTCCAGTTAGCGAGTTTAGCGCTAACTGCCGCTCAGTTTTCGAAGTAAAGGACAGTAAGTTGTTCCTGAAATACACTTAAATAGCACTACTTTAGGCTGCCAACATTAAGCTTGACTGTCCCTCCTAGCTTCGACCCATCCGTTGAAAAACAAAATGTGCCCCTTCTCCAGCGACAACTCCGCATACACATATCTCTTGTTCCTTGTTGATATGTGGGCAGAAAAAGGGCCGACACGAGTAGTTTATGCCAAGCAGTGGTACAAGTTGTCAGAAATGCAGTTGAAGGAGAATTTTAGCGGGCCCTTGTTCTTTCCCTAAGCCTTAAAGCTCACTTAGCAGCAATAAAGCTGCCAGCAATGTCCACTGGAAATACACCATTTTTGGTTTGCAGATTTTAAATATTTTTAAGAAAAAGCCTTCCTCCAATTTCCAAGTTAATTTCTACTGGGTACAGAAATGAGTAGTACCGAATGGTCTAACACCACGAAAACAGTAATATTAGAGAAAGTTGGAAGGAGCGTTTTCCATAAGCAGCTTTCACCCAATACAAGTTTTATACTGGGCCCCTGTTGTGTTTTTCAGCAAAAGTATAAAGTTATGGAATGTCTATCCTCTCTAGAAATCCCATTATATTGCAATCGTAATTGTAATTGGATCTCCATGTTGCTTTCTAGGACTGAATCAATGAGACCGGAATTAGAATAAATTGGATCTCCATCTTGCTTCCTTCGATTGAATCAATGAGACCTCTCGGGTGCTTAGCAGCGCTAGTCGACAGCATCGTCAGGGTCTAATGATCAATTATAGTTTTAAGTACCACAACTGTCCAGCGTTCTAAGCTGTCCAAGTGCGACTCATTTTAGGATCGACTTCTTAACCTAACCTAACAGGGTTGCAACGCTTGCACTATGTATACATAAACATTTTTTTTTTTTTCATAAAATACAATTTTCTCGAAAACTTAAACTTTTACCAATTTTTCAGAAACAGTTTTGATTTGAATGCCATAAAAATTGCAGTGAACCTGACTTAATCAGATTCCACAAATTTCTAACAGTTTATGACAACCTCCCTTTATCGGCAAATTTCTGATTTATATTATTGAAATTCAGAGAGAATTCTTTTCTGACAATATTATGTCAGTGTGTCGAAAATGGGCTAAATCGAGTCGGAAGGTATTCCTTAGCCACCATTTATCTATTGTCAAAAGATTTTCGAACTTTCGGCTATATATAGTATAATCTACATCGGTCTATATGTGAGATTTCTTAATGAAACTCAAAGAGTATATTTTTCTGGTAAAAATACGTTGTGATGTGTAAAATGGGATAAAATCGGGTCAAAACTACATCAAGCCGTTTAGTCTAATCTATGAATTTCAAACCTTCGATTGACCGTTATGAGTCAAAACGTAAGCCATTTGGGTATTATTTAATATATTATATTAAATATTATATAGTTTATTACCGTAAATTCGGTCTCCGAATTACGCCGGCTTCCATAAGCTACATATAACGATTATAGTTAATGCGGCAGTCTTTATGTTCAATATGTCTATCATTATGGAAGTTATATTCATAAAATTACATGGACACATATACACTAGTATACTTGAATATTGTCAAAAGTGAATGTCATCAAGCCACACTGTCCCAAATATACCTGTTTATATGTATGAGTAAATTCCTAAAATTCCATTTACAATTAAAAGTTACAATATTACTAAATGTGTACGTTAGAAACTGCAAATTATGCCACGCGAATTTCCGAGAATGACTTCAAAGCTAAAAGTTTCGGCGTTCAAATTTAACAAATAAGAGAAAATATATTCCTCACTGAGACATTATTATTTGCATGGATAAAACTGTATTTAATAGCCCTTCATATCTATTTATTAAATTCTTGTTATGCTCTCATGTGAGCTTTTCCAGGGAATATGCAGTCGCAAAAATCACAACTCTCACACAATAGGGCAAACCCCAAAAATTTTTCGTCACAAATCAATTATGAGGTTTTCTCAGAACATGACTGATAGTTAGATATTCAATACACTTGGTATACATATGATATGAAGAAGTGACTTTTTATGAGAATAAATAATTTTTAATTTCTAAATGAGGATTGTTAAACGGTGAAGAATTACTTAGTTCACGATTTTAGCAGTGCCGCTATTTTGCTGTCACTGATCGATGTATGATCAAATTTGACCTAGACTGGGCTAATAAAAAATTTCTTCATAGAGTGGTAGAAGCTATTTTAATGCTTTTATTTATTATTTGACAGCTATTTCTGTACGACGCGAAATGTTTGTTCGGCGATTATTTCTCAAAAAAAAAACAAAAATTAAATTACTTCATATTTTGTAGTTCCAAGGAGTTGTTTAAAATGCTGCAGATGTGTTTCGGAGAGTCTACTCTCTCACAAAGACAAATATTTGTGTGCCACAAAGCATCAGCGGAGATCATGAAGCCATCGCAAACTTTCCTCATTTGATTTATCCATGTTTCTCTGTTAATTACGTTAACGACGAAAAAGTTAAAGAGCAGTGGTTTAAAGTCGCTGTAAAGGTATCAGAGAAATAACAGAAGACCTAAAGGGCTTTTATGGACTCAACACATTTTCTTTAAAGCTTTGGGTATGAAGCGTGTTAACGCTAGACTCATACCAAAATACATCAATCTTTAGCTTAAGCAAAATTGCGAGTATACAAAGAGATACGGGACAGCGCAGCTTAGGACCGCAGATTCATTAAATTCAACATTATTGGTGACGAGATGTGATTTAATGAATATGACGTCGAAACTGTCCAACAACTGTCTAGCGATTGGCGCACCAAAAACGAGCTAAAAGCGAAAAATATCGAAAAACATCACTGAAGGTATTCAAGATCATCCCACCTGAAGTTTCTAACAACTGTATGGAAGATTTTGTTAAGTTCAGGCGCTTATTTTGATGGTGGTACAACGATAATAAAGAATTGTTTTAAAATACATGAAAATGTGTTTTTCTTTTTAAGTTCAAATAGAAAGAAAATGATTTATTCTTATCGAGCGACGATGGTATGCGGACGCGGTGCTGAAGTTTAAGCATAACACTTGAATTTTCAAGTACATGGTAGATTCACTAGGTTCACAGTAATATGTATGCTCTTAAACTGGACATAACCTTTAATTACTTCAAAGTAGTGGAAAACTACTGGCGCTTTAAGACGATAAGGTAACGAGCTTTCGTGAAGAGAGCAGAATACGGTACTTCGGATTTAATTTCAGAACGCCGAAACGCTTTTCCAAATAGTTAATCCAAGTAATTTTCACATTATTCTAACTAAATTCGGCGATTCAGTAGCTTAGTAAATAAGTGAAAAGTTTTGGCTGCCACTGGAGCTATTTGTTAGGCCAAACTTTGTGCAAAAATTGTTGGATTTTAGGTGACGATATGTTCTTTTTCCACCAAAAATTCAAATTTGAAATCAACTGAAGAATAATCAAGAAGAAACGAGATCTTCGACTGCACGGAAGCTACAATAGCCTTCCAAGGTGTTTCTTTACAGCAAACGAGAGTATAAAGGCCTATTTTAAACAGTATGAACGACTGCTATATGCTATAGTGAGGCTATCAAAAAAATTTGTACGAAGTTTATAACGTTGTCTTGGGCAATAATCCGCGTTAAATTATGTGAAGAATGCTCTTAAATCAAAAAAAATTCTCTCGAGGACTTGAAAAAGAACGTTCTGTGCGGGTAGCAGCTTTGGGAGAAAAAAAACACAAATAAAAAATAAAAACACTAATTACATAATTCATAAATTGTATATAACTTAATGAAGAGAAAAAAAAACTCACCTGTTAATTATGCAAAAAAGCCTGCCAAATAATTTCCATTAAATCACTTTTTTATCTGTGAGGAAACTGGACTTCAGCAAAAAGCATTCCGTTACATGATTGCGGTTAGTCGCTGCACAAGCGCATAAATTATATAAGTTTTACACAGAACACTTTTATTTTTGTTATTTTTTCATCAACTATTAAAAGCAACACTAGTTTATTATCGAGCAATTATTAGCACAATTTAAAAAAGTTAAAACAAAAACAAATACAGCACGCGCATATATTTTCATACATATTTTATATATTTTTTGCATGTTTTGTATTTTTAAACATATGTATGTAGATGTACTTGTTTTAATATTCATACAATTTTTAGTTGATCATAGTAACGTTAAATTGCCGTTAGTTGTCCGAAAGCACATATACACACTTTAAACGCTCCTCAACTCACACAAATACTCAAACAAAAAATGGTACCAGCTTCATTGTATAACTAAATGTAAACAAGCTTTTAAAAACACAACCTACTTTTAGGCGTTTTAGCGCTTTTTAAAGAAACCCTTCACTTAAACACTGCCAATCCACTAACAGCATATTTTTTACTTACATTTCAGCTGAAACGTTTTAACGCCGAATATTTGATTTCGCAACAAAGCCAAAGTCGATTAACATAAACACGAAGTACGCACGCATACACGGGCACACTCACACTACAACCGTTCGTCCGTTCGTACGGCACGCGCCACGAATGTACACAATTATAAAACGCGAAACTTGAACGTTCTGCTTGAATGGCTGCTGGCGTATCGCAATTTTGCGCAATTTTGAATTTTCGATTATTTACCGTTATTCAGGCATATTTCTGCAGCGTTAAAAATTATGTGGAAAAATTAAAGCACGACGCAACGTTTGCTCCACTAACGCAACGGCAACGCACACACACGCGCACACATGCCACACGATTGTAACGGCACACGAACAAAGCGTGAAATATTTGGTTTTGATTTCACTTCAAAATTAACGCCTCTAAATGATAACAGAAAATTCTGATTTTCACTGCATTTCACTTGCTCTTTCGGATTACTAATATTTTTGGCAGTTGTTGATATTCAATACCTTTTTTCTATTTATTTATTATTTTTTTTTTTTTTCTATCTCCATACACACTACATTTGTGGAAATATTTAGTATTTGTGGCCTAAATGTCGATTGGTACGAGGCCGTCACACCGTGCGCTAATTAATTATTCGACCACCAGTCTGCACGAATACCCGGAATGAACTGAAACTGAAACCGAATCATGAATACGTTGGCAGGTTGTCTCAGGTCGGCGAATGTTAAGCACGAGCAGCGTATGTTAAGCGTAAATATACAGCGAATAGCATACTTATACAACTAACAGTGTAAATATACAGACAACAGCGCAAAATAATACAGCAATACAGTGCAAATGTCCAGAGAACAACGCAAGTATACAGCTAACAGGGAAAGTATACAACTAACAGCGCAAGTATACAGCTAACAGCGCAAATATCCACCCAACAGCATATGTAAGCAGCGAATGTTAAACTTATAAACGTTATACGTTGCATTCGGCTACGAAGCGCATAACTGAAATCGTGACTTGTCGTGGCGGCTGCTTGATATTTTTTAATCGGTTATCATTGTTGTTTGTTCAGCTTAGCAGAATGCACGCGCTGTTGTGGGTGTTTAACAGAGGTGTAGGCGCAACAGTCTTCTCGAGAGTACGTATCACCAGAGAACATAATACATACTTTACATTCTCTGGTATCACTACGCTCGTACACTGTTTGGATATACACATGAATTTCAGGTAACAGCGGCTTATGTTAAGGTATGTTGTTTAGCATGCAATGATAACAGTGGTAAATTGCTGGCTGTTGCATCGTTTTTTGATAGCAATTATAATTATTTGAGAGCACACTGCTCGTGAGTCGATGGGTGGTTAGTTGTAGCTGTAATAAACAAAATATGGATTGGCTAGGTCAGGTATTGACATACAAACTAAGATGGGAAAATGTTAAGAGTAAAATTTATAACATTTTGGATGTTAGTTAAGCATAAAACTGAGCTTATTTATATGGTGTGGAAAAAGTAATGAATTTTTGAAATTAAATGCATTTTGTTGACTTCAAGAAGTTATTTATAAAGACAAAAAAATTAAATAAAATGTTAACTTTGTCTGCATCGAAGCAACAATACACTTCGCGGATGTATTTCCTAAAATACTAACAGTCAGAAATCGTTGGAATATCGGAAGAATTAGTGAAAACCATTTTGAAAGAATATTTGGACGTAAAAAAAGTAAAAGCGTGATCGTGATCCAGTTTTTCGGAAAAAAGGGTCGCTTTAAGGTCTTTGAAACAATGCTTACCGACTACCAGGATGTCAGAAAACGTGATATTACCTACGATGGGTCTTGGATCTATACTTGTGAACCGAAACAGACGATAAATTGGCCGAATATCTTAACAAAGGGAAGCCAAAGCCGAAAAATCCATACTTAAACCGGTCAAAATCAAGGTTATGCTGGCAGTTTTCTTCGAGTATCGAGCTATGGTTCACTCCGAATTCATAGCGATCGGCGAAACTGTCAACAAAGAATACTATTTGAGTGTCATGCGTAGTTTGCGCGAAAATTTCCGTAAAAAAAAGGTCGGAATTGTTGACCACCGCATAATGTATTGATTCTTTGTAAGTTTTTTCTCCAACTTTTCAATCGCACCCAACGATTCGCATGACTTAACTCCGTGAGACTTCTGGCTATTCAGAAAACTTGAACGACCGCTCCATGGAAACCGTTTTGAGTCAATTTGAGATATTAAACGTGAGTTGCTACTCGCATTGAATAGCTTTCTTCACAAATTGACTTTAACAACTTTTTTGAGGATTGGAAATAACATTGGCATTAGTGTATAGGAGCCAAGTGAGATTATTTGAAAAAGGGCGACATAGATTTTGAAGAATAAATTTAGCATATTAATATTATGAATAAAGTCTTATTATGTTTTTCCCTCAGTAGCTTGCCACAGTTGTCTACTTCGGTTGTTCCGACACTTTTGTGTAGGAGAGGATTTGTGTACAATTAATTAGCATCCACACACACAACTCACACTTACTGCTATTATCGGTCCCCCTATTATACTCATACGTCCTTGAGTGTAAATTAGCAGAGCAGCAAGAAACTGGATCAAATATGTTTTTTTTTTCCTTATACAGATTTGTTTTTAACAAACACAAGCAAAACATTACTATATTATTTACAGAAATATATCTGCATAATTTTGAGATAAAATTAAATTATCAATCAATCTTGATTTTGAAAATATATCCAACATAATATATTAAAGATTTCGTACATAAATATTATATTTTTCCTCAATTCTCATTTAGTATAGGCAAAGCCAATGCCATAACGCACTCGCAGCGCTTTCGTTAGTGACCTACTAGCAACGCCTTTATGAGTTATTACCGAGCGTTGGCAGTTAAGAACACTGCGAAATGGAATACCGAATTCGTTGCATTAACAGTTCTAACGACAGCATTAACAGTGGAAAGTTGACTGCTCTGGTCAGACTTAACAGTGAGAGCGGAACTGTTTGGTGTTTTTACTGCGCTGCTGTTCTCTTGGCTGTTACTAACAGTGGAGCGGTGTTTCGGCATTCAGGGGTTTATAAAATTGCTGTTGGAAGTGCGTGCAAGAATATTTAATTATATTTTGTAATCACTTAAATGGGAACTTATGATTTATAAGAATTTACCAAAACTCTATTTTAGTTAAAAAAATGTATCAAAATGAGATTCAGCACTCAAACCAAATACTAAATTTTTTATTTTATGCCGTAGTTGCATGTTGCATGTTTTTGACTTCGAACATGTTGTGTTTACGTTTGACTTCACATGCGCAGCACGCGTCCAGTCATTGGAAACTGGTTTATTTGCCGGTTTTCACTCAATTCGCAGGCAATTCGTTCCCAGCAACATTTTGTATCAAGAAACATTTTGTATCAAGCAACACTTGAGATGTTGCAGGTGAAATATATAGGATTTATTATCCTGAAATGAGTTGCATATTGACCAAACTATTTTCTTTAAGATTAAGTCTTAACTAAAAACACATACTTATGATTTTTGGAGTTAAGCCTTCGGTTTTTGAAAATTTTGAAAAATAAAACACAACATAAATTAGAAAATAGTGTTCTGTGATTTTACAGAACAGTTAAGATCGATATATGTATACGTCGATAGCCAGGCGGTAAATATTCCAATAAGTCGTCATCGTATTATGTTTGAGAATGTATTTAGAAGCAGGGGACTGTAGATGTACTGGATGCCGGAATGCGTCTCAGGTTACAAGCTAAATCGCGGAAACGAAATAGATGATTAGATTGCCAAACATGCCTTCTAAAAGTGGTCTTTGATATCCACCGAAACCAAGAGTCGACTTTACCCCTCTGACTTGGGGTGGTGTTTTACTTACACCACAAAAGCCAAAGACTGTCCTATTAGTCAAGTTCTGGGAAAAGTTTGAAGTGATTTGAAGAGCAAAATATTCACAAGAATCCACTATACCGAATTATTTGCCCGATCCAACGGAAAATTGTAGAAAAAAAGCCAGTTTTGGGTAGAACTTTTCTGCACACCATGACAGTGCCGCAAATCAGGTATCCATCGTCACACAGTTATTATAGTCGATTTCGGCCTACTTTGTAGACATCAAAAAAACATACTTCTCGGTTTAAAGAAGTTGTGCGATTAACGAGTTAGAAAAAAACAACATTTTCTTCTTCTTTATTGGCGTAGACACAACTTACGCGATTATAGCCGAGTTTACAACCGCGCGCCAGTCGGAGTTAAGGTCTTTCTCTTCCTGTGCTTACCCCGGAGGGTATTGCGTCAAATACTTTCAGAGCTGGAGTGTTTTCATCCATTCGGACGACATTACCTTGCCAGCGAAGCCGTTGTCTCCCAATTCGCTGACATGTCAATTTCGTCGTATATCTCTTACAGCTCATCGTTCTATCGACTGGACCATAATTCTTCCGCAGAATCTTTCTCTCGAAAAATCATAGTGCCGACTCATCAAATGTTGCCGTCGTCCATGCCTCTGCAACATTCATATAACACGACGGGGATGATGAGTGACTTGAAGACTTTGGTCTTCTTCGTCGAGGGAGGACTTTACTTCTCAATTGCCTACTCAGTCCGAGGTAGCACCTATTGGCAAGAGTTATTCTGCGTAGACAACATAGTCTAAAAGAAACCGCAATATTCCAAAAATTTTCGTTTCATTTCATTTTACATTTTTGACTAAACACTTATCGGACTACCCTAATAAATCTAAAAAATGTACTCAAAGCACACTGAAGCAATTTGCATGCCCCATATTTGTAATTTTTTTTTTTTTAACCAAAATAAAACAGCCACAAAATTCACTTATCATTTGCTACTGACTTCCTAGTTCTAAGTACTCGCCACCCAGAAAGAACTTAGAAATTTGTTAAGTGCATACCGAGAGGCAAAATCTGTCGAAAATTGTGTAATTAAATGTTTTTCACATACTCGAGAAGATTGTCTCTGGCGAAAAGACACACTTGCGTGCGTCACATACGGAAAAGCAATGAACCAAATAAAAAAAAGACCACAATGGGAAACACTAAAAAAGAATTTGTCAAATTGTTGCTGCTTTAACGCTTCAATGCATTTATTTCGAGTTTTCACGCAACAAAACAGCAAAAAGTGGCGGAAAATGCGGGTTGATTGCCCCGGCCTCGGTATGGCTAAGTGACTGACTAACTGCTACAGTGGCCGGGATAGGGTTGGCGCAACGCACAGACCCTGACAAACCATTTTCGGTTAAGTGGTAGACATACAAGAAGATTTCTGATGGTGAAGAAAAAATATATAATAACGTAACATTTAGCAAAATTGAGGAGCGTTACAATAACAATAACAATGCGTGTACAAAGCGACAAACGCGAAGCGAACGAGAATGCACGACGTATGAACCGAAAGCATAAAGTTTATGCGACTATATTATTTCACGCTTAATAAAACAGGCACGCCTTAAAGTGCTAATACTTATACACTAATACATACATGCATACATACATACTTACGTACACAAACATATAGTTGTGGCTATGCATACGAGTGGTAGGTGCTCGCGTGAACGGGTGTGTGAGGATCGTACACATGAATGATTGCCGCCAAAGACGGACAAGCAGGCAATCAAATTAAATTGTAAGGAAAATGTTCAATATGTGACTATAGTTCCTTAACTTATAGAATAGAAGATATAGAAATATATATATATTTATATATATATATGTACACACCTATTTGTGTGTATGTGTTGTATGTGTGGATTGAAATTAACTGATACAAGCTATATAATTACAATCACAAGTATTTATTTGTCAACTTGATAGGTTATAAAATGTGCTTCGAAAGCTCCTAGCAGCTACGAGGGCTATTATTACGCCTGTGTAACTTTAAATGTTTCACATACAAAGCTTCAATGCAACCCTGATGCTTTGGATTGTATAATATATCTTTAAAATTATAGTATATAAAATAAATTTATTTTGAGTGTATATAAAAATTCATAAAAAGTTCTTAAACTAAGCACAAAAGTTGTAGGGGAGTTGCCACCTATCCTAAAAAATGAAACAACATTTTTTTCAAAATTCACCATGTTTGACACAAATTATAATAAAATTAAGGACATAAGTTGACACAGAGTTGCCACCTATAAAAATTTAAAATTGTAAATATTCGAAATATGTCATTTTTGGCACATATGTATTATAATAAAGTTGGTATCGAAAAATTTAATCCGCGAATTTTCTGAATTCCTTATATTTGGCACATATTACGATAAAGTTAAGGATATAAATTGGAATAGAGTGGCCATCATGCAAAAAAATTAAAACAGTAAATATTTAAGAATTTGTTACGTTTGGTCCATATTTTAATAAAGCTTTCTGAAAGAAGTTTCCAATTCAGTGGTATTATGTAAATCTCAGAATATAGTTGCCACTTGTCGAATAAACAGATCTAAAAATGGCAAAAAGGAGAAGAAATCTTAGAAATTATTTTAAAAATCTACAAAAAATTGTCCAAGAATAAGAAAACTATTATTCAAATCCTCAATGGTGGATATTCCGGAATAGAATTGCCACATGTAGAGAAAAATATAATTTAAACTGTGGCCAAAAATATGCCAAATATATGCAAATCATGGAAAATCATTCAGGAGACTTTAATTTATTCGGGAATACTTTTTTTGAAAAAAAAAATTGGTATACGTAGAGTAGCAAATTTGAACCAAACTAATACAAGTAAACCATAAATTTCTTAAAGCCTTCAGAGTATTCTCTTGAGCCAACAGAAACAAGCCAAAGCTTAGTCCAATTCTCCATACAATCGTTATAAGCTTCGGCTTGGACAGCCTTCAATGCTTTCAGTGCCTTCAGTGAACTTTGGTTTCTTCGGTTCCGTTCTTTTTTCGATCACCATTCGTTATGTTGTTAGACAGTTTCGACGTCACATTCATAAACCCACGTAGCGTCACCAGTAGTTATGCTTTATTGAATAAAGGGTTCAAGCATATCTTTTACGTCCACTACTCGACGTCCTTTTTGTAAAAGACTCAAGATTTTTGACATAAGTTTAACATTAACATGCTTCATTTCGAGATATTAAGACCCTCTGTTAACTCTATAAAGTCAATGAGATGATTTTGAAACACTATTTTTTAATTTTAAATTTATTCGAGAATACTTTTTTTGAAAAAAAATTGGAATACGTAAAGTTACCTAAAACTTTGATACTCCGCACACATACCTCAGAGAGATAAAAGAGTGGGGCGGAGTCGCTGGAGAAAAAGTACAATGAGCTTTTTCACGAATAAATTGAAGCACTAGGGGAATCTTCTATAGACAGTTCCCAAACAACTCTTTTTTTTAATGAGCTCTGAATCGAATCCGATAGCAGTTATAAAGGTGTTGAGCTCGCTAATAGTAAGCCCAAAGCTGGTCAAGAAGTGCATAACCTCACTAGCAGTAGCATCAATTTACTTCCAATTAAAACTTGTTTGAGTGACTGGCCACAGCGGGCTCGTCGACAATTGTAAAGCACATGAGCTTGCAAAAAAAAGGCACTCATATCCAAATTCCATCACGATGGGATCGAATTGAAGTTCTCCTGTCCTTATGCATTCAGCCGCTTGAACTGTGCTCTTCGCGCAATCTTAGCAAGAATTAGTCTTCAATTTGATGTTGCGAAAGCCTTCTTGCCCAGCGGGGAACATAAAAGGTCTATTGAAGAGCAATATTATAGCAAGCGTAACATGGCCGCATTGGTAGGCGTCTTAACGGGACGCAACTTGTGAAAGCTGCAATGAGAAAGATTAGGTGCAAACATTTAGACACTTTATTCTCTACTGCCCAGCTACCGCCTGACTGGCGAATTGGCTCGAATAGTTATTAGCCGCCTCAATAAATATGTGACAAACCCTAAGCCTATTGTCGACAAACAACGGTCTTTTTGATCTACTATATATCTAACAGTTCTGGGCATCAGACGGAAAGCGTCTACCGTTTTTTTGTAAAAAGTTTCCTTTCTCTTCTCAATGTTATTATGGTTGGGGCGCGCCTTGGTATTATACTATAAATACAAGAATAAATCACTGATTCACTGTTTTCATGGAAGAAATACATAGATCTCGCCAGAGATGATGTGTTATAGAAAACTTGTATTGGAAAGCGGAATTGAACTCAGACCTTGTAGTCTTGGAAAGAACCTTCAACTATGTTATGATGTTGGATGGGCACGGAATTGGTATTTGGAAAAATAGCGGAGATAGTAAATAGTTACTACCGAAGTGATCCCTGTAAGGTTTTCTGTTATCGATGTCGGATTTTTTTTTTTTATAACGGGTGATCCAAGTAGAAGTACAAGACTTAAGTCTTTTTGACAGATCACGCGTGAGGTGTGTCAAATCATAAAAAGATTTACGCCTGATTAAGTTTACAAATCATTAAATTTATTACGAAAATTCACATTCCGTAAAGAATGTGTTTCGTGCGCTGCGCTCAACTTATGATCAACATAATCGGCCTACTTTCGCAACACCTTCAGCCATATTGAGACCCAGCGTGTACACAAAGACCGTTGAGAGTCGTTTCGGCATTCGCAGCAACTCGGACTGACGTGTGACACGAGTTGGCGTATTTTAAGTTAAGATCTTAAATAAAAAGCGTACAAAATACAGCTTGTGCAACAAAGAAAGCGCTCGTCATTCCCAAGCAGCAGCGCTTTACTCTATGAACTTTTGAAAAGTTCCAAGAAGCTCTGACGTTTTCGAGCCAAATTTTGTTTAGCGATGAGGCCTATTTCCCGTTCAATGGAAATACTAAATGGAATATATTCCACATATTCCCTGTATGCACTAATGAGTTGAGAAATTTATATATTTACTATATAGTATACATACATGCATGTAAGTCACTAAAGCTCAACGAACTATTGAACTCATTGCCAACGAGACAATAAATGATTCAGCTTTTGCAATTACTAAAACATAAGTATATTGAAATTGAAATGATGAATCGTTTTGCAAATTTATTTATTTATACACATGCATACATACATACAAACATACATATTTTGAAGCAAAAGGTTAATGAAAATGCTGAATAAATGCTTTGGGGATCTGTACTGTTGAAAAGTGAACACCAGCAAACAAGCACTCATACTATGTTTTTTTATGTGTGCATGTGATATGTACATACACACACTAACACATTTATAACATACTATACATATTTTATACGTATGTCCATGTGTTTACAGCCATATGGAATGGAATGGACGCACGAGCTCTGTAACTGTGACTGAACGCTTTTAGAAACGTTTTGCGGGTTTGTGCACTCAACCGAAGTAAAACAAAAAACAAAAGCGCTGTAAATACGCATTCTTTTAGCAAATAAACAAAAACAAAGAAAAAATTAGCAAAGCAACTAAAATAGATAAATGAAAAATGCTTGCATGCGCAAATACATACATACATGTGGACATATGTAATGATTGGCCATGCAGGGAAATTTGAACCTTTGAATTATGACAAGCAGTTAATGTACGAGTATGTAAAGATGTTATATCAAATTTGAACCAAACTAATACAAGTCAACCATAAATTTCTTAACGCCTTCAGAGTAATCTCCTGAGCCAATAGAAATAAACCAAAGCTTAGTACAATACTCCATACAATCGTTATAAGCTTCCGCTTGGACGGCCTTCAGTGCTTTCAGACCTTCAGTGAACTTTGGTTTTTTTGGGTTCCGCTCTGTTTTGAAGCACCATTCCATTTTCTGTCGGACAGTTTCGACGTCATATTGATAAACCCACGTAGTGTCACCAGTAGTTACGCTTCTAATGAATAAAGGGTTCCCAGCTACGCTGTCAAGCATATCTTTTGCGTCCTCAACTCGTCCTTTTTGTAAAAGACTCAAGTCTTTTGACACAAGTTTAGCCTTAACATGTTTCATTTCGCAAACCATAACCAAAATATGTTGCTTATGACTTAAAAGAGATGTTTAAGGGAGATGTTAGGACCCTCTGTTAACTCCATGAAGTCAATAAGATGATTTCGAAACACTATTTTTTAACTTTTCAATGCTATTAACATTAACAGAGATGGATGGACTCACTAATTGACATATGAAGAACAAACTTTACAGGAAACGATTGAACGCGCAGTTCAAATAATTAGTCCGCTTCAAATTTGATCAGTTGATATGACTTCGCTTATAAAAATTTTGTCTTTAGAGTTATTGACGATGACTTGTACCGACTGAGAAACATGAGGCCAACGGAAAATGTGTAAAAGCTTATATCGAATATGAACCGAATAGCTACAATGACTCAAACAAGGCACACTAGACAGTGTGATCCATTTCGAGGTTCCCTACTCTTTTAAAGAAAAGATACAGAAAATTCAAATTTAATGGCGAATGTTTACTACTACTCAAAAGAACTTTCTTTGGCGTTTATTCTTAGAGATTATCTTTTTCAAATATTGGTCTCGGCCTCGTCCCAGATGTTTCATTCGTTGAGCTCAATGTTCGATGAGCATTTCGACTGGTAATTTGCGATTGACACGTGTGATGTTTTGCTCCAAGGCCTGAATCGAAGCGGGATTGTCCGCACAGATATTTGACTTTACATATAGCCACAGAAAAAATCTAACAAAACGTGATATTATTTGTTCATCGAAGAGTTCTCTCAATGAACCCATTGATTGTTGCGATGTGTCGGAAGTGGCGTCGTCTTGTTGACACTAAATGCCGGAGAGATGGCGAGCTTCAATTTCAGGCGTCAATAAGTCGGTTATGACATCATTTTTGAAGAAATATGTACCGATGATTCCACCGATCCACAAACCACACCAAACTTTTAGTTTTCTTGGATGAAATGAAATCTCTTGCATCTGTCTAGGTTACTCTCGTCCCAAATGCGGCAATTTTGCTTGTTTACATAACCATTGAGCTGGAAATTGACCTCATCCCTGAACAAAATTTCAGCTCGAAAACATCCAGATCTTCTTGGTAATTTTCAAGAGCCCATGGAACGAAGCGATAACAAATTCAACAATTGCACAAGCTGTATTTTGTTCGCTTTCAATTTAAGGTCTCGACGTACATATAAGATTGAGCGACTATGGAGTCTTTGAGCAAAATACTTTACCAACAAGCGATTGATGGACGCAATCGAACATGACCCTACGGGGTTCACGCATTTACAAGTTTATTGTGACCGAAGTCAAGCCAAAGCATAGTAAATAACCCAAAGCGAGTAGAAGGCACATACGCAAAGTGCAGCGAACCGGAAATGGGTATAACTACTTTTAGATTACAATGTGTGTGCGGAGTGAGTGAATTTGGAATGGATACGCACAAGCTAATACATGGCCATACATGCCGATATATATCTTTGGTATATATATAAATATATACAGAACTACAAATAAATATAAAAACATACGCTAAAAAATCGCTAGATCACATGGTCGAATGGCCACCCGAATCCAATATTCAGACTAAAGTTAACTGACTGACGGGATACATGCCCGATTGGCTGGCTGGTTGTTGGCTGGCTGGCTTGCTGTGCGATTTGCCGCTTGGTCTCCCAGTTCACCAGAGACGACAAAGAACTGAATAAGTCAAACACATATCAAGGAAGGTCGCTGGAATTTTTCAGCTTCATTTACTCGAGGAGCGGAGGAAGTGCCTAAAATAACTGAAAAATTAGCTAAATATATTTTCGCAGAAACATTGTCCAGTGAAATACTAAAGAATATGAACTATACGCTGCAGTTAATATATGTAGACCATATAAGAGTTGTGTTTTAAAATAGAGGAATTAAAAACTTGAACTATGTATTTAGAAGCTCGTAAAACTGCGTGTCCGATCGACTGAAGAATAAGAAGAAGAGTGAAGGAGAAAGCACACAAACTACACACTTTAGACGCATGCAACCAGCGCACAATATGTTGCAGCAACAGCTGTTTGCCACACAAAATTTCACCGAGTTGTTGTAAATTATAAACCTAAAAGTTGCGGTCAAAGTTCATGAAGAACTTGAACTCTCTCTCGGCGCAGTGAAAGGAGTAAAAAGCATAGTAAGAGAGAACTTGCAAAAGAGGCAAACAGTGAAGCGAAGGATCTGGAATTTATGTATTTATGTAAAATAGCAACAAAAAAGTTTTAACACCCAAAACAGTAACAACAATACGTTGGAATTTGTAACTTAAAGCGCGCGCAAAAGAAAAACTTCAGACTTTCCAACAGTTCTGGCTTCGCTGTACAATAACAATAATAACAGCATATGAAAAAATTTCTTGGAATCAGAAAAACTTGCAACAGCGGTAAATAATGGCTATAAGATACCGCTAGCGAAGACTAGAATGGAAAAGGTAGGGGCTAAGTTCAGACTAACAGCCGATGGGTATAATGCAAATATAAAAACCCACTAACTATGTAAACTGGTGACTATAAATAAGCCGGCTTTTAAATTAGATTCCTTACTGACTCTTAGTCCTTATAATCTCCATTTTTTTTCGCTGGGTTCTGAAAAAAGAGTTTCCCACATTACTCATGTCTGTCACAGAAGTCGGATATCAAATGATCCATTGTGTTTCAATAAAAGTTTTCCTTAACCGTGCTTCAGTTATCGTATTACTTTTTTGGTTTGATGTCAAAAGCTTTTAAGCGACCGCTAAATAACTTTTTGGGATTTAAAATTTGATGAAAAGGTCTTATTTCTCCTTGCTCTTACAAAAGTGAAAACAACGTTTTGGGAGAGTACTACTTTTTGGTAAGATTCGCATTCTCTACTACTTACTGTTATTGTTTCCCAAATTACGCGACAGAGTAAAATTCCTGATTATTTAATGATGATTGATTGACGAAATTAAATTCTGATGGAAACTTTTAGTTTAATATGCCTGCTTAAGACTGCATGGAACATCGGAGTCTTATTGCCGGTTATAAATTTAACAGATTTTGGTTGGTAACTGCGCCATCTCCGGTTCAAGGGTTTACTGAATTTAGTTGATAGTATCCTTACAATTGATATAAGTTAATATTCGAGTTAAATATTTGTCGAGTAGAAACCAGGTTCCGATAAATAAGAGCTGACTATTAAGTCCATAGCGAAACTATATTGAAAAACAAATTTCAATTTTCAAGGATTTTGGTGAACTACCGGTACCAATCATCAAACCGGCCTTCCAAGCATATGATGGATAGAACAGCACGAAAATATTATTATTGAAGTATTTACAAAATAGTTTAGGACTTGTTTTACATTAACTTAGGCAAAGGTATAGAGGGAACATATTCACGATCTGGCGGCTTGACAATTGATGGTCCGATTTGAACAATCCTTAGACATGAGATGGCAAACCCAAGGTAGGTACATAGCCTATTTGTGAAACAACTGCGATTCCATTATTTTATTGTCACCTCGATGTCACCCTGAGCTTCTACGAAGTTCGTCTGTACAAAATTTTTTATATATTAGTGCAACTTTTAAAAAGTTTCAAAAAGCTTCGGCAATAATTGTCATTACCTTGTTCTTTTTCCATACAAAGCTTTGCACTAACATAGAAGATGTTTTATAGCCCCCTCTTCCAGTAGCGAGAGACATATAAAAATTCCCTTTATTTCTAGAGTCTAATTGTAGAGTGTTGCTTGTCTTGGCTACTAAATCTGCTTCACAGTTACTAAGAATATCAGTATATCTTGTAACCTTTGCGCGAAGATGGTCCCAAAAGTGCTCAATGACGACCAGATATTGCGACGAGTGAAGTGTGCCAAGAAAATTTGAACATGGGTGAAAGAAACCGACAATTTTTGAATAACGTGGCCTAGAAGTTGTGGCCTCCATTTTTTTTTTTTTTGTTTTGTTTTTTTGCCTGAAAAGATTGATGAAAGGCAAGCATTTTGAGACGACAGAGAGCATTCAAGCCTCGACTCTCAAGGTTATTCCGGAGAAGGCTTTCCATGACGCCTTCAATGCTTGGAAATCACGCAGCGCTGCATCAACGCAGAAGGACTCTATTTTAAAAGTTTTTAAGGAATTGTAAAGATTCGTTTAATAAATTTTTTTAAATCGACTCAGTCCTATTAATTTCTGGACAAACCCTGTACATATGAATAAATGTGTATATATATACCTTTCTGTAAGAACATTCATTTCCAGAAAGGCTGTGGTCTCAGCTGGGAAGGCACTGCAGTGATCTGGAAGACAGAAGGTGGTTTTCTCTTCTTCTACTCTATATTTTCGGACACTGCTCCAGGAAAATCAACCATCAAGGATTGGTATGCCAAGTTTAGACGTGGTGAAATGAACACCGACGTCAGTGAACGCAATGGACACCCAAAAGAAGTTGTTATCGAAGTAAAGATAAAAAAGTCCACACAATAAATTTGAATTTTTCGAGACAGCAGGTCGATATGTGATAATGGACGAAATATGGCCTCATTTTTCACTCCGAAGTCCAATCGAGCGGACTACACATGATGAACCCACTCAAAAGCATGGACCAACACAATATCGGCTGGCGAGGTTATGGCGTATTTATTTTGAGATTTTTGTTTTGACTACCTTGAGAAAGGAAGGAGCATAAATTGAATCGTTTGAAAGACAAAGTCACCGAAAAACGACCGAATTTGAAGAAAAAGACAACACAACGTGTGACAAGTCAGCGAAAAAGATAGCGAAAATTCATGGATTAGGTTTCGAATGGCTTCCACATCCAACGTATTCTCGACATCTTCCATTTTCTGTTCTCAAATTTCAAAAGAATGCTCGCAGCGAACAAATTTTCATTGAATGAAGAAATGATCGCTGAAACTGAGGCCTAATTTGAAGCAGTGGACAAACCGCACTACAAAACAAGTATCGAAAATCTGGTGGATCGTTATAAGCGGTGTGTCACCCTTGAAGGGATCTTATATTGAATTAAACCGCAATCTTGTGAAAAAAGTATGTTTTGGTGCTTGGCGCAAACTTTATTTTATGATTCCGCACTTTAAATAGTCCAATAGGTGTATAACAATATATACATATATGCGGGGGTGAAGGTTTTTTATAAAGCATTTTATCCTGTTCCAACTCTTAGTGTCACGTTCATTAACTGCGCAACATTTAATTGCTCCCACGCACGCCCACCCCCTTTGCCCACTGTGTTTTTTATAATTGTTAAATGGCCATCATAGCAAATTCAGCAGAGCGTCTAAGCAAAAAATGCTGTTTAACTGTACACACGAGTAGGTGACTTAAGCTTATATAAATGTGTGTGGAAAAAATAACGGTACAAGCATAATTGGAGCAGGTGTAGTCAACAAACGTTGCCATGGTGTCGCCCATTAATGAAAAGAGTTCCTAGAGGAGCAAAGCAATGTTAAAATATATATTTATATATGTATATATGTGTGTGTGGGCATGTTTGTGCATCTAAGGCTTAGGGCTTTGCAACAGATTGTTGCAACAAAAAAATGCTAAGTTGCACTTATGTTTATTTGCACCACTACTCAAAGCCAAAAATGTGTACTTTTTACCTTTTTTATTCTATTTTTTTCGTGCTTTTCCCATGCAACCTTGCGCAATATGCCGCATATCAACTCGGCAACTTAATTGCACTTAGTTAAATGAAAACGTACAAATGAGCAAAATGCTTCCGTTTCCTCTGTATGCATGCAACATTTTGCTGTTGCTGTTGCTAATGTTGGTATTGTTGTTGTTGTTGTTTTACGTGCCAAGCAACTTGGCGGGTGCACGCAGTTGTTGTGTCATTTGTCATGCTTTTATGAAGCATAGAGAATATCACAAATGACCTACCAACCGACCGACCGGCCCTCTTTGGCCAAGCAATGGAGTTGCAAAGTTCCGTTTTTTTCTGCACGCGTTTCATGCAGTGAAAATGGCAAATGCTCAATCCAAGTGCTAAGCGTGTGCCGTTGAGTGGGTGTAATGCGCAGATGTCTGTGACTGCCAGATACTTACAGCTCTCACTCCAAAACACGTACGGATGTCGCTGCTGTGGCAGCCTTGTAAATTAGGAGTTGCTAGTGCTGAGGGCAGACAAACGATTGCAAGCAGTAAGTGGCACAGCTGTTTCCGTTGCCGGCGGGCATTAAGCGCGGAAAAAACAGTGGGAGATATCTGACAAATGTCGTACTTATGCAGTGAAAGAAATTTAGGATTTTTTAGTGTCAACGTCTTTCTACTACATTTACTGCCAACAGAATTGTTCCGTAAGCAACTGGCGGCGAAGTCAACTCTTAAACTGAGAGAATCGTCCCTATTACACGTTTACAGTAAGGGACATTCTAAGATATTTAGTAAATTCAGGTATTTACCTAATACTACGTATTTTCGGGATCGAACAGAATTGAACTTAATTTCCGTCCCCAATTTTACCTTCTCTTCCAGAGTCGAGTGGAAAAGAAGTGCTGTGAACAAGGACGCGGGGATAAGTATCTATACGGATGAGTCCTAGCTAGATAATCGAGTGAAAGTTGGTTTCTTTTCAGCAGAATTAATAATAACAATAATCGCCTTACGTCTACCAGACCTTCCCAGTCTTTTCCAACCGGAACCAAAGCGTTTAAACCAAGGGTTCTTGTTCTGACAAAGAGTGCACTCACAACAAGGAATGTATATTTATATACATATACAGACAGCCAGGGATTTTAAAAACACTAAATCTATTAGAGTTTCATCAAAGATAGTAACAGATCTTTTGATAGATCTAAAAAAATATTTCACGATAAACTTACAATGGGTCCCAAGACACAGTGACATCACTTGGAACTGTGAAGCAGAGGAACTAACTAGAGCAGGTACCACTCCAAATTTACACTCCGAAAAAGAAAAAATACACATACCCCTGGCTACTTGTATGTATTTGATTGACATATTTGTTTTAAATTTAGCTGAGTCTCAGTAAAATCAATTCCTAACATGCTTAACAATCCGGGAAACGTAGCAAGAACAGAATAGGGGACGAACATGGCGTCTATTAAAATTCAAAAGTAATGACATAAGAGCTCTAATAAGAGTGCTAACAGGTCACTTTCTTATTGACAGACATACCAACAGACTAGGAATTTTGTAGAAGTTAACAGAAGGTGGAAGAAGAGAAGACTATAAAACAGCCTATATGCGAATGTATGACTTTATATAGGAAAATAATCGCAATAGTCTTCCTAAAGACCTAGCTGCGTCGTCCGACATCAAGTCTACCTTTCAACCTACCAAGTCTCATCAATGAAATATGGAGGAAAATGAAGGGATCTTAAAAAATAATAAAAAATAATAATAAATTCGGACAAATAACAGAATATATGTACATACATTATTAAATCTAAAGAATTCCAAAATATTCTCGATTTCAAGATCTTCAAAAAGCTCCTACAGGGTAGGCCATTTAAAGTTGACCCATTTGTTTCTAAAAAAAAGAACAAAAGAAAACAATGTTTTTTGTTCATTTCAAAAATAATTTATTTTGGTCCAAGGGGATTTGTTTCAGCTAATATTTAAAAATTAGATCGCGTAAATGGGCACCTTTAGCTTTGACAGCTAAATGCACTCTTTTTTCGACATTTTCCATGACTTTGGCCAATGTTTCGGATGATATGGCGGCTGTTTCACGTCGAATGTTGGCTTTCAGTTGAGCTAAGGTCTTTGGCTTATTAGCGTATACCTTGGATTTCAAATAACCCCACAAATAAAAGTCTGGTGGCGTCAAATCTGGTGATCTCGGTGGCCAGTCAACATCACCATTTTTCGATATCAATCGCCCGGGGAAAAATGGTCGCAATAAATTGATTGTTGGTCGAGCTGTATGGCACGTAGCCCCGTCCTGTTGAAACCAGAAGTTATCCATGTCATTTTCGCGAATAATGGGTATCACAAAATCCGTTACCATGGCTCGATAACGCTCACCATTGACTGTTGTCGTGGCTCCATCATCGTCTTCGAAAAAATACGGTCCGATGATCATATTCGCGCAAACACCGCACCAAACTGTTACTTTTTGGTCGTAAAGAGGCTGTTCTTCAATTAATTGAGGATTTTCGGTGGCATAAAATCGGCAATTTGGCTTGTTTACGCCTCCATTCAACGAGAAATGTGCCTCGTCTGACATGATGAGTTTTCGCCAAAAGTCAAGTTCGTTTTCAGCCATTTCGATGGCCCATTTGCCAAAATTAAGGCGTCGCGGATAATCAGCTGGGTTTAGTTTTTGTGCCATTTGAATTTTATATGGAAACATCTTCAAATCTTTATGAATTATGCGTCGGAGAGTGGTGCGAGAGATGTCTAATTCCTGAGAGCGGCGATAACTCGATGTCGATGGAGTCTCCTCAATACTGGCTCGTACAGCTTCGATATTTTCATCAGAACGTCTTGTGCGTTGTCTAGATGCATGACTGGCATTACTGAGATTACCGGTGTTCACAAATTTTGCGTATAAAGACTTAATTGTGTTCTTAACTGGAGCACTTTTCACTTTATTTTTTTTGCGAAACGCACGTTGAGTTAACACAATTGAAAAGTTATTTTGAATATAAAGCTGAACAATTTCAGCGCGTTCTTTTGGAGTGTACTGTTCCATGATATAAATTGTCTTCGAATGACGCTTCTAACGCGGTATGACATTAGCCGATTTGTCAGCGCTGTTAAAAGTTACAGCGTTGCCAGATGGGTCAACTTTAAATGGCCTACCCTGTACTTATAGAGAAAGGGAAGCTTAGTAACATTGTAAGGATCAGCACAGGGACCCTTAAGATTCCACCTTCAGCAAATATGAAAAGTGAATTCGGCGGAATACAGAGCGTGCGTAGAGTAGACGCTGCACTTATTCGACGGCACTCAATACTCGAACCTCAGAGAAATCGAGCAGCTGGGATAAAAAGGAATCAGGCGTTTTTTTTTACCAAATTCACGGAGTTGCTGGATAACGTTTAAATCGGTTACCATCCGAGAGAGCAATGGACCTAATAATGGTCTAACTGCGCCCACCTACCGTATGGGACTCATGCGCCTTCGTTTTCTACCAATCAAAAGTTTCTAAATTTTCAGAATTTTCACGGATTTGGTCAAAACAGTTTTTTTTTTGGTATTTTAGCACTATTGAGGTCGGTAAGTCGAAAGAATACTAGCGATTATGGTATGTACAAAGATTGACGATTTTTTAGAATTTATTATCGCTGGGTGTGTCACTGGCAATGCAGATTCCTGCCAAGCTCGGAGCCGACTTTTTATTTTAAGATCATAACAGATTTCAAAAAGTATATGAAGACTATTTTGTAATATATTTATGAACTTAAAAATTTGCAGCATTTCTGTAACTAAAGCTCTACTACTCGTTCTTCATGTTTCTTTCATACGGTTTCATACTGAACTCAAAAGAATCGAAGCTTTTGGGCATATAATGTCATTTTATGTGAATATTTTCTCTAATAACTAAAGCATGATAAGTTCCCAGTTTAGTTCTTCAGGCACCTATAACTCTACTGAATTGAAGCTAGCTAAGTACAGTAACCTGAAGGAGGTGCCGACTTAGCCATACGTAAGCTCCGTGAACGCTGAGACAGAAGCTAAAAAGCTGAATAATAAGACCCGAGATCAGTCATATATCATAGAATTAAGTCTATAAAAACCCATATATCATAGAATAAAGTCTTCTTAAACATATGTATTTAATAAACAACACTTTTTCTCGAATCTCCTGTTTAAGAACTCTGATATCCTAACCTAAACTAACTCAACCATTTAAATATGATGTACAACATTAAGGCGCCATTAGTGAAGCAAGATGAATTTTATGTGAAGCTGTAAGATTTGCGATAGACTTCTTTCAGCGTAGTAACATAATGGGAAGTGAGCGAAAAGTATGGAATTACTGGAGGTCACTTGCGATGAACTCATACAATTTGCAACTTCAAAAATGAAGTGCGACAACGCGAATTGTATGCAAATTGGAGGCAATGAGAAGAAAGGCTGTCAGATATCATAGTATACATATATATATAAGCTACACATAAGTAGTACATGGTAAAAGGACACTCACTGACTTATATCTTTGTAGGAGTGTATGCAACTAGAAGCATATGACAGGCAAATAGAGAGCCAGAGTCCAAAAATCTGACACGCAGACAGAATTAAATGCACCCAGCAGTCGTGTGGATGTGTTTGTGTGGGCGAGTGTGTGTGTGTGTGGGTGGGTGTATGTTTGCACATATATGTGTGTGTGTGTGTAGCATGGCATATGGAAAGCCAACACTGCTGTGACGATGCAGATGTTGATGTGGGTCCTTATAGATGCACTACTTCGCCAGCTGGGCCGCCAGCTCTTAACGGACTCCTAACTGTGCTGATGAAGTTGACGAATAAAAAGCAAATAAAAAAAAAAAAAACAACATAAAAAGAAAAATGTAAGGAAAAACGATATAAATGCTTGTCGCTTGAAGTCGCGCGGTATGCCGCAGCCACAGAGCACAGCTGTTGGTGGCAGCGGTGGCTGCTACGCTAAGGAATACGTACATTTACATGCTGACAAGCAACAGCAGTGCGCATACTTTATAAGTATGTATATATATGTTTGTGTTTAGTGGTGTTGGTGCTCATGTGTTGAGCTGTATATCGCGCGTTTGCGACACACTCAGCTAGCAAATGCTATAAAGTAATCATAAGGTGCTCGTGACAGCGAGCAGTGCGAATGCTAGCGAGTATATTGCATATGCGTTACTTTGACTATTTATTATAGACTGAAGCTTGAGCTGGCAAATACAGCTGTTAACCCTCTGGGGTATGCTAGAGGAACCCATATAGTTACCAGTTATCCTCTTATCGACAGATAATTGTAAGACAAGACCAATTTTAGGTGAACTGTAGTCCGTTCCCACTACACGTGGACTCTACATAACCGGCACGGACTCGTTTTTTAACCCCTGAATTATTTGGAAAATACATTACTTTTTGACGCCAAGAATTTATGTTTTACACAGCGGTTGGTAAATTTAGCCTCCATAATGAAACATCACCAAATGGATTGAGGCTAATCGACCTTGCCGCGGCTCGAAATATGGTTGTCTGTAGTACTAGATTTCATAAGAAAATTCATCAAGCTACCTGGCTGTCTCCAGATCGAAAAGCCACCAATCCGTTCGATCATCTTGTGCTAGACGGAAAACACGTCTCCGGTGTTTTAGACGTTTTGCGTTTCTGACCACAACGGTATTGCTGGAAACTGCAAGACTGTTGAGCTTACTAGGTCCGCTACGTTGGTTTTATTAGCTGTAGAATGAGAACCAGTAGGAGCTTAGTTGGCTTCTTGCGATTCACTGCTGGATGGTTGGGACTCAGAGCAGCTGGGTTGCGGTGGAAGACTACCGAAAACTCAGAAAGCGCAAGATCTCTCTTAAGCAGTAATATCTATGGAGATCCCGTGAGCCGGCAGAAAAGTTCACGTTACAATAGTTATAAGATTTCAAACGGGACACTGCCCATTTGGGATTCATACAGTAGTATTGAAAATGCCAGTTTCATGAGCTGCTTGAAAGCAGATAAGTTATTTTACCTCAATACTTCCTTTTCAAATGTCTAAAACATTCCCGAGCTCAAACCTTTAGACATCCAGGTGAAATGGCGGATATGAAAATGAAGTCTCCCAAAAGATTTATGGTAGACTCAGAGTACTTTGTCTTGTCTTTTTTTGAAAGAGACGAATCAGGTTAAACAAAGATCAAATACATTGGAACAACAAAAGCAAAATACATGTTGTTAGGCATCATACTAAGAGGGATAACAGTTTGAGTTTCAAAGCAGCAAGAGCCTCGAAGAAAAATTCGCATCCTCTAGTAAATCACCTCTCATACTTCAGACTTATCCAGAACTCGTCTAAGATATCTATAAGCTTCGCAGCTCAAGGGACTAAATGAAGTATCAAAATTAGACATCAAGTCTCTCAAAAAGTTTGCAAGAAGCTTTGAGAGCCTGTATGACGAATACTTCAGCTCTCATTGGCATTTTTTTTTATTGATTTAAAGGAAAAAACAAGAACTCGAAAGCTTGCTTAGGATTGTCTCAGAGGTGGGTGAAGATTTTGAATTAAAGTAATATAGTGAGGAAGAGAGTCTCTAGAGTTGAGTCATATAAACTTATCACCTCTGCTTTCTCATTTTATAACCGTTATTAATACATATTTTCATACACCAGCCGTATCGTGGGTTAACAAAAATGTTAGTATGAAATATATAGTATGAAAGAATATAGCGAACATTTGAGCAATTGTAATATGAAAACGACAGACAAAACAACAAAATTCGCATGACATTCATAAGGCTGATTTAAAGCGCAGAGTTATTTGCAGCTGGAAAATCAAAGTTGTTAAGCAAGTGGAAGAAATTAGTATGTAAGTAAGTGTATGTGTCTTATCACAAAAATATAAAAGCATAATAATAATAAACAAATAAAATACTTGCTTACAGCTGATATGAAAACATGACAACCAGAGTGAGCTCACGGCGGAGCGGGTGGCTACAACATGATTTGCACAGATCTTAATGACTGCACAAATTTAATTTAATTGCATCAATTGTCTGCGACAGCAGCTCACCAAACACAGCTGAGTTCATTTGAATATAAGCACAAAGCCATGGAAGGAATTATATGTGGAAAATGTGTCTGCAAAGATTGTTTGAAAGAGCCCGAAGGTTCGTGTCTATGTGGATTCCTATGTCTCTGTATGTGTGCAAATAAAATCGTTTTAATTTTTGCTATTAAATCCCTTTTATTGCTAAAGTATTTGATTGTTGTAATTGTTATTGCCTGCATTTCTTTGAATTTATATTATTTTTGTTAGCTTCAAGGCGCTTTAAAATAGAAGGTGATCCATTTCGAGGTTCCCATTTGTTTAAAGAAAAAACAAAGAAACTTAAAATTTAATGGGGAATGTTTATTATCATTCGATGGAACATTCTTTAGCATTTATTCTTTGAACATTTTCTCTTTCAATTGTTGACCGCGGCAACCTATCATATGATCGATCCGTTGAGTTCAATTATCTTTGACTTTCTCGAGCATTTCGACTGGTAACTAGCGAGTGACATGGGTGGTGTTTTACTCCATGACCTGAGTTGTAGTAGGATTGTCCGCATAGACTTTACATATCCTCACAGGAAAAATTCTAACTGTGTAATTTCATGGTGGTCAATCGACCGACCCAAAACTTACCGGCATCATTTTGAAGAAATATGGACTAATGACTCGACAGTCTGAGAAACCACACCAAATTGTTGTTTTTTTTTTCGATGAAATTACAATTCTTGAATCTTTTCATGTAGCTTTCAGTCCCAAATGTGGCAATTTTGCTTGTTTACATACCAATTGACCCAGAAATGGACCACATCGCTGAACAAAATTTGGCACGAAAACGTCGGATATTCTTGAAACTTTTGAAATGAGCAAAATAGAGCAAAGCGATGTCTATTACGAAGGTACTGCGACTTCAGTTCTTGCACAAGTTGTATACGCTTTCAATTTAACATCTCGGCCATACGAATTGCTGCAAACGACACCAAATCAACTGTCTTCGTGTACACTTTCAGTTACGAATGCTATATTTTCTTCGCTGCATGCTGGTCGTGGTCTATTCGTCGAATATTGAATGCTGTGTCTCAAGATGAGCGATGGTGCTGCGAATAGTGTGTTCAGTAGACCGCGTATTGAAAATACTGAACTCACGCATAATCTCTCAAAAAGTACTTCTACTTGGATCACACGTTATTTCGAAAGCATTCAACGAGAAAAAAGTTTGTTTTTGCTTTAACGAACTCTGATTAAATTATTTAACACCACAATTGTTCTTTTCTCTATTCGCTTCATCATTTTGGTGAAAACTTCTAGATGGTGCAGCCGAGCACTGTTCCGAACAGTCCGACATGTTTAGAGTATGTAGAAATTTGAACATATATTATTTTATTGTCCCGCTTTACAAATACAGAGTTTGTCCGGAAACTAATAGGACTGATTTTGTTCCACTGCGACTGTACTTCGAAGCGTGCGCGCACCGACTGGATTCGGTAAAGGGTGTTTCTACCTAACGAACGAGCGGCTGGTCACGGATCTAAGCACCTCGGCTCTCAAAGCTATTTCGAATAATGCTTTCCGTGACGCTTTCAATGCTTCGAAATCGCGCTAGGAAAGCGCTTCATCGACGCAAAAGGAACCCATTTTGAAAGTTTTCAAAGAATTGTAACGATTGGTTCAATAAATTTTTTTAAATCGATTCAGTTCTATTACTTCATCGAGTAATGCTTCCAGTTTCTCATCTTCAAATTTGTTTGGCCGCCCAAAACGTTATTCGTCTTCCAAACCATAAAAGCATAGACCATAATAAGAGAGGCTAGACAATGAATCCAGAAAGAGCGAGAAATATAGAGAGATGTCAAGAGTTGGCAGGAGCGAGATAGAAAATACTTGATATAAAGGAATCCATTCTTATCCATCTATCCATCCAATAGCTTATGACAGAATAGAAAAAAAGAATAAAACGTTTTTCAATAAATTTAGTGAGGAAGAAATGACAGAAAGAATATCTAATATTATTAACAAAATAATGCTAATGGTCCAACACAAAAGTCATCATCTTCGTTACACTGCCGACAGTTGAATTCTACTTCAGTCATTTTTATTTCTTCAATTTATTATTGTAGACACTTTGACATTACTCAATTTAGTGCCAACATTTTTAACAACACCTCTTCTGTAGCAAATCGAAAAATTCTGCCAATGCTTTCAACTGCGAAATTCAGGTTAAAGCAAAAATAGGAATATTGATAGTGGAAGGCAATAAAAAAATGACACACAATCACAACGCTGTCGAGCCTGAACTGCATTGCGCTGACCTGAGCGACCGTCATGTACCATTTGATTACAAAATTCTTAAAGCTTTTGCTACTCTTTCATTTTGCATACCACTATAAAGACAACTGAAAAAAATAAAAACTTACAAACCGATTTTTGGGTCGCCAAATTTCTTCATCCAGCTCAGCAATGCAGAACACCTGTCTACACTATACAATATTACTCAGTAGTGAGTTTGTCACACTTTGCAGCGCTATCTTGCTCCTCACCACTCACTGCATTTACTTTCATCTCGGTTCTTGATATTTTTTGGCTAATTTTCAACTCAATAATCGCGTTCATCACATTTGAATTCGCTTTCGTGATAGCGCAAAATTAAATTTGTCCCCGGAACCCGCAACTCCTGAGGCCTGAGCGACAGTCCAAAATGTTGAGCTTCAGCAAATGCGATAAGCAAAAAGAGAAGACATTTGTAACAAAAACAAATACAAAGTTTGTATACTCTATATTCCTTTACTCTTTTTTGGTTAAGTGCAGTGAGGAATTAGTGTCTGAGTCTGAAGTGATTACAGTGGTTGACAAATGGTGAAATAGGTAGACTTCGTATGAAAAATATTGATAATTAAAGAAGAAAGCTTTAAGTCTATAGCAGTCTGAATTTATACTAGTTCCTTCAATCAAAATAGCTTCACAACTACTCCAGTTTGATAACACGAACCATGATTTTGTAACAGACCTGCAAAAACTCTAACAAAAAAAAAAGAAAACCTTCAATACATTTCTAAAACTGTCTTGAAAGCGGAAGGCCTGAACGGGGCGTCTCGTTTGCAGAAAAAGTGTAGTACTTCTTTACGAATACAACTGATTTAAAGGATAGAACATAGGTGTATTTTCTATTGTTTCAGCTAAAGTAGGCTCAGGCTTAATGAAAATTCGCGCCGTTTACCAAAATTTTATTTTATTCCCCAGAAGTTACATCCATAATACTTAAAATATTTCAAAGCAAAGAAAAGTTACAGCGTTCTGTATAAACTACAGTCAATACTGGTATATTTTCATTTCCATTAGTACTATTTTTTTTAATTAGTAATTTTTGCTATATGTACCGTTCAAAATGATTGCCATAGAACCGCTGCAGTCTTTTCGCTTTTATGTCGTAATACAAATTAAAAGCCTTTGAGTATTTTCAATGCAAATTCCGGAATGCACTTATTCATATGCGATTGGCAGTAATTCTGTGACCCGGGTGTAATTTTGTTAAATCATTATACTGTAAAATTGTGGCAAATCGAGCTTCGGTGGCATATTTTCAATATTTTCATTTCATTATCAAAGTTGGCACGGCTCCAATTGACGCTTAAGGCATACAGAGGTACATCGATAGGGATGTCATGTATTTACATACTAACAGTTATAGGTAAACACAGTAGTGTATGAAATTTGAGCAGCTTCTCTCAGGTACTGTTTGGCTAAAACGTTGACATATTTAAAGACTTTCACAAACAGTTTTCTTGAATATTTTTACCAAGGGCATGGCGTATTGTTATAATTTGGAGACCTAAAAAAACCCTAATATGGCCTAAGAAGAACTCTAATACGGCTGTGTAAGCTGACGTCAAGCAACACCAACCGATCCATCAGGATGGGATAGAACCTCTCTCAGCGGTTTGTTACCAAGCCAGGTTTGAGGCGAGGAGACATCCTATCGTGTGACTCCTTCAATCTACTGCTGGTGAAAATGATTCGAGTTACAGATCTTAATCGAACAGGTACAATCTTCTATAAGAGTGTGCAGCTGCTGGCTTTCGGCGATGATATTGATATCGTTGTCCTCAGTGGCGCCGTTAGTTGTGCTTTCTCTAGTCTCGATAGAAAAGCGAAACAAATGAGTCTGGTTGTAAACAAGGATAAGACGAGATATTTCCTGTCATCAAACAAACAGTCGTCGCACTCGTGACTTGGCTCCCACGTCACTGTTGATGGTCTTAACATTAAAGTCGTAGATAATTTTAACATCATCAGCACAAACGAAAATATCAGCTTCGAAATCCAACGCAGAATAACTCTTGCCAAAAAATGCTACTTCGAACTGAGTGGGCAATTGAGAATTCCTCTATCGAAAAACAAAGAACAAACTCTACAAGTCACTTATCATCCCCTTCCTACTATATGGAGCAGAGGCATGGCCAATGACATCTTTTGATGAATCGATCTTAGGAGGGTGGGAGAAAAAGTTTTGCAGAAGATTTATGGTCTTTTGCGCATTGGCAATGGTGAATATCGCATTGGATTGAAATATGAGCTGTACGAGATATACGACAACATTGACATAGCTCAGCAGATCAAGAGACAGCGACTGTGTTGGCCAAAATGTTGTCCGGATGGAAGATAATACTCCAGCTTTGAAGGTTTTTAATTCAGTACTCGCTGGGGGAAGCAGAAGAAGAGGAAGACCTCAACTTCGTTCTAGAAATCAGGTGCACAAGGACCTGGCTGTACTTGGTATCTCGAATTGGCGCCAAATAACGAAAGGAAGAAACAACATGTGCGATGTCTGTGCCAGTAAAGAAGAAGAAATACCATCTACAGAAAATATTTATAATATTGGTAGAAATAAGTATAAAGAGAGGAAGATCATCACTGAGTTTTGTATTATACATATTGAGTTTGTTAAGAGGTGTCGTTACTGTTAGTCTTCTAGCGGATCCGAAAAAAGTGTCATAATATTCAGCTTGAATTGAAATTATAGCACTTTGAATGAGATTTCTACTAATGAAAAGACATTTGAAGTTCAAGCTACAAACGTCACCAGTAATGAGTTGAATAAGTACTCAACTAGAAGTAGCTTCGGCTACAAGGTCTGATGGAAGACTTAATTCTGGTACCACGTGGAGCAGTAAGCCTTTGAAGTTCGCTGCAAGCTGTTCTTAGCGGTCGGTCCCTCCGAGAAATTCGTGGTGGTTGTGATTTAAACCCCAATGCAAGGTGAGAACTGACTGTAAGTCAGTTCAATCTGTACTCGCATTGTGGCCGGTTGCTGGACCTAAAGTACGCCAAAGTTTTAAGATGAGCCTTGATAAGAGCGAATTAGTTAAAATTGGTGATGACGAAGATTATTCTGAGTATTAAAGTTTAAAGATGAGATAGTTGTTACCAAACATAAGGAAAGCTTGAAGACCTGTTTGAATGGTACAAAAAGAAGTAATTTTTGCATCGGTTTATGACTGGTGATGAAAATTGGATTCATGGCGAACCAAAACTGACCAACCAGCTAAATCAATGACAAAGTCGAATATTCACGACGTCAAGGTATTGTTCTGTACTCAATGGAGTCAGAAGAATATTTTGTATTATGAGCTTTAAAATTGAATGAAACCCTCAATTGGAAGCGTTGTCGACAACAACTCGTTAAATTAAAGCGAAAGATTGACAAAAAATGCCCGAAATTGATTTCTTGACACAAGACAATAGTTTTCCATAATGACAGCGCTCGGACTCGGATCTCGCGAAGTAACTAAAACTTGGTAACTTAGATATAGTTTGTAATAAGTTGAAAACCTAGTCTTTGATCGTTTCAAGGAAACTCGAAATTTCAAACATATTCAAAGCTTCTTTATAGGTTTATCGTCTTACGGGTGATCTTGAAGATGTGCCGTCGTCATTTGGCGGTTTGAAAAATATGGCTTTACGAAAGTTCTCTTAGAACTGTGATGAATAAATGCTGTTGATCCATTGCTATACGTAGCTCAAGACCTTAACTTAGTCAAAACTTCATTAGCGAGAATGGGCAAAATTGAAGAACAAGTGGATGGTTAGCAGGAAAACAAAATTCTCGGGTCTATTTCTACCATTTAAAAGCAAATAAAAAGGCTTCGATTTCGCACAGTACTGTGGACATGTAAAAATTGTTACAACTTCGGGCTTATAGTTGAGTTTGCAATAGCCCAATTGTGCAAGCGCCCACTTTAAAGACCTGCCGCTTACTAGTCCACATGCCGATTTGCTACTGTATGGTGGGGAAAACAGGGCTCCTCACAGTAGGCGCACTGAACGGTTAAATTATTTAGTTAAAACTACGAGCAGAGATATCGTGGTACTCGCGTTGGAGGAGGGGTGTGCTCATAGCATAAAGGATTAACAGCGCACGATGGCAAAGTGGAGAGAAAGCGGAAGTGGCCAACTACAAATGCTTGCAACAAAGAAGAAGTGCAAGACGGAAAGGACTTACAAAGATAGGTTGATTGCTCGCCTACTTACTGCATTGCTGCGCGCATAAAGCAAAGTAAGGCAAAGAATTATAATTTTGCAGTTTCTTTTGAATACCGTTTGTCTGCTGCATCTTAGACTTGCGTGTTTTTTTTTTTCTTCTTTTTGTCATGGTCTTGGTCCTTTCGTTGTCTGCTACTTAATTTCAGGGGATAAATGTTTTCATGTTGACTGGCTGCAACATACAACAGCGTAAACTTGGCTAGGACGATTAATTTGCGGTGGTAAACTGAAGAAGGAGGTGGCACAAGAATTGAGGAGAAAAGCTTCGCTACACGCGTTCGCTTCCCATGCTTCACGTTCAACTGGAGCGCGGAAGACAAAAACAACGGCGACCATTGGCATTACTTGCGGTTGGAAAACTTCATTTATGTGCTTCATGAAATTTCTTACGATTCTGCGACAGCAAAGGATACACCAGTTATCCTTGCCGTGCAGAAGTGCAGAATTTTTCTTTCGCTGTGTTCGTAAAATAAGAGGCATTAGTTGTATGCGTGCGTTCATATCATTTTTGGCAGCGCCAGTGTAAACAAAAGGATAACGACACACATACACACACACACACACACACATACGCACGCATTAGCACCAAGCGCGGCGAGCTGCGTAAGCTTGCAACAAATTGAATGTTGACTGGCAATGGCGCCAATGCCCGTCAGCGTTTCCATTGTTGGCCGCATAATAGTATTGGGCGATTATTATTATTATTGGTTGCCATCCCGCCAGCGTCGTCAAAGAAACGTACGAAAGGATTATATAAGCTACTAAAAGCGCTGGCGGAAAAACAAAGGAAACACTCTTTAATATATGTACGGACTGTGGATGCAACGGTTGCGGCATCGGCAAATTGCGTACAACATCAATGGCGCCAGCTCATATTGCAAGTACAGCATTCAGCATTATTTGGCTATAACTAACGTTAATTTAGTAGCGCAATTACAACAACAGCAATGCCAGTCAAAGCATGGAGCATGCAGTGGGAGCGGCAGTGGCGGCAAAAGCGCGCTCAACTTAACGCTATTCGATAAAGCGAGAAAGCCGCATGCTTTTCAAGGAAAGAGCATAACAAAGCTGCTCAAACTGTTGAGGATATTCACTTAGGAATGGGACTTTAAATTAACTGTAAAAAGAGTAAAAAATATTTCAGGAATATTCAAGGATCTAATCAGTTATATCTTAGAAACCGCCTTAAAAATAAGAATGGGAAAAATATTAACTTTGGCCGCACCGAAATATAATACGCTACACAATAAAAAAAACTTCCATATAAGAACTCGAGTCAAGCAGTTAGTTTCTATGGCCTCTCTATGTTGTAGAGGAGTTCGCATAATTACCTTAAGAAATAGTCCGTACCCAATTTCTTGAATATAAGATGTCAATTTAAAAGTCCTCGATCTACCATAGTAAAACACATGTTTTGGTCTTTTTTTGTTTTGTTCTTTTTTTCAAGTGAAATACTATAGCGACCTCCTACATTTCGATACCAGTTTTGTGATGCACGATTTATCCTTTGCTTCAAAATAGGCCTCAGCTTCGGCGATCAGCTCTTTATTCAACGAAAATTTCTTCCCGGTAAGCATTCTTTTGCGATTTGAGAAGAGGAAATAGTTACTCCAGGCCAGATCTAGAGAACCCGGTGGTTGTAAAAGCAGTTACAAGCATTATTCACATACTTTTGCCATCCTATTCACTACACCGTGTCACAGGTGTCTGTCACTGTCATCTGTCACTGTCCTGGGTAAACAATACTTTCCTTGTCTTTAAATTCGGCCATTTTTCCGCGATTTCGTCCTTCAAACGTTCGAATAATGTTTTTGATGACCCTTACCTTTTCAAGGCAGTCAATAAAAATTATTTCATGCAAATTCCGAAATAAAGATTTTTCCATGCTTTGGAATGGGTTCACGACTCGAATGACTCTTGATCTTCAGAGTGAAATGATGGAGTTCCTTCCATCGTCACGTGTTGATGCAAACGCTCTGGTTTATTACTCTTACATATCTCCAAAACCTGCTCTGAATCATTGCCTCGTCGTTGTTTTTAGTCAAAAGTGAGCCTACTATGCGCAGGGCTTTCTCATATCCAAATATTCTAGAAGGATATGATTTATACATTCAGTTGATATCTTTTGAGTGCCTACTTTTTTGAAAAACTTCACTTTACGGCCATTCAAAATTATTTTAAGGACTTTTTGGATGTTTCCGTCGGTAACAATCGTTTTTCGGCGTCTTCGGTGCAAATTTGAGCAAATTCAAAATTGTAGATCGTTATCTCAAAAGCTAGCAGACTTGTTGCCAAGGGACTGAAGAACTGACTACGACTAGGGATCATGCTAATTCTATAGTTGAATATGGCTTCGATGGTTATAAACTTGGTTAGTTGTATGATAAAAAGGAACCTCTGCCGCATGAGTATAGATTAATGTCAGCTATCGCTGTACATATAGCAATAATCAGTGTATAATACTTATATCTATGATCTCTCATATCATCTCGTGGAAACTAAGAGATTTCATTCTATTAGACTTACCGGAACCAAAAGCTTTTGCTAGTCCAAAACTTGCGCTTCAGTTTACACTAATTTCGTATTCAATATTCTATATTTGCAGTTCTGATGATTTACCGTTGTTTGCCGTTTATAGTGAATACCCCCAACAGGCAGATAATACTCACAGCGGAAGTATACTGCTAAGTGGCGATAAATATGCGATTTTCCTTATGTTGCACAGCCAATATTGCCTTGGCATATAGCTGCGTAGATCTAAAGGAAATGCGAGTTTTAAGTGAAGCGAATAATGGAGATTTTAATTTTGGCATTTAAGCGAATTGAGGACATTGTCGAACAATGGTAGCAAGAGTCAGAATACTAAGAATTTTTTACTAGGACTTGAAATATTCTTTTCAAAGGGTTAGTTTAGCTACGTTTGCGTATTTTTTTTATCTATTCTCTAAAAATGTGGCATATTAGGAAAGGGAGAATATTTGTTATAGGCCAAAACAGTTCTGATTCGATACGAAGGACGTGAATGAGATTCCGATCTCTTAAGTGATGCTTTGAAAATTTTATTCCATTAATAACTGCAGGCATTTTCAAATAGAATGTGCTTGCACTTTTGGAATATAAAATACGTGTGTATTAGCCGTGTTAATGGGAAAATTAGTTTTTAGATTTTAGAAATTTATACTGACCTTGTAAAGGGCGAGCTTTCCGCAGTAGCTTGAAGAACTAAAGAGATTATTTCATACGAGTATTTCATCACTTTATGACATCTTGTTTATTTCTTAATATACTTTAGTATGTTATCTTTCTCTTCCCCTTACTCTTCTTCTTTCGGGAATATTCCGAAATATCCTTGGGTTTTTTTGGTGATAGAAAAGTATAAAACCTATAAAATTACAGTATTTGTGAAGATCCTTCAAATTTTATTTATATATTTCGTCCACTAAGTAGTTTGATGTTAACAGCTGATCTTGTTGATTTTTTTCGCAGCCAACTTCACGCTTATACGCTTTACCATTACATATATTTGAAAAACTAATATGATACAAATGTTTACAAAACAGCATTTTTGGCATATTTTACTGTTGTATTATCAAAAGGGAAAAAATGCAGATTAAGCAAGGAGAAAATTTTGATATGAACGGAGAAAATCTGCCAAAAATTGGTTGCAAAATTTCGTTGCGCCAATACTGGAGCTCTTGAGCCGATGTGGATAAAATAAAGTTGTGCGTCGATGAAAATCGTCGAATAACAACTCAAGATATTGCTGAAAAATTAAATTTTTCTAACGCGACCAACCACATGAAACTTTTACATAGGTTTAATTAGAAGTTTGGCATATGGGTATTTCATGTTCCTGCAGAACAAAATTTGCTTCATCGCTTAAACGGCTATGATTTGCTTATTAAAAGTCAAGAAAGTAATCCATTATTTAAACGCTCTGTTACTGTTGACGAAAAGTAGGTTATTTCTTTTTCTTTTTTACTGACGTAGACATCGCTTCCGCGGTTATAGCCGAGTTAACAACAGTGCGCCATCGTTTCTCCTTTTCGCTATTTGGCGCCATCTCGAAATACCAAGTGCAGTCAGGTCATTCTTCAGCCGATCTCTTCCTGTTCTACTTCCACCGGCGGGTAATAAAACGAAAACCTTCAAAGCTGGAGTATCTCCTTTCAACCGGACAACATGACCTAGCCAGTGCAGCCGTCTCTTGATTCGATGAACTATGTTAATGTCACCGCATATCTTTTACAGCTCATCGTTCTAGCGACTGCGGTACTCGTCGTTGCCATTGCGCAAAATACCATAAACCTTTCGCAAAACCTTTCTCTCGAACACTTCTAAGGCCGACTCATCAAAAAAGTCCTTTGTCCATCCTTCCGGGTGGATCGATATATGTTTCATGGGTCTTTTCCAAAATTTGGCACATGGTGAAAGTCTGGTATACATATATGTATGTAGTAGATTTTAAAGGTCTAAAGCTACACTGAAAAGGTCCAATCAATTTGTTAACGGTGGGCTTCCATCTTTTGTAAACTACACTCTATAAAAAAAGCGTAAGAGATCGTGGTCAAAAATTGATGAACCAGCTCAGATTACTTCCAAGACCAATAATCACTAAAATAAGATTATGTCTGTTTGGTGGTACTTCATGATATTTGAAAAATTTTAAGTGTATTGTGAGCAGCTGGACAAATTGAGCGTTGCAATCAAACAGAAGAGGCAAGGACCAGGATAATGCGAATAATTCGATGACTCGCCAAAAATTGTTGCAGCTTGAATTGGATGAGCTAACACACCCATCATATGGTCCAGACTTGACAACTATGGACTATTAGAGATTCCGGTCTCTGCAAATATTTTACGAGAACCTTAACCTCAAATCATTACGCCAAAAACTACTTTTTTTTTGCCAGCAAGAAACCAAAATTTTATGAGCGTAGAATCAGTCTCTTTTTCCAAAGTCGGCAAAAGTTATAGGATCAAAATACCGAATTTCAAATCCCATAAAATATTTTACATAATAAAAAAATCATGTTTAAATTAGACTAAAAACCCGAAATTACTTGGTGAACGACCCAATAGAAAATCCACATCCGGTTTACGTAGAGACAGATCGGCTCACTATATTCAGGCGTTTGTAAGCTTGAAGTGAAACCATAAATATCAAACTAACAGAAAGCTTTTCTATGACTAAACTTCGCAGCGATCGAAAAACGACTTCAACTTGGTACGAAAGTAGTCTTTAGGGATTAAGAATGCGAATTGACATTGCTTCTTTTTATCTTACCGACTATAGCAGATAGTGTTCCAAAATCTGTGTTGCTCGAATCACAACCTTCGATAAACATGCTATCCGCATGAGAGCACCCAAGATATTAAATCTTGTTAATAGTCCACACTCACAGCAATAACATCCATCCTCAAATAGTGTGGTCACAGTTAGCGACACGTATGTAGGGTATATACTCCTCAAAACATAAATACTTAAATCATGTCATTATCTTCTCACTCCAATTTCTCGTCCTATTTTTCTGGTGTGCACTCACAGACATAAATAGATCATAATTAATCAGCTGCTTAAGACGAATCAGCACTTTCGGGCTGCCATAAACAAACAACCGTTTCATCTTCCTTTATATAAATAATTTATACAGACACATACACCTATTTTTGTTTGTGTGTACAATTCAGCTGTCATTAAGATAATGAGTAGTTTGCCTGCTTTTACAGCTGATAATAGCAAAAGCGAATATCTTATAATAATGTCTACATTTGTCTTAATATGTTTACAAAGTCTCGGTCTTTGGCTTGTCCAAGCTGATGCGGTGGTGGGGAGTAGAGTTAATCTAGTGGCAAAGAAAAGGTTGAAAGTAATACTTTTGTTTACCTACTAACTAATAACGGCTTAATTGCAACTCTGCCAACAAAGCACTTAGTAAGCAATTGGAAGTGATGTGGTCTCAAAGCACTCCATTAGAGATAAATGTAATGTCGGAGAGGAAGGCAAGAGAGTGTAAAGGAATTTATAAAAGAATAGTATTAATAATGATGGCTGCGTTTCCTTGGCGACTGTTTTGTTGGAATTAACTATGCATTAATCTCTTGTCATTTTTGAAGTTGGAAGGAGGAGGTAAATTGAATGAAAAATTTCTTCAAAACAAAGGATTTCAAAACAATCATTAAATTGAAGGTTAATTTCCTAGTTTCTAGTTGTGATTTTATGGTTATTTAGATCTTCTATTAAATCCATTGATATTCTAAAAGTACATTTTCTCCAACTGGATAAAAACAATGCATTGATCAGCACCCTGAAAATGCCAGGTACTTTCAGTACCAATTGACAGTGTGGAAGGGGAACGCTAACCACCTTAGTAGGGTTCGAGGCCCATCTAAATCCTCTGCCGTACTTTGGGTCCGGCAGCCAGTTGCAATGCAACTCCACATTAATCTGTCAGTTTTCGCCGTATTCGTGTTTTGACCATAACGATCACGATACGTCCCGAGTGACCAGTTCGCATGAGCCTTTTATAGCTAACTCCAAAAACTTCTGTTCCAAGAGTTAGACACCAATTAAGCACACACACCATTAAACACCTTCGCCACCAAAACGATTGACGCGCAGACGACCCGAACTAATGGAGGTCACACCGCTAACATCTAAATGTTTATCAGTCCAGCTAGTCCCCACACCACCCTGATTCCTAGTATCCGAGTACATCGGGCATTCCCTAATTATATGCACCCAGTCCTCTACCTCCGCCCCACAAAAAAACCCGACCTATCTGATAGGCGCGTGTGCCCCGAAAGCAGAAATCACAGACTCTGACAAAAACCGAATTCTGTGTTACCGTTAACAAACCTAACCTCCCGAATGTACTCAAAAGTTACTCGACCGTCTGTACTATTATCCCAACGATCTTGCCACCAACATCTGACCCTATCATTTAGAAGCCTCCTTCACCCTAGATATCCCTCTCTCTTCACATTATCATCGGTAATTCCGCAAGAATGACACACTGCAGTCCCATCTTAACCAGAATGCAACAGTACATTGCATGACCATCAGGTCAAGAGGGGATGCCCCTAATAAAGGCTGCATACCATTGGTTGAGACAGTCATGGCTCCTTCCCACCATACAGTGGCTCTATGCATGGCACCGGCCACAAACATGAACAGCACGACATCCGAGAACCAATAACCAATAACAAATACGTCGTACTTTGCCAACGGTTGTCTCCAGTCGCTACTTTACTTTTGCTAAGTGCAGAGTGAAACTCTCCAACAGACAAATATACACGGGGGTCTAACATGGAGACATAAGTATATCCTATTACCTTCTCAACAAGCCTATCAACCACGGAGAGTATTCCCTGGATAAATAACATACACCAAAAGGGTGGAGTTCAGAAGGGTTGCTAAAATTCACTCCGTTTTCTAGTAAACGATTATTTCGTCAGATGGTTTCAACAAAAAAAAAAAAAAAAATGGGAAAAATTAATGGAAAGGATAAAAGTGTTTGGTATCTGCTATATACTTTTATTCAAGTTCTTTATCAAAAAATATAAAAAAAAAAATATTTCCGTAACTCTTCCCATCAGCTTGTCCTAATTAATGCCCAACAACTCAAACAATAACTTTTTCTCTATTCAATATTTGCAATGCATTTTTCCTATCCCTTTCATCACGTTCATTTCCGATTCATTCATGTCATTCTCTTTTGTTTAGCAAAAATTCTTGACATCCATCACTTTAAGCAAGTTGATATTCAATTGTTTTAGCCAATCGACCGTTACAAATGCCATAAATAATAATGCCATAGCATTGGCCACCACAACCGCTGTTAAA
>CM050323.1:47318472-47343461 GCA_027475135.1 Bactrocera correcta
AGTGCTTTAGATATAGCCGTTTTTTTCCGAGATAAGTCGAGTTTCGAATAAGCAAAATAAATACTTTTTCGAACCGAATGAAGCAAAGCTCTATACAGATAGACCGAGCGCAGCATCTTATTCCCTCTCTACTCCACTCAAAAACGCTATTAATACCGAAATATAAATCTTAACACAAAAATAGAAGATTTTCTAATTATTGACAGTTTTCGACACAAAACATGAAGCATTCGTAAGGAATAAGCTTTTGCGTGCCTGCGGACGCGTTTGAAAAGAACAGGAACTTCATAAAAAACAGTAGTAAAGCCATTTGCAAATAAGCGTGGACGTGGGCCGCTGGGTGTGGGCGCGTTTCAAACGAAAGCTATGTTGTCATGTTTTGATTGCCAAAAGCGCAACAACGCTCTCAAATACGCAAGCGGCACGCACTCATCAACAACAAAAATGTACGTGAGCTGTCAGCAACTTTCGGCACATTCATTGTTTACTCATTGCTCAGTGACGAAAATTCGAAAGCCAAAAACGCAATTTACAAAATTTCCTTGCCGCCTCAGAAGTATGTCCACGTGCACGTAAATATTGAGCCGTGACTTACTGGCTGTTAGGCATGGACCAATATTCATTATGCTCTGCCTTGAACTGGCAGGTCTTACTGAAGAACTGAACTTTTTGGCATTTTGTTTGCTTTTCTTTATATATTTTTAGCAAGAGAGGAAGCTGGCCGGTACGCGTATAATTTATTTTATATACCCACATTGAAATATTGCATAAATCTTTGATTATAGACATAAATATTTTGGGAACGATAACAGGTTAGGTTAGCTTTGTCTGGACCACTCATAAACAAGTTTTGATTCTTAACGATACTTGATGGAGTGCCGTTCCGCAGTCCAGAAGGAATGCTCATGGTTTACGATGACAACGTTTGATGGAAATATTAACAGGTTCTGCGTCCACGATGCCTTTTACAGTGTCTCATACTCGTGGGGCCCGCGTATACTTGGATTCGCCATTATCTCCTTGAATCCTTTACATTTCCTGCTGTTTTTTCGATCTTTCAGCGCCATTCTGCACCGCCAGCAAACTGTGATCACTGAGTATTTCAACCATGCCCTTAGGGACTGTAGGAGTGCAAGTAGGAATTTCGTGTATTTCTGGTCAACCGATTTACACATGACTTTTTTAGTTTTGTTCCTCAGTAAATCGTTCTATTCCATAGTACTCCAAGATTCGAACCATTCTATACAAACCTGACACAAGCCTCTGTTCGAACAGAATATAAGAAGAGAGTTTACAACGAACTAAGTTTCTTTATGAAGAGCAAATTTGTATAGTTAGAAAATATCAACAAGCAAAATGGACAGAAAAGTATGAGATTCTGAGAGATGTAGGGCATATTGAAATTTACAGCCTTCTTTTTAAGATCCGAACCCCTACACTGAAACTTTAAAAATGCTATAAAAGATAATAACTTTTCACTCGCTTTCGATCGCATTAAGCCCCTTGAAAACTTAGTACTATATGTAAAGAGGTTTTCGATATTCTTTATTCCTGTGAAAGTACATTCATAATGGAGTCATGTTTGGAACTCGATTTCTTTTGCATGGCCACCACGGACACGCTTGCAGAAGTCCAGACACTGGATCCAATTTTCGACGTTTTCAAGCCGATACTGCTGCAATTTCAAATTCGATATTCGTACGAACTTCATCAATCGTCGCTGTCTTGTTGGCATAGGCCATAGACTTGACGTAGCTCCAACAGGAAATATTCCAAGAGCGACAAATCACACGACAGAGGCGACCAATTGACTGGGCCATTTCATGAGATAAAAGGTTCGCCAAACTTAGTTCTTAATAAATCGGTTGTGAAATTCGTTGTGTGGCTTGTGACGTCGTCCTGCAGAAACCACATATTGTCCAAGTCCATATCATCCAATTCGGACCAAAAAATATTAGGTTATCATTGCGGTAGCGATTACCATTCACAGTAACGTGCCGGTCGTGATCATCACGGAAGAAGTACGGCCCAATAACGCCGTCAGCTCATAAACCGCACAAAACCGTAGTTGTTTTGGGATGCAAAGACAACGCATGCAATACATGTGGGATGCTTATTGACGAAGCCATTCAGCCTGAAGTGAGCCTCATCGCTGAATATGATTTTTCGATGAAAATCCGGATCATTTTCTAGTTGTTGCTCAGCCCAACTCACGAACATACGACGATTCTATTGGTCAAGCGGCTTCAGTTCTTGCGTCAATTGGATTTTGTAATGATGTAGGCTGAGATCATTTCGCAAAATTCGCCACGACGACGTCGCAGAGATGCCCAACGGTTGAGAACGAGGTGTGAGAGACTGATTTGGGACTTTGGGTCTATTGATGCACATAGATTTTAGAGTATATTTTAGAAAATCCAACAACACTGCCATTGAACATCTGTGATACATATATAGTTGATATATATCTCAGCTTTCAAAATAAACTTACAGCCCAAACCCTCTTTAAAGGAACAACAACTCTGCATGGTTGTTTCCGAGAAGTATTTTTACCTTTCGAACTGCTAATGTGTAAACGGTATATGGTGCAAATGACAGCAAAAAGCGAAGGCCATTGAAATTATTCTTGCTTCCACCATTCGAAAAAGTCCATTAGAAGTTCTATTATTGTTATTATTATTTTCATAAAATCGTTGCACCCTCCGACCCGCTTTGCAACGTATTTCGTTAGTTTGATTACTCTTTGCATGTGACAGCCTCATAATGCCAGATATTAGTGTTGACAGCCGCATTGACTTTAACAGTTTGCCGTCATTGACGTTGTCCACAACGCAACGTGGCGTGATATGTCAGCGGCGGTGCGTGAGTTAAATTAATGAAGTTGTCGCCTGAGATGACGGTCTCCTACTTTCGCAAGGCTTATGCGCTCATATTAATTTTTCTTTCCTTCGCACTGATTTATGTTGTGCCTGTAGGTGCTTCCAGTTGTCTTTTGCTTATGTAATACTTGAAGTTCAAGAGCTCATCTTTATAGTTGTTTGGTATGTGCCATTTGCTTGAGGCTTCTGGTCTCATTGCATAAGCAAAAACACTACTTAGCGCCGATAATCCTTTGTATTATCCTTATCCGATGTTGAGAGTTGATAAAGGGCCATGGTGTGGAAATAAATAAATTTGTTTGTGCATTAATAGTGTCTATGGTGTCTTTTCGATATCATCAAAGTCAGGTAACCCTAAATTATGGAAGTTATAAAAGTTGTTATACTATTTTATAATAATATATATAGTGTTATATATTTACATATATAGTAGGTACAATGTTATATGATCCCTTGAATTGTGATTTTGGGAGATATATGAACCAAAGAAATTCAAATTTATTATCACAATAAATCTCCCAAGTTCAAGGGTGTTCTGATATTTTTAAAGATATAACCGGATATGTACAAAAGCTCGTACATCTTACTTACCGTGCAAAGGGTGATCCATTGCGAGGTTCTCAAGTTCTTAAAGAAAAAACACAGGAACTTCAAATAACCCCACAAAAGTTCGATATGATCGAGCAGGCTTACCTCGATGTTACTTCAGCAAGAAGTGGTGTATTTGGCAGGAAGTGGTCGCCAATGAAGACCGCGCTGGGAGACCTTAGACTTCGACAAACACCGGCAATGTGACTCAGGTGCGCAAACTTTTGAATGCAGACCGTCGACTAAGTATTCGTTTGATTACGCAGATGTTAAACTTATCAAAATCTGTCGTTCGTGACATTGTGGCGGAGCACTTGAACATGCGCAAGGTGTGCGCGAAGATGGTCCCAAAAGTGCTCACTGACGACCAGCGGTATCTCGGCCCTTTTTCTTTCGAAATTAGACACGAAATTCCGCTATTATCAATAGCGATTCTTACAACACGATACTGATCGACTTTTTTCCTGGAAACGACGCGGACGATCTCTATTTCCAACATGATTATACACCGCCTCATGGTTTACGTCTTAACATGAACACTTTGTTTGCAAAGTTTGGGAACTCGTTAGTTTCAAGAACTGGACGATTTCTTGAAACTAACGAGTTCCCAAACTTTGCAAACAAAGTGTTCATGTTAAGACGTAAACCATGAGGTCAAAAGACCACCTAGATCATGTATTAGGTTGTCAAATATCTCGCTTCTGCCTTTTTGTTTTTTGAAAGCCTTCGTTAAAGGCAAATCCGCTAGAGAAAGTGAGGTCAATGATGTTTTGGGGGATGGCACGAATGGTTTCGACGATTCAGAGGGGGTGAAAACGACACCATGGATAAGCCACCCGGCGGAAGACCTGTGACGACGAGTAACGATCAAATCATGGAAAACATCGTGTTAGACCGGCATGTGGCATCTCGTGACATCGCCCAGAAGATGGAAGTTAGTCACTAAATCATTTTAAAACCATCTGCAGAAAGCTGGATACACAAAAAAGCTTGATGTTTGGGTACCGCTTGATTTGACGGAGAAAAAAACTTCTGGACCAAATCAATGCCTACGATAAGCTGCTGAAACGGAACAAACTCGACCCATTTTTGAAGCGGATGGTGACTGTCGACGAAAAATGGATCACATATGATAATATCAAGCGAAAAAGGCCATGGTCGATGGCCGGTGAATCGTCCCAAACAGCGGCGAAGCCGGGATTGACGGCAAGGAAGGCTTTGCTGTGTGTTTGGTGGGATTGTAAGGGATCATCCACTATAAGCTGCTCCCATATGGTCAAACGCTTAATATTACCATCTACTACAAACAACTGGAGCGCTTGAAGCAGACGATTGACCAGAAGCGTCCAGAATTGGCCAACAGGAAAGGATTCGTGTTCCGCCAGTACAACGCCAGACCACACACTTCGTTGATGACTCGTCAGAAGCTACGGGAGCTTGGATGGGAGGTTTTATCTCATTCACCATATTGCCGGAATATAGCGCCAAGTGGTTACCACCGGTTCTTGTCCATTGCGAACGCCCTTGTTGTTGTAAAGTTGAACTCAAAAGAGGCTTGTGAAAAGTGGCTGTCCCAGTTCTACGCAAATAAGGAGGGGGCTTCTACGAGGAGGGTATTCTGAAGTTGCCGTCTAGATAGAAACAGATTAACGAACGAAACGGCGCATATTTGAACTAAATCCGACTACTGTAACACTTTTTATAAATCATTGAATAAAGAGCAAAAAGGCGGATAGGAGATATTTGACAACCTAATATTTAACGCCTTTAGATTATTTTTTGTTGAATTATTTTAAATTAAAGTTTTGCGGCAATCAACCAGCAATCCTTAAAGAGCTCAGAGACAGCATTCAAGGCACTATCGGCGGAATATCAGTCGAAATACTATCCGGGTCAGCAAAATATGAAGTAAACAAGATGAGATCTACAAGGGGAGTCCTGGTGACCATTTGCCCAACACTTTGTGGCATAACAAAACACACAAAACCCACTTTAATCAAAATTTTTTCAACATTCTTGTTTTTCTTGTTAGTAGACCCTTTATATGGGTATGTTTTGTCGACTTTTTTTGTCAAACATAGCCGTTAACAATAATTTCGTTCATTAATTCCGATAAAATTTCGTTTTCAGAAAAACGTTAAGTAAATAACCAAATATTCCAGAAACAACAAAAATAAAAAGAAGTCTTTTGGAGCACATTTGAACATTTTACGTACAAAAACGAACAGACATTCAGTTATCACCATATGTCACTTGGAAAAAAATTAGCTTATGTGGTATGCATTTTGTCAGAATTTTTTGTCAAACATTTACACCATTCTACACGTGCAACAGTGTTGAATAACAAATACTACATGCCGCGTGTTACAAAATATCCAATTATTACCACATACATATGCGTATATATGTACCTAAATATGCATGTTGGAAGTCTTTTTTTTGTTACCGGAGAAGGAATCTTATATAAACATACTGCCACCTAAGGGTATATCTCTTTCGGGTTCACGTGAAGTAAGGATTGCCGTCCCAAACCTATAGCTTTGGTGAAAGACCTACGGGACCGGGCCGTTAAGAACTTCAACGCAGGGCCAGTTTAGTCTTTCGGCTCACGTTACTTTCTCGATATTCGCGGCACTAGTTTCACTAAACTGTTCTTCGGCTCTTCTCAGCTCTTGAAGCAACAGAGCTGTTCTCTTGAAGCAACAGAGCTTTTCTCTTGAAGCAACAGAGCTGTTGTCTCCAGTTTCGATTGCAGCCCACTATTGTGGGCAAAAACTAAGGCTTCCTTTAATTTAAATTTCGCGTAAAAACCCATTCGTCGAAATATATTTTTTCTAGGTTAGTATGACTGTCAATGACATCTGTGTAAAATGTCACATCAAACTAATTATTGGTGTTTAGTACTATACACTTGTCTTCTTAAAGTATGTACACATATAAAGTGTATTCAACGGTTTTCACGATACGTGAAATTATTCTAGAAAGCAGTTCCATTAAATTTTGCGTGCGGAATCAAATTTCTGGTGCCGAAACGTTAAGAATGTTGGAAAAGACCTTCGGTTATAATTTTGTTGTTTGTAGCAAGTAAGTGTTTTTGATTCGCACAAATTATTCACAGAGGGTCGGAAATGACGGCGAGCCACGTCCAGGACGGCCATCAACATAAACTAATGATCAACACGTCGATAAAATAAAGAAATTGGTGCCTGAGAATCTGCGATTAACAGTCAAAGATCTTACTCACGTTGGAACATCGGAAGGATAAGTGAAAACTATTTTGAAAGATCATTTGGTCCAACGAAACGTGAAACCACGTTAGGTCTAAAATCACTAAATTTTTTCGAAAAACAGCGTCGAGTTAACGTCGGGAAAACTATGCTTTCCATCTACCCGCGTGCCATGAAACGAATTGGTACTGACGATGAGCCTTGGACCTAAGCTTACGACCAGGTAACAAACGATCAATCGGCTGAACATTGTGGCAAAGGTGAGCCGAAACTGAAAAATCATGTCAAAGCAGGTCAGAAAACGAGGTTATGTTGACAGTTTTCTTCAATCATTGAGGTGTGGTGTACTCCGAACTCCTTTCGACTGGCCAAACTGTCAACAAAGAATACTATTTGAAGGTGATACGTCATTTGTGCGAAGCTGTTTGTAAAAAGAGGCCAGATTTGTGAGCTGAAAACTCTTGCACACACCACATTGATTTTTCGTGAGTTTTTCACCAAATTTTCAAGCAATATCGTGCCGAAATCTCCGTATTCGTCTGATTCAGTACCGTGAGACTTCTGACCATTAAGAAAACTCAACCGATCGCTCCGGTGAAACCGTTTTGAGTCAGTTGAAGACCTTAAACGTGAATCGCTACGCGCATTGAAGGCTATTTCAGAAATTGACTTTAACAACTATTTCAAGAATTGGAAAAAATATTGACACAAGCTTATTTTGACAAAGAGAGATTACTTTGAGGTGGACGACAAAGATTTTGAAGAATAAAATAAAAAATTTTAAATTATAAACAAAGTCTTACTTTTTTCTGCCCAAGGTGAAAAAATATCTGATAAGCATTTGCGTTTCCGCTACCACAGAAGGCCTAAGCGACTTCGTCGTCATAACCGCACTTATGTAAGTCACTCGAAAACATCCACAATCCATTAGGAACTGCATCATGTAGAATTCAGTTTCGCTGTGCATTCATTCCATCCTTGTTTGCACATTACCAATTAATCGGTGCGTCCACCTCCCACTGACTGGAGAGTGAAGAAAATTGTGCTTATGCAACAATCAACGCTGTACGCGAAAGCCAAGCGTAATTTATTTATTTGTATAATTTTTGCTCTATCTTGCCACCAGTCCTGAAAATAGTTTACGATTACACAACAACGAAAATAATTTACACTGTCAGCACACACAATTGCAGTTAATTTGTGGGTACCAAGAAGTGGCAGCAACAAAATTAAGTTTGCCTTAATTTGCTCATTAAAACCGAATGCAGGCAAGTTAATATGCATGTGGTGGTTGAGAAACGGTTTTCTGAAGAATGTAAAAAAGCGCGAAACAGCGCTCGTTTGTTATAATAAGCTTTCTTGTGGTAATATGCTAAGAGTTTGGCTACGTTTGACAGCGAAAAAGTGGCAGCTCCAAAAATAATTTACTACCAGCGTATCCTGAGTGAAGTAAATTTGTACTTGTTTATATATGTATATATTGGTATGTGTATATATAACTAAATAGACATATAACACAATAATCTTATAACTGTACTTTAGTACTCTTAAGAACTCAGAGCATTCTGGCAACTGCTACTGGTTCATGACAAACATTATTTTTTCCAAAATCTATTATGTTTCGTGATTTGAACTGTTTGTACTCAGAACTGTTTGTTTAAAATTAAATATACTATGTTAACTAGATATACGAAAGCTCTGTACAGAAATCGAAAACCCCGAACTCAATCCAAACAATCCAGCCATGATCTAGGCAAATTAGAGCAGATTTTACCAAAGCGTATTAGTTCTCTTCTCACTTGCACCGCTTAAGTTTTTATTTCATTTCTTTCATATCGACAATTTCCAGCATTTCACTCTTTATTATGACTTAGTGTAGAGAGTGGAGGATGGATGGTGCTGGAGAATGAAACCCTTCAGCGAAACTTGCAACATCTACATACATGGACCGATCAAAAAATACTGGTGGAGTGGGCGCCCTGATCTATTGCGTGGAGCTAAATCCTAAGCGACCTTTTAACTCTTCAGAATATCTTTCAGGTAGAAGAGAGGAAGATGGAGTAATATGTAGAAGTTCACGCAAGTGAGGAAAGTTCTATGATCGCCATTCACTTGTGAGTGGCCAGAAACGTTTTTTTTTACAAAAACCCAAATATCCTCTGGGTAGCCAAAAAACATCCATTTGAAGGCAAGTACAGTAAGAAAGCGAACCATCCCTCCTCAATGTTGAGCGCTGGGTTTGAGACCCGCCAAGTAAAACACGCTCTCAATGAAAATTCAACAGCAGCCTTGGAAGAGAAAACCCCCTTTTGATGACGACTATGGCAAACGCATTAAGGATAACGATTTAACGTCATGCATATGGCTTGTCCAGTTCCTTACTTGGGAAGGTCCCACTGCCCAGCAGCTTGATGTCCCTGCAAAAATAAAGGTTGACATCACCGCCATCTAAGAAGTGTGATGGACTGAGGCACAATAAGCCTTGTGGTTTTTAATGCGGTGTGGGATTCGTGGTAGCAAAGAGACTCCGTCGCCGAGTCATAGCATTCACCCCGTTGAATAAACGTCTAGATCTAATCCACTTAAAAGCAAATCAGTTCGATCACAATGTGATATACAGAATATACGTCTTCAGTGTTTTAGACATGGAGCAGACGTTCCACTGCCCGCCCATAAAGAAGTCTGAATAGCAATTACCCGTCTGAAGAACATCAAAGTGACGAGGGCCGATGGATTGCCAGCCGAATTATTCAAACACGGTGGCGAAGAACTGATAAGAATAAACATCAGCTTCTTTGTAGAATATGGTTGTCTGGGTATAAGCATGCCCCGTGAATTTAAATGTGCTTGCCCAATCCACAAAAAAAGGGGACCTCAGAATCTGCTCCAACTACTGTGGGATAAGTCTCCTCAACATCGCATATAAGGATCGCATATAAAATCCACCGTCAACAAACTGATTGGACCTTAATAGTGTGGCTTTAGACCTGGCAAATCAACAACCGACCAGATATTCACCATGCGCCAAGTTTTTGAAAAGATCTAAGAAAAGAGAATCCACACACACCACCTCTTTGTCGATATCAAAGCTGCTTTTGACAGCATGAAAAGTAGTGGCCTTTATGCCCCGATATCTGAATTTGGTATCCCCGCAAAACTAATATGGCTGTGTAAACTGACGTTGAGCAATATCAAAAGCTCCATCAGGGGTGGGAAGGACCTCTCCCAGCCGTTTCATACCAAAAAGGTTTTCAGACAGTGCGACTCATTAACGGCAACTTCTTCAATCAACTGCTGGACGAAAAAATTCGAGCTGCTGACCTCAATTGTGCAGTTACAAGGTTCTATAAGAATAATATCGTCTTATATCTCATGCAACTCATCGTTCCATCGAATGCGATATTTGCCTTTGTCAATACTCAAAGGATCATAAATCTTTCGCAGAATCTTTCTCTCGAAAACTCGTAAAGTCGATTCATCAGATGTTGTCATCGTTTATGCCTCTACGAGGACTTTACTTCTGAATTACCTACTCAGCTCGACGTAGGACCTGTAGGCAAGAGTTATTCTGTGTGAGTCAATAATTACGTGGGAGCCTAGTCGTGAGAGTGACGACTGTTTTGTACGCTTTTATATACCTTCCATATTCAGCTCTGCAACTTCCATTATTTTCTTGTCATACGATAGGGAGCCACCTTGTCGGGAAACATCATTTGGTATCAATCGGCTCAGAAAGGTCCTTTCCAATCCAAAAGCAGCTTTCAAATCAACGAAGAGGTGGCACAGTGCTGACAGTGTGTTAACAGTTTTTGGCCGACTAAAAATTCAGGTCCGTTCCAACGATGCAGACCCGACTAACATGCGAACGAAAAAAGTTACTTCGATGGCTATGGCAGAAAAGTTAATTTTTAATCCTCTGAAAAAACGATATTTTAGCTCTTTTTTTCAACTCGCAACACTTATACTCGAATATTTTCTTTTTTTTTCCGCATTTCACAAAAAAGTGTCTGCTAAACTTCAGAGTCGGCTTTTATAATGCACTGTGCCACATGCTTTTTGCTTAGTTAATACAAATGGCTGGCGATTTGTCATGTCGCTACATTTGAATTTATCATTCTGTTCGACCGCCGTCAACATTCTCCGTTCTGTATACATGTAACCATGCATATGGAATATTTTCGACCCACCGCCCCTTAGCCGTTATAGGCTTTACTTAGTGTAGACATTTTTTACATGGTTGAAGTCCATTGAACTGCCTTTGTTTTTTCGAATTAATGGCGCCTTTTTTTTTTTGAAACAATGAAATTTGTGTGGATGTATGTAAGCAATTTTAAATGAATTTTTCAACTGTGTTGACATAGTATATGTACTATACGAGTATATATCTATATGTAAATCTACATGACTGTTGAATATTTGAAGTGACATGCAGATAATCCTATCAAATAGTTTAACGGTATGACTAACGCCATTATTAGTTGTTGTAATGCAACAATGCCAACTCCATTATTTTTTAAATTGGAAATGCAACCATGTTTTGGCATTTTTTTTGGGCATTGCCATTTATCACTTATATTTCCATTATATTAATTTTTGTTATGGAAATACATATTATATATCCTCCATTTTTGAATATATGTATCTATTATGCTATACTTTTATATACCCGTATATGCTTAGGCATATGTACATCGGTTTTTGTTTCCAGCGCTTGGATACGGTAGGTAATATTTATTGCTGAAATAAATGATAATAAAGGGAGAATTAGGTTAAGTTAGCTTAGGTCGTAAAGTTGATTTTCGCACCAAGGATAATGCAGAATCTCAGTTAGACAACTGAGAATTTTGGCCTTTTGTGAACCCAAAAACTTCTAAAACTAAATAACCAAAACCACAAACTTGTATATCGACGAAGCTTTTTATTCCTCATTGGACAGGCATACGGAAATATATGGGTCTAGAATATACTGTCCACAGTTAGGCTTAAGGCAACCTTTAAGTTGCCAGACCACTCATTATATTTCAAGCTGAGGTTTTGCTATTGCGAAAGCCACTGAGCTGGCCTCTATGCACCTGCAGGCAATTCCAGAGTCAACATCTACGTAGACAGCAAAGCAGCAATCAATGCAGTAACCTTGTACCGCATATCCGCCAGAAGTGTTTTGGAAAGCAGTACAGCAGTCGAAAGTGTTGCCAGAAGTAAGGAACTTCACTTCAATTGAGTGACAGGCCACAAAGACATAGAGGGCAACGAAATAGTGGACGAGATTGCAAGAATGGTGTGCGGCTAACATCCGAAAGCGTGATAAACATTGCGAAACCCATGCATTGCCTATCCGATGATCTCGACGAAAGCGTGGTAAGGAAATCAAAACACCATGGATCGAGCTACCTGGTTGCAAGACTTCAAAATTCATGTGCAAAACGGTAGATCAGAAGTACACAAAATTCCTATTGGCACTCGATAGAAGATACTGTAAAAAAAATCATCGAGAAGACTGCGTTAAATTTTTAGAGCAGGGCACCAGGGAAACTGTGGAGCATCTCTTGTGTACTTGGCCCGCATTCGCCAGACTACGCTCTAAGCAACTGGGGTCTCCAAAATATGATACGTTGAAGGAGGTCTCGATAGTGAAACGCATAGTAAAACCGGTCTATGCGTGACTTATTGGCTTACTAGTTTAACCTAACCTTACTTCAATCCCGGCAACTTCGCTTGTTTCGCTGAAGATGTGTCTTCAGAGATATTTCAAACTCACTCTGGCAAAACTGAGCAGTGGAGGAAAAAGTGGGAGTTGAAAAGAAGTTGTTGCATATTTCTAGGGGTTAAATGGGCTTTCTGACACTTGTAAGCTTGTTTGTTGTTGTGGTGGCAGAAAACACTCCTGCAGTAATTTCGGCGTATGGTGCCGAGTTAACAGTCTTTGGATAAATAAAAATAAGGGTCCGTTCCGGTTATTTAGACCTGACTGTACTAGAAACTTGTATGCTTCGTCGACCCTTATTACTGATAAGGTCATCGAAATTTACCAAGCATTGTTCTAAACAACGGGTGAATGTTATTTTAAAAAAATTTATTTTGCTAAGTTGGTAGCACCGTCTTCAACAACCATGCCCAAAAATGAGCGCGATCTGTTTACAGCTGCTGCCTAAGTCGGTACACCTCAATAGTGCGTTTTTACAATAGATAAAGATATCGAATAAAGAATTTGTCTCAAATTTTTTAGTCCTAACCAAAATTTTTTATGCGAAATCATTGCGAATGTTGTAAAAGGATTCAGTTCAAGATTCAGTTTTATCAAAACCACAAGCCTAAATGTGTACAAAACCTACAAATACGGGCGAGAGATCATTGAAGACATGCCTCATTCTCGACGACTTTCGACCTCTTCAACTAACGAGAATATTAAAAAAGTGAAAAATATAGTCACGCCAGAGAGCTCGACATCTCTCGCGAGTCTGTTCGAATGATTTTGGTGGGTACATTGAACATGAAACGCATTTGTGCTTGATTCGTTCCGATAAAGCTGAATTTTTTTTCGAAGAGAATTCCCTAAACAGGTCTCTTTGGACATGCTTCTTCGTGCAAATTCCGATTCCACATTCTTGAGACATAGTTTTATGAGTTTGACATGAAAACAAATAAACAATCATGGGAATGCAGGGACTAGTATGAACCAAAACCCAAAAAAAAATTTTGTTTTGTTCTATGTTGGTGGTTTGGCAGCATGGATTTGTTTCGGAGGAACAGACGGTCAATAAGGAGTTCTATTTGAGCGAATAGAGGCGTTAGCGTGAGAACAATAAAACCGGCCGGAATCCTGAAAGAACAATTCTTGCATTTTACACGATGATCAACAGCATCGAACCGCGATCGTGACTGAATTCAGTTTGGTTTGATTTTTTCTTGTTCACTCAACTGAAATTGCCGCTCCGTGGAACCTGTTTCCAATCGAACAAAGAGATAAAACAAAATACGCTGAAGGAGCTGCAGGCCATATTAAAAATTATTCATGAAAAGTGGTTCGAGGACTGGAAAAATCGTTGGTATAGGTGTACTACATCTGGTGGGGATTACTTTGACGGCGACAAATGATATATTGATGAATAACTTAATATATTGCGGTTTGTTCACAATTTCTGTGTACTTTTTTATTTGTTTTGTTTGACGATATCTGCCAACAAAGAGTAGTGTTCAACGAACCCGAATCAAGTCGTCGACCAATAAATAAGTTTTTTCCAATCTATAAGTGTTTGTTAGTTCATCTGTGACGAAGATGTTTCTTGTTAAAATTAACAGGGCTCACTTGATGTCTAACGATGATATATGTAAACCCTTCATTTGTCGTACAAGTTTAGGGCATAAGTACAAGCTGTAGCTTGGTTAAAGTTGGTTAAAACTATTAAGTTCTTAAGCAGAAATGCTTATAAATAAATTTATTGCCATTATACCACATATTCGACTTCTACTTCGTATAAGCTCGCGTATCAAAGGTTAGTCCGTTCACGTTCGTTCTTAAAATAATAGTTACGGTCGCTTTGCACTGAAAAAAAAAACTTTATGAATTAAAAAATTCGATTTTATGTATACTAAATGCAACATATTATATTCAAGAGATAGTTTTTCAAAAATATACTTTTGTATAAAAAATCTGACATTTATATAAATTTATGTATAGCATGTACATATATATATTTGTACATTTTAAATACAAATAATATATCAAACCTCTGCCTGCCAGTTTCATTGCTGCTGACGGCCTGAATAAATAACCGCCTAATGGCTTGGCGCACAAATACAAATGCAAACATACACATACACATACACTTACACACATATACAAAATGCGAACAAAGCAATGCAATGATTAAATGTGTGCACGAGTTTGCAATTGTTAATGACTTGTAAAATTGGATAAGAACTGTTTTTGCCATTAGCTTTGTAATTTTTTCGCCATTTCCAAAGAAAACTGTAAAAAACTGTGTAACAACAAATTGCGCGCATATTTTCACGTTTAGTACAGTTTTTTAAATAAATGCGCACGCAAATATATTTTGGTAAACATTTGTCTATTTACAAACGTACTTTCAATTACACAGTGAAATTTAATTGAATGAAACTAAAATATATTTACATACAAGTATATATGTATATTTACGAGTATTTTATCGAACGAGGAAAACACGTTAACGTCGGCTGTACCAAAGCTATATTATTCATAGCGAAATTTTTAAAGTCATGTTTGTATGGCAGCTATAATGTTATGGTAGTCCTATCTGAACAATATGTTCGGAGATTATGACATTGACTTAGGGAATATTCCGTGCCGAAATTCGCTAAGATATTTTCTCAAACAAAAAAGATTTTCAGACAAGAACTTGCTTTTGATAGGTAAATTTGTATGGCAGCTATATGCTCTAGTGATCCGATCTGAATAATTCTTTCAAAGATAACACTAATGTGTTAGAAAATAACCTGTGTTAAATTTCGTGCAGATATCTTCTCAAACAAAAAAGGTTTTCAGACAAGAACTTCCTTTTGATAGGTAAGTTTGTATGACAGCTATGCGCTATAGTGATCCGATTTGAAAAATTTCTCTGAAAATATACCTACTACTTTAGACAATAATTTTTGTAAAATTTTGTGAAAATATCTCGTCAAATGAAAAAGTTTTCCTTACAAAAACTTGTTTTTCAACGCTCGCTTTGTATGGCAGCAATATAATATAGTGATTCGATCTCAAAAAATATAATTGGAGATTTTGACATTGCTTCAGGGAAAAATCTGTGTAAAATTTTGTGAAAATATCTCGACAAATCAAAAAGTTTTCCATACAAGAACTTGCATACGAGAGATAAGTTTGTATGACAGCTATAAGTTTTAGTGTTCCGATCTGAAAAAATTTTTTGCAGATGAAATTATTATCTGAGACAATAAACTGTGTCAAATTTTGTGAAGATACCTCGTCAAATGAAAAAGTTTTCCATAAAAAAACTTGATTCCGATCAGTCAGTTTATATGACAGCTATACGTTATAGTAGTCCGATATCGGCGATTTCAACAAATAAGCAGCTTTTTAAGGAGAAAAGAGCGTATGCAAAATTTCACAGCGATATCTAAAAAACAAAGCGACCAGTTTGCGCATATATAGTAGATAGGCGGATAAGACTCAACTGACTCAACTCGTCGCGCTGATCATTCATGTATCTGTTCAATAATGCCTCCGACATTGCAAACTTAGTATATTCTACAAACATACCCTGTTCAGAGTTAATAAAAGTCTTCATAATTGAAAGTAAAAAAAAAAAACAACAAGCATTTCTTGTTAATTTTTCCTTTTTCAGACGGCATTTGGCTTTCGCTTCTTATGTCGGCACTTTCTTTGACGCGCAAAACAAAGGCAAACTAAGAAATCTCTTTTAATCCTTAAAGACGTAAAAGCTCATTCGAATAAGATTTAACATGGTCGGCATGCTTTTATTTGCTTTTTTTTTGATGAACGAATTTCTTTGTTTATCGCTTGCAGCATCTTTGTGGCTTGAGCTTTTCATATTCTTTTGATTTTGATGCTCATGCCACTCGGTACATGTTCGCCCTTGCGGCCGTTTGAAATTATGCTCAGTAATTGTGTTGTAATATTTTTTTTTTTGTGTTTGAATATCCATAATTTTCTCGGCTTAAATACATTTTTATAAAATATCAATGCACTTGAAAACCATTCTGATATTGGAAGTTGGATATGAAGAAAGCAAATGACTACAAAATGCGGATAATGATTATTAAGGGCAGCTTTGAGACATTAATTAATTGGAAAACTTTAAGAATTTCTAAAAGTTTTGCATTTAAGAGAATTGAAGAGAATATGCAACAGGTCCCAATATACAAACACCATAATCTTGCAACCCAACTGTTACGTTTTTCCACGCTTTGAAACGTGTTCATCGTGTGCAGTCCACTCGAATGACTTTCGATTGGATTTCAGAGTGAAATAATGGAGCCATGTTTCATCAATCGATGGAAACACTCATTCATGTGACAGAGCGGTGAAATCTTCGGTGACATATGACCATAAGGCGATATGTCATTGGGGTCTTGTGCCGACAAAAAAATTCGTAATGCAGCTGATTGAAATTTTTGGCTGCAGCTTTTATTATAATTAAGCTGTTTCTAAAATATATTTCAAAATTGTTCATCCCCATGCAGAATGAGACTCAGCGAATGGATAAAACATTGTATGCAAAATGCTTAAAATATTGTAAACCTTAAAATACTAAAGTTGATCTCTACGAAAACGAGATGAGGCTAATAAAAAGTTTGAAATTCATTAGGAACTTTCAGGTAAGAATGTCCACTAGACGTGAAGAAGAGGTTTAGAGAAGGAGGATAATACTACCTCAATCTATACCGACGGATCCAAATGGACTCTGGTGTAGGCACAGGGATATACAAGTATACCGAGGATTCATATCTCTCTATTTTTCCGTCTAGCAAACTCAGTCAGCATCTTCCCAGCGTTCAACTTTATGAGGGAAATTCCCCTTTCTGTAAAGAATGTGTTTACGTACGCTTCACCCAATTTATAGTTAACATAATCGGCCTACTGAGGGTAAAACTTGAGACCCATCAATCATTGTTGCATAATATTCGACCGAGTAGACCACTTCTAGTACGCAGGGAAGAAAATATAGCAGCCGTAGCTGAGAGTGTACACAAAGACTTTGGAAAGTCGTTTCGGCGCCGTCTGCAGCAACTTGGGCTGACGTATGAAATGACTTGGCGCATTATACGTCGAGTTTTTAAATTGAAAGCGTACAAAATACAGCTTTCGCTCTATGATCTTCTGAAAATTTTCAACAAGATCCGATGTTTTCGAGACAAAATTTGTTCGGCGATAAGGCTCAATGGATATGAAATCAAAATTGCCGCATTTGGGACGAAGAGCAACCTCAGCGGATTCAAGAGCTGTCATTTCGTCCAGAAAAAACCACAGTTTGGTGTGGCTTGTTGACCGGTGGAAACATCAGTCCATATTTCTTCAAAAATGATGCCGGTGAGAATGTAATCGTCAATAGCGACCGTTATCGCGCCATGATGTTCGACTAATTGTTGCCTGAAATTTAAGCTTTTGATCGCCTGAACATTTGGTTTCCACAAGACCGCGCCACTTCCCACATATCGCATCAAAAATGGATTTATTGAGAGAACACATCGATATAATTTCACGTTTAGGCCGGTCGACTGACCATCAAGATCATCTGATATTACACCGTTAGACTTTTCCTGTGGGTATATGTAAAGTGTATAGTTTATGCGGACAATCCTGCTTCGATTCAAGACTTGGAACAAAACATCACTCGAAACATTCGCCAGTTGCAAGTCGAAATGCTTGAACGAGGCATCGAAATAAGGACTCAACGGATGGACTCTCTGTGACGTAGCCGCGGCCAACAATTGAAGGAGATAATCTTAAAAAAATAAATGATAATAAACACCATTAAATTTGAATTTTCTGAGTATATTTTTTAAAAAAAAGTAGGAAACCTTGAAATGAATCAATTAATGAAATGAAATGAATGTTCAAAAATCATTAAGATACACCTATCTCTAGTGAATAAGCTCACAGACCTCTTTACTAGACTGCAACCAAGAAAAAGAGCGCAAAATTTCTTTTCAGTGTAAACTTTCTTGTTGAAAAAGTTGTCAGATTTGGGCGCTTCTGTTCCAAGTTAGAAATATATTGAGATTTCCACTTCCCAAATTTTCCCATACGTTGTTGTTCTCTTCGCCTTTCACTGCAAACCATTTTTACACTTTATATTCTCTCAAGTCGGTTTAGCACTGGCAACACAAGCACACTCTCTTCAAGGTTCGTGCTCCACTTGCCAGCGAACTTTGGAGAGAACAACAATTTCGCAACATTTGCGCCCTTACTTTACCTTTACCACACATCCCGTTTTCCCTCTTAATTTTGCATAAATCAATCAAGTCCATGGCGTCATAGTATCAATATTTTAACATCAAAGACATTGAAGCGTTCACTTGGCTTTGCGAGTAGCTTCAATATTTAACAACTTTGGCGAGACACCGCGGCGTCGCCACTTTTGAAGCTGCTTTACGTCTACAGGAATTTTCGCCGTTTTTGCTTCGGTCGTTGTTGTAATTTGCATTTGTTGTTGTTGGTTTTTTGTACTTGTTGTTTATGTGAGCGTTCGCTCATTGTATTCACTGCTTTTGGCATATTTCGTCCATGTTATCCTTGGCTTGCGTACGAACAGTTATGCGTTGACTCCGGCGTGCCAACAACGCGCAACCGACAATATGCTGTCGCAGCAGCCAAGCCAAGCAACATCTGCTGTCACTTCATTATCCTCAACTCCACCTTAGTAAGCCACTTTCAAATATACTTTTAGTGAAATTTGGCGAAACCCGTTCGCCTTACAGCGTGCTCGCTGTAAATTGTCAACTCGTTGGCTTCTAAGATGTGTTACGATGGCGCTAATTTCCTTTCGCTATTTTGTTAAAAATAAATTTGAGTTGTCTAAAGCTAAAAATAGCTAACTTTTAAAAACGCGCAGTTTACAGTGGAGGTCAGTAAGTTTCCGGGTTTTAAATAGAGTTATTTGCTCTGCGCGTAGTAAACAGTGACGGTAACTTAATTTGGTCAAAGTGTCTACAACAGAGATAAAAAGTATTAACGGCATATCAAATTAATTGACAACCTGAACATCTTGTAAAATTGAAATTGTCCAGATTACATTTTAAGCCTTGTTCCGTCAAACAGTTAGATGAAAAATTAACAGAAATTACACAATATAGTGTCCAATTTAAGTAGTCTTAAACGAGTTGACCTTTATATTTCGTGGTTTGACAACACTAGTGTTACATACAATTTTTCAACTCACAACTTTATCGCGAAGCCGTTAACAGTAACTTCAAAGTTTCATCTTAACCAAAAAATGGAATTGAATAGCGAAAATTTTCACGTCATTATTACAACCTTCGACCTGGATTAACTCAGCAACAAAGCATCGATGAACTTAGTTCCATTTTGGCAATGAAGCTCCATCAACAATCAGTGTATATCAATGGTGTGGTGAATTCAATAGAAGTAGTAGTTCACTCTACGAAAAATTTCGTGAAAGTCATCCAAAATCAGCTGTTCTTGCGGAAGCTATTGATTCTGCGCGTTCTGACTTGACACGGGATAACCTCTTTTTCTTCTTGGACATAAAAAATAAACTAAGAGGTCAACGTTTTTCGACACTTGAAGAGGTGGTCGATGCTCTCGGGAAATTTATGTTTTGGAGATACCTCAATCAAAGTGGCAAAACTCCTTCGACAATTGATCAAACGCATATAAAAGTGTATAGAAGAACACTAAGCCGATTTTCTAAGATCAGTATTTGTGTTTGTTCTTTGATCCCGAAATATAAAGGCAATGAAACCTATTTTAAATAAATAACTCCTTTTAGATATAATATGAATTTCTATTTAATGTCTATATCCAGAAAGTTGTGTTGTTATTAGTACACGACTTGCATGAGTTCCCTTGGAACCTTGTAAACTGGAAGATCGTTTGGGTTGATCACTAAAATTGTCAAACTTGCCTTTTATGAAAACGTTGACGATGAAAATCATCTATAATGATATCGCTTCGTACATGGAGCCGTTGGGAATCCAATAAGTTAGAGTTTTCTAAACGACATGCACTTTGCGACTTAAGAATTCACCGGCGAATGCCCTGAAGTAAGATAGAGCTTATACAATATGGTTACCTAACTAAATATATACTGGTATAAGCACATCTCTCATGCGAGTGGTTGTAGTCTGAGTTAAGACAAATCATAAAAAATATTTTAACTCTAAGAAGAAAACAAAATTTTGACTTTAAAGCAGCTGAAATATTTGTTGAAAGTCTCACTTGGACAGCTACAGAAGCCTCTCAGTCGAGATATCGAGGACCCCTAAGTATGGTTAAAAAAGACCGTCGCATATCTACAACACGCCTAGAGCCAGCGACTAATTTAATATATAATATGGTGAATTCGCCGAGTTCGTAGAAGATATGATAGCCAAGCTGTTTTAACCTTAGTCTGGCGAAAACTGGAAGATGAAGGAGAAAATGTCTAAATGTCTTCACCTCATCTTCACCTCACAATTTTGACAAGTTACGTTCACTAAAATCTGAGTGGCAACGGGACAGTGTCCAGTTAGAAAATCAATCATTGCAGTCATGTGAACCTTTCTAATAGCTTCAGGGGCCCTTTTTACGTTCCACTCTGGGCCACAAGGCTTCCGTAACCCTAAACGTGATGATGGATGAACAATTCTTACTGGGCTCGTGCGACATCTATAGATCCAGGGCCCGAATGCACGAAGACAGGGGAACTCGTACTTGTTCTCTTTCTGGTATTTGAGTAAGGCTATCTTATGAACTCAACGGCTTTACAGTTTTGGATGCTTCCGCTGTAACCAGGCACCTCAACAAGTTTAATATGGCAGTAGCTTGATGCTACAGCTTGTCCCTGACCAAATTTTAGCTCACTGTCAATGAGCTCTGGGTCTGTGTAGTAGCTCTGCTATAGCAGTACACATAATCTCCCGAAAAGATTAAGAACTTCGTTGATTTGCTGCTACCTTAATGGTTGCCACTTCTGCTTGGCCAGGTGTGTTCTGCTACAGTGGCCTGAAGTTTGAAGCAAGAGTTGGTGAGGAGCTCCCGGTGGAAGACTACCCCTGGAGCTTCGATACATCCGTGAAAAGATCTCCTCCCTGCGCCTCTCTGTGATCCAAGTTAACAAGGATGCATTCGAAATGAGAGAGGATTTCGGGAAAGTCCCTCTCTGGGACCCTTAATGTGTCCTGCTTCACGGAGTCTGATAACATTTTACATTTACCGGCTGTACGTAGAATGACATTAAATGAACGCACCCTAATACAACAAATTATAAATAACTTTATATTAGAAGCAGCTCAGCTGTTGCAGACTAAACTTTTACAAATTGTCACTTTTGATTAATACAAATGTTGCATGACAACTGCAATGACAAAACTGTGATGCGATGCGTTGCAAGAGCGACTAGAATACAAAATAACGCAATGTGAATTAGAAATCGGCAAGCGGGGTATGCAAAACTATGCGCCATATATGGAGCCACATATACACACACAAACACCACAAACAGCGCCAATACATGCCAGTCAGTCGGCAAGCAAGCAGCTCGTGCAACGTGCGGCAACCGCGTGAGTGCAAATACTCATTATGACATGTTGTGACACCTTGCAGCGCAGCGTCAACCAACACACGCGCACACATACCGAACACAGCGGCTCCTTACCATTTTCCCCACACACACTTGTTGTTATTGTTGTTTACGAAGTTACTGTCGCACCAGCGCGCACTGAAACTACGCCGTCTACGCGTGCGGATACGCAAAAGTTTTCCCAATGCAACACATTCGCCTGGCAACGTCGCGAGCTGCAGTGTTGCCGCACATTGTGTGGCAGCCACAACATCTTGAAAATATGTGCCATGGAAATTTTGCACTTTGCAACAGCTGTGCTGTCATCTTGGCGGTGTGACATCGCCTTTCTTTGTGTGTTTTATGATTTTTGCTGTTGTTGTGCCAGTTTTCTGGCTGCTGACAGTCAAACTTGTTTGCTATCGCGTAATATGTAGATTTCACATGTGATCGCTTGACATGTTGACAACATCATGTTTACTTCATGTTGTTGTGGTTGTTGTTGTAACACCAGAATTAAAATGTTGCAACTTTTTGAGTTTCCGTTATACATAGTTGCGTGCATAAATATGCCTTCGATGAGGGAGTAAACTTTAAGGAAAGCAAGTTTTCTGCCTACACCGAGAAAAAGCCGAAGTCGAAGCCGACGCCGACTCCTTCAAGTGAACGAAATACTTTTACATGATGATATTGACCTGATTGACTAAGAAATATAAGAAGAAGAAAAAGTTCTCCATACAAAAACTTTATCCCGATCATTTAGTTGGTATGTGGTAATGTGTGCCATAGTGGTCCGATATCGGCGATTTCGATAAATGAGCAGCTTCTGGGGGAGAAAAAGACAAGTGAAGTGAAAAAAGAAACTGAGAACCCTGGGAGCAACTGCTCATTGAAATTGTTTGCTACCAGCTCGCATTCACGCTGGAGCCGTTGGTAGGTACATTGGAGGGAGAGACTTCTGTAAGGATCTCTCCGTTAATCCAGGCTTTGGCTGCCGGACCACTGTAGCGTTTTTCAGCCTGAAGTGGGTGTAGACGCACACTATTTCAGGGAGTTGAGCATTCAAACAGGGCGCTCAAGTCTATGTAGTGAAGGAGTGTCTGTCCTCGCAAGAAGAAGCATATATCTACTTCATCATTAGACTCGTTTGGGTGCCTGGTCACTGCAAAGCCGATGAGTGAACCAGAGGGGACAACCTTGCTCCCTCACATCAGAATGGAACCGATTAGTAAGTCCATTGGCGTCTTGCGTTTTAGCACTCAACAAATAACCGATGGTAACAAATCAACTGAAGTATTTGTCACGAGCAAAATCATCTTGCCGCAATCGTAGAGGTAAGACTAAAACTCTTGTAGGACGCTAGTTTTCAAAGTTGTATGGAAGACCGTGAGATTTTGGCACTTTTTTCCACCATTATCCAGCCTTTGCACGACTAGGACTCTAATATGTCAGCAGTCTTACCTTCGACGAACTAAAAGTCATAGCCGAATTGGTATTAGCGGTCTCAACAAATTTGTGAGAGGTTCATATGATCCAGTATATGGGAGGCTTTTGCCACCATATTGAGCCGGCGTACTGAGAAGTCCATGTGAAACCACTATTATCCAGATTTTTCACTTAATAAAGATTTCTAGTGGGTCAAAATAATGAAATGTAGCGAACCGATGTGAGGAATCAACGTTATGGGACTTCTTTTCAGTCAAAGTAATTCATTATAGCATTTTATGCATTTTATTTATCAGAACTCTCCTCAGTCAATTATTTTACAGCTTAAACAGCTTCTTATGTACATAGCCAGTTAGAATGACTGTCTAGCGACACACCTAAGCCTTTAGGGGGCTCACTGTGATACTAATGGCACTAAAGTTCTCCCACTCTAGTGACTCCTCTCTGAACCACCCTGTAGTTCTGATGAAGTTCATTAGTCCGAGAGGTCGTCAAGATCCTCCACCGATAGTTCCGATTATTTTACTATTTAGAGATTAACATCGCAAAGAAGATGTTTTGTAGTCTTCTTCTCTTGTACCTCCTGACAGCTATGACAATAGTTGTTATATGGTGTTCCTAGTCTACTCACATGTCTACCTATTAGACAGTGACTTGTTAGCGTTCATGCTAAAGTTCTTATATTATATCTTTTAAATTGAATTATCGACATCGGCAGTCCATATTCCATTCATGTTACATTTGCCTGCTTATTAGAAAAGCCAGGGATTGGCTCCACTAATACTCAGCTACTTTTATGAGACGTTTGTCGATGAGATATTCAGAATTAGACGGGGTAAATACACTCTTTCTTTTCTGAAGTCTAATCACAGAGTTATGTCACTTCTGGCTAGTTCATCCGCTTCACAGTTCCTTAGGATATCACTATGTCCTGAAACACACTCAATTATCTAGTTTTTAACAGTCCGTATAGATGCCAATCCCTGCCTCCCTGTCCACCTCGTCCCTTTCCCACTCTTTTCTGACAGAGAAGGCAATATTGAGGGCCGAATTTGAGTTCAATTCTAGAGGATTCCGAAAATCCGAGGTAATTAGTGGAAATGGGAATATTTTAAGTCGCATAGGATGTCCCTTGAACTCCAGGTACTTTACCAAAATATCAATCATTTTCGCTTATTTTTCTAAGCTTGAAACAGCTACGCTGACGGTTCTGTTATTAAGGCCTGCGATGTCAATATCATCTGCGTACCCCAGTAGCATTATACAATGCCTCTGCGGTTCAGATTAGGGGCTTGCGTGACATTTTCCAGAATTATATTAAAATAGACTTACGAGATGGAACCACTTTGTCGAAAACCTCGTCAGATATCGAACAGCTCAGAGAGACTTTTCCGATTTAAAGGCTCTTTGAAAAAGCTCTTTGAAAACGACCAAAAGTAAAGGATGTTCTTTGATTAAGATTGCCACTCTCTTTTCATGATTCCAATCTTCGTCTACATCTACTCAGCTTTCTGAACTATCAAACAGCATGGCGAAGATGTTACTCATTTCTCTCATTTTTTCTTCTTCTCTCCTCATTATATCTTCTATTACATATACATACATAT
>CM050323.1:47344461-47479310 GCA_027475135.1 Bactrocera correcta
GAAAAAAGAGCGCATAATTCTTTTCAGTGTAAACTTTCTTATTAAAAAAGTTGTCAGATTTGAGCGCTTCTGTTCGAAGTTAGAAATAAATTCAGATTTCCACTTTCCAAATTTCCATACGTTGTTGTTTTCTTCACCTTTCTCTGTAAACCACTTCGACACTTTTTGTTCTCTTAAGTCGGTTTAACGCTGGCAACACAAGCACACTCTCTTCAAGGTTCCTGCTCCACTTGCCAGCGAACTTTGGAGAGAACAACAATTTCGCAACATTTGCGCCCTTACTTTACCACACATCCCGCTTTGCCTCTTAATTTTGCATAAATCAATCAAGTCCATGGCGTCATAGTATCAATATTTTAACATCAAAGACATTGAAGCGTTCACTTGGCTCTGCGAGTAGCTTCAATATTTAACAACGTTGGCGAGACACCGCGGCGTCGCCACTTTTGAAGCTGCTTTACGTCTCCAGGAAGTTTCACCGTTTTTGCTTCGGTCGTTGTTGTAATTTGCATTTGTTGTTGTTGGTTTTCGTACTTGTTGTTTATGTGAGCGTTCGCTCATTGCATTCACTGCTTTTGCCATATTTCGTCCATGTTATCCTTGGCTTGCGTACGAACAGTTATGCGTTGACTCCGGCGTGCCAACAATGCGCAACCGACAATATGCTGTCGCAGCAGCCAAGCCAAGCAACATCTGCTGTCACTTCATTATCCTCTACTCCACCTTAGTAAGCCACTTTCAAATATACTTTTAGTGAAATTTGGCGAAACCCGTTCGCCTTGCAGCGCCCTCGCTGTAAATTGTCAACTCGTTGGCTTCTAAGATGTGTTACGATGGCGCTAATTTCCTTTCGCTATTTTGTTAAAAATAAAATTTGAGTTGTCTACAGCTAAAAGAAGCTAACTTCTAAAAACGCGCAGTTGACAGTGGAGGTCAGTAAGTCTCTTGGTTTAAATAGAGTTATTTGCTCTTCGCGTAGTAAACAGAGACGGTAACTTAATTTGGTCAAAGTGTCTACAACAGAGATAAAAAGTATTACCGGCATATCAAACTAATTGACAACCTGAAACTTCTCGTAAAATTGAAATTGTCTAGATTACATATTAAGCCTTGTTCCGTCAAACAGTTAAATGAAAAATTACTCAATATAGTGTCCAGTTGTTCTCGATGTTCGGTAAACAAACTCGCTAATTTAAGTAGTCTTAAACGAGTTGACCTTTATATTTCGTGGTTTGACAACCCTAGTGTTACATACAATTTTTCAACTCACAACTTTATCGCGAAGCCGTTAACAGTAACTTCAAAGATTCATCTTAACCAAAAAATGGAATTGAATAGCGAAAATTTTCACGCCTTTTTACAACCTTCGACCTGGATTAACTCAGCAACAAAGCATCGATGAACTTAGTTCCATTTTGGCAATGAAGTTCCATCAACAATCAGTGTATATTAATGGTGTGGTGAATTCAATAGAAGTACTCGTACTAGTTCACTCCACGACAAATTCGTGAAGGTCATCCAAAATCAGCTTTTGTTCCGGAAGCTATTGATTCTGCGCTCAAATTAATATTTCAAGATCATAAGTGACCAATGATGAGATTGAGAAAACTATAACATTTAACTCACATACGTATCTCATAAAATTAGTCAATCGTTGAAAAAAGTCTCATGCCGATTGGTCTAGAGATACGATATTCGATAGGGGTGCTTCGAAACACGTCCACAGCTTCGTGTCAGGTGATGAAACGTCGGTTTACGCGTATGAATCAGAAAATAAACACAAGCCAACTGAGTCAGTGTCTCAAGGTGAGCCGAATCAAAAAAAATTTATTCGCGCATGAAGCATTTCCAACCAAATGTTTTTTTTTTTGTTTTTGTTTTTTGGAAAATCTGAACGTATCATAACCATACCATTAGAGCACCAGGGAACAGTAAATTTTTGGTTGCTAATTGTCTTTGAATGAATCAGGAAAACAAACAGCCAAAAAGGATCCCTGTTCACCACGACAATGCGAACTTCCACAGGTCGACTGAAACTTTTTTTACCGCTCAAAGCATCGATTTAATGAGTCTATTACTGTATAGTTCTGACTTGCCACGTAATAACCTCTTTTTCGTCTCGGACATAAAAAATAAACTAAGAGGCCAACGTTTTTCGATACTTGAAGAGGTTGTCGATGCCTTCAGAATTCATGTTTTGGAGATACTTCAATCAGAGTGGCAAAATTGCTTCGACAATTGATCCAAACGCATATAAAAGTGTTTAGATTTTATAGGAGAATATTTTGAAAAACAGTAAACCGATTTTCCAAGATCAGTATTTGCGTTTATTCTTTGATCCCGAAATATAAAGGCAATGAAACCTATTTTAAATAAATAACTCCTTTTAGATATAATGTGAATTTCTATTTAATGTCTATATCCAGAAAGTTGTGTTGTTATTAGTACACATCTTGCATGAGTTCCCTTGGAACCTTGTAAAGTGGAAGGCGGAATCGTTTGGGTTGATCATTAATATTGTCAAACTCGCCTTTTATGAAAACGTTGACGATGAAAGTCATCTATAGTGATATCGGTTCGTACATGAAGCCGTTGGAATCCAATAAGTTAGAGTTTTCTAAACGACATGCACTTTGCGATTTAAGAATTCACCAACGAATGCCCTGAAGCACGATAGAATTTATACAATATGGTTAAAGCACATCTCTCATGCTGAGTGGTTGTGGTCTGAGCTAAGACAAATCGTAAAAAAAGTTTAACTCGAAGAAGGAAATAAAATTTTGACTCTAAAGCAGCTGGAATATTTATTGAGGTGTTTGCTAGCGTATTCAAAGTAAAGATTATGATTTTTTGTGGAACTGCTTAGTTTTAATAAACAAGATAATTGTATCTTTCTGTATACATTAGGGTAGTCCCCAATAATATGGACATAATTCAGCGTTTTTCAGCTATCGCTCTTTTAGGCGCCATACCTAGTTTAAAGTAAAAAAAAAACGATTTTCTGATTTGAAAATCAGAATTGATATGTGCTATTTTCGGCTACATTTCCACCGCACCGAGCCAGCCATAAATTTAATATATAATATGGTCAATTTCCCGAATTCGTAGAAGTTATGACAACCAAGCTTCTTTGACCTTGGTCTGGCGAAAGCTGGAAGGTGAAAGAGAAAATGTCTAAATGTCTTCACCTCATTTTCATCACTACAACTTTGACAAGTTACGTTCACTAAAATTTGAGTGGCAACGGGACAGTGTCCAGTTAGAAAATCAAACATTGCAGTCATGTGAACCTTTATAATAGTTTCATGGACCTTTTACGTTCCACTCTGGGCCACAAGGCTTTCGTAACCCTAAAAGTGATGGTGGATGAACAATCCTTACTGGGCTCGTGCGAGATCTATAGATCCAGGGCCCGCATGCTGGAAGACAGGGAACTCGTTCTAGTTCTCTTTCTGGTATTTGAGTAAGGCGTTCTTATGAACTCAACGGCTTTACAGTTTTCGCTGATTTCGCTGTAACCAGGCATCTCGACAAGTTAAATATGGCAGTAGCTTGATGCTACAGCTTGTCCCTGACCAACTTTGAGCTCACTGTTAATGAGCTCTGGGTCTGTGTAGTAGCTCTGCTATAGCAGTACACGTAATCTCCCGAAAAGATTCCACACTTCGTTGATTTGCTGCTATCTTAATGGTTGCCACTTCTGCTTGTATGAGTGTGTTCTGCCACAGTGGCCTGGAGCCTTAAAAGTTGATGAGAAGCTCCCGGTAGAAGACTACCCCTGGAGCTTCGATCCATCCCTGAAAAACCCTCTGCGCTTCCCTGTGATCCAAGTTAACTAGGATGAATTCGAAATGAAAGAGGATTTCGGAATTCCCTCTCTGGGACCCTTAATAAGCCCTGCTTCATGGAGGCTGTACGTAGAATGCCGTTAAATGAACGCACCCTAATACAACAAATTATAAATAACTTTATATTAGAAGCAGCTCAGCTGTTGCAGACTAAACTTTTACAAATTGTCACTTTTGATTAATACAAATGTTGCATGACAACTGCAATGACAAAACTGTGATGCGATGCGTTGCAAGAGCGACTAGAATACAAAATAACGCAATGTGAATTAGAAAGCGGCAAGCGGGGTATGCAAAACTATGCGCCATATATGGAGCCACATATACACACGCAAACACCACAAATAGCGCCAATACATGCCAGTCAGTCGGCAAGCAAGCAGCTCGTGCAACGTGCGGCAACCGCGTGAGTGCAAATACTCATTATGACATGTTGTGACACCTTGCAGCGCAGCGTCAACCAACACACGCGCACACATACCGAACACAGCGGCTTTTTACCATTTTCCCCACACACACTTGTTGTTATTGTTGTTTACGAAGTTACTGTCGCACCAGCGCGCACTGAAACTACGCCGTCTACGCGTGCGGATACGCAAAAGTTTTCCCAATGCAACACATTCGCCTGGCAACGTCGCGAACTGCAGTGTTGCCGCACATTGTGTGGCAGCCACAACATCTTGAAAATATGTGCCATGGAAATTTTGCACTTTGCAACAGCTGTGCTGTCATCTTGGCGGTGTGACATCGCCTTTCTTTGTGTGTTTTATGATTTTTGCTGTTGTTGTGCCAGTTTTCTGGCTGCTGACAGTCAAACTTGTTTGCTATCGCGTAATATGTAGATTTCACATGTGATCGCTTGACATGTTGACAACATCATGTTTACTTCATGTTGTTGTTGTTGTTGTAACACCAGAATTAAAATGTTGCAACTTTTTGAGTTTCCGTTATACATAGTTGCGTGCATAAATATGCCTTCGATGAGTGAGTAAACTTTAAGGAAAGCAAGTTTTCTGCCTACACCGAGACAAAGCCGAAGTCGAAGCCGACGCCGACTCCTTTAAATGAACGAAATACTTTTACATGATGATATTGACCTGATTGACTAAGAAATATAAGAAGAAGAAAAAGTTCTCCATACAAAAACTTTATCCCGATCATTTAGTTGGTATGACAATGTGTGCCATAGTGTTCTAATATCGACGATTTCGACAAATGGGCAGCTTCTGGGGGAGAAAAAGACCAGTGAAGTAAAGAAAGAAACTGAGAACCCTGGGAGCAACTGCTCATTGAAATTATTTGCTACCAGCTCGCATTCACGCTGGAGCCGTTGGTAGGTACATTGGAAGGAGAGTCTTCTGTATGGAGCTCTGCTTTAATCCAGGCTTTGGCTGCCGGACCACTGTAGCATTTTTCAGCCTGAAGTGGGTGTAGACGTACACTATTTCAGGGAGTTGAGCATTCAAACAGAGCGCTCAAATCTAGTGAAAGAGTGTCTGTCCTTGAAAGAAGAAGCATATATCTACTTCATCATTAGACTCGTTTGGGTGCCTGGTCACTGCAAAGCCGATGAGCGAACCCGAGGGGGCAACCTTGCTCCCTCACATCAGAATGGAACCGATTAGTAACTCAATTGGCGTCTTGCGTTTAAGCACTCAACAAATAACCGATGGTAACAAATCAACTGAAGTATTTGTCACGAGCAAAATCATCTGGCCGCAATCATAGGAGTAAGACTAAAACTCTTGTCGGACGCTAGTTTTCAAAGTTGTATGGAGGACCGTGAAATTTTGGCACTTTTTCCACCATTATCCAGCTTTTGCACGATTGGGCTCCAATACCTCAGCAGTCATACCTTCGAGGAACTAAAAGACATAGTCGAATTAGTACTAGCCGTCTCAACAAATTTGTGAGAGGTTCATATGATCCAGTATATGGGAGGCTTTTGCCACCATAGTGAGCCGGCATACTGAGAAGTCCATTTGAAATCACTATTATCTAGATTTTCCCACCATGTAGATTTCTAGTGAGTCAAAGTAATGAAATGTAGTAAGTCGATGTGAGGAATCAACGTAATGGTAACGGAAAAAATTTCGAATGAATTAAAAACACACTCAAGCCGGGATTTGTTTTCAGTCAAAGTAATTCATTATAGCATTTGATGCATTTTCTTTATCTGAAATCGTTACAGTCAATAATTTAACAGCTTAAACAGCTTCTTATGTATATAGCTAGGTAGAATGGCTGTCTAGCGACGCACCTAGGCCTTTAGGGGGCTCACTGTGATACTAATGGCACTAAAGTCCTCTCACTCTAGTGACTCCTCTCTGAATCACCCTGTGGTTCTGATGAAGTTCATCAGTCCGATAGGTCGTCAAGCAACCCTCCACCGCTAGTTCCGATTGTTTTACTTTTTAGAGATTAACATCGCAAAGAAGATGTTTTGTAATCTTCTTCTCTTGTACCTCCTGACAGCTTTGACAATAGTTGTTATATGGTGTTGCTAGTCTACCCACATGTCTGCCTATTAGACAGTGACTTGTTAGCGTTCATGCTAAAGTTCTTATATTATATCTTTTAAATTGAATTATCGACATCGGCGGCCCTTATTCCATTCATGCCACATTTGCCTGCTTATTAGGCAAGCCAGGGATTGGCTCCACTGATACTCAGCTACTTTCATGAGACGTTTGTCGATGAGATATCCGGAAGTAGACCGGGTAAATGCACTCTTCCTTTTCTGAAGTCTAATCGCAGAGTTATGTCACTTCTGGCTAGTTCGTCTGCTTCACAGTTCCTTAGGATATCACTATGTTCTGAAACCCACCCGATTATCTAGTTTTTAACTGTACGTATAGCCGTATAGATACATTCTATATTAATTTATAATTCTTCTTTTGCTTCATCGGCACTACACCGAGCTTCCGAGTGCTTCAAGCGCAGTTCTCAAGACGGTAGGAATTTTTTTATGTGGCCTCCAGGCACTTTGCTCTACCCTTTTTCACCAAAAGAACAACCTCTTTAGCTCCTTCTTCTAGTCTTGAAAAAAGCTGCTCTGATACCTTCTTTCGATTAGACAGTATCACTGGGTTTCAGATTATCGCCCTGCACCACTTTTTCCAGCATTGTTATAAAATAGACGTACGTGATGGAATCACTCTGTCGAAAACCTCGTCAGATATCGAACAGCTCGGAGAGACTCTTCCGATTTTGACCGAGTTCGCAGGCATATCAAATTTAGGCATGGCTTTGAATAGGAAACTGCTGACAATGCTATTAAAAGCTCTTTGAAAACGACCAAAAGTAAAGGATGTTCTTTGATTAAGATTGCCACTCTCTTTTCATGATTCCAATCTTCGTCTACATCTACTCAGCTATCTGAACTATCAAACAGCATGGCGAAGATGTTACTCATTTCTCTCATTTTTCCTTCTTCTCTCCCCATTATATCTTCTATTAAATATACATACATATAATATTTAACTGTAAATACATAGTTCCAAGGCAAGTTTTAAGCCACTTTCTGAAATTACTTTACCACTTTATAATAGTCACTGGTTTTATAACTGTACGTGTGTAAACTCCACAAGAAGGTCTCCAAATACGCATTAGCTGCACATTCTTTTGCCACTATCACAGTACAGTTATTAGTGGCGAACGCAATTTAAGTTTTCCGTTGCAGCTTATTTCTTAAATCTATTTGCCTTGAGTTTACCAGCTCAACTCTCCGCCGCTGCTCGCAAATTGTTTGGACCAACAATGTCTCTGCTGTAGAGAGCGGATTGTCTTCGTACCGAATTTGCTTCTTGACCAACTTTTCGCTAATTAATTCATGCAAATGAACAAATGAAATTTTTGTCAACGCCTCCGGCAGTCGAGTGTGCTGCCTAATTATGCCGCTTGCAGCTAAATGTATTTGTGTAGTCGCAGCAGCGCAGAATCCCGGGTCAACATTTACCATAATGCTTAGAGTGGCGAAAGTAGCTCCCGGTCACCAGCAAGAGCAGCAGCAGTGTTGCAACCGCTTTGGCAGTCCGTACTATTACCGTTACACTTACAGTCTTATTGTTGTTTTTCTTGTTTTTGTCTTCTCGCTGTCGTTTTGTATATCTCGTACCGCTTTGACTTTTGGGAAAATTTTGGTTTTATTATTGTTGTTGTTGCTGCTGTTTCGTTGACTAGATTTCATTTAAGCAAAATTAATTAAACAGAAGACAAGATAGAGCAAAATGCGAGCACCACGCAACCAGCGAAATAATAAGTCCGTTTCGGCAATTACATTGAACTACAGTTGTTGTTGTTATTTACTTTTTTTTTTTTTTTTTTTTTTTTTGGCTTTTCTTTACTAGAGTCTTAGGGCCTCTTAATGCTTGCAATGTTTGCTCTTTTTTCTTGAAATCAGCGCTGCTGAGCTGCTGAGTAAGTAGCTAATATAATTTCACTCATTTTATTTAATTTTAGTTTAGCAAATTTTGATGAATAACTTTGTAATTATACCAAAAGTGGATCACCAAATGGGATAGTTGGGCCTTAAAAAGTATTAATAAATAAATAGTATTGTTTTAACATTAGACAATCGTTTACAAAAACTGGTGACTCTGCTAACCATCATATAGCTATAGTTAGAGGGAGTGAGAGATAGATTGAGATAAGAAGAGAAAGACAAAACATAAAATTTGGTTTAAAAACACTTCCACCACCTGACAACCCAACTATGATACGCTAAAATATAATTTATGAACTGAAGAACAGAAAAAATATTGTTGTATTTTTTTTATCATTGGAAAGTAGAGATTTCGAGTAAGAATCGCCTATCATGCAAGCCATAAACCAGAGGATCGGAATTCAGCAATTTTATGTACACTTATACTCTATATAACTCATACAATTACCGACATATTCACTATAAGATTTGTTAGAAAAACGAACAACATTATAAGAATTATATGGCAGTTAGGGTAGCATCGACCCGATTTTAAATTAATCTATTAAAATGCCACATACTTAAAAACCAACAAGATAAAACGTTAACTTCGGCTGCACCGAAGATAATATACCCTTCACACGTGCATTTCATTTAGTAACTACGTGTTTAAGTAAATCTATAGACGTAACCGGCCAGTGATTTTTATCCAAAGGAAAACATTTTACTAGTCCTTTGAATATATCCCGTTAACTGAAAAAGTCTCCAATGCAAGCATTTGACTCCGATCGTTCAGTTTGTATGGCAGCTATATGTTATAGTAAGGCAATCTGAACAATTTCTTCGAATATTACATTGTTGACTTACAAAATAACCTTTGCCAACTTTTGTGAAGATACATTGTCAAATGCGAAAGCTGTCCATACAAGAACTTGATTCCAATCGTTCAATTTGTATGGCAGCTATACGAGTATATTAGGTTGTCAAAAAAGTCTTGCGGTATTTTTATTGATTTTTTTTTATTGAAATTGAAATGAATTTTTGATGACTCATGCCCAGCTCTTGACCGATGTTACGGCTGCTACTATGCCGGTCTCTTTCGACCAATTCAGCGATTTTATCGCAATTTTCGACGACAGGCCTTCCAGAGCGTGGCGCATCTTCGACTACCTCTACACCAGAACGAAAACGTTGAAACCATCGTTGTGCGGTTGATGTGGAAACTGTATCGCGTCCGTAAACTACATAAATTTTATTGGCGGCTTGAGATGCATTTTTGCCTTTATCGTAGTAGTACTGTAAAATATGCCGTATTTTCTCTTTATTTTGCTCCATATTTTCGACGCTATAACTCACGAACGACATAAAAGAAACGACAATCAATAAAACACGTGTTGGCGCGTGAAATGAGCTTTCCAAAAAGGTATAGCATGACCCGATGTGACGAATAAACTAGAACTACGAGTATGCACTTTCAGCGCCAACTAGCGAAAATACCGCAAGACTTTTTTGATAAACTAAATTATAGTGGTTCGATATCGGCAGTTCCGACAAATGAGCAGCTACTTGAAGAGAAAATGACGTCTGCAAAATTTCAAAAGGATATCTTAAAAACTGAGGGACTAGTTCGTATATATACAGGCAGACAGACAGACAGACAGACGGACATGGCTAAATATATACTTTATAGGGTCTCCGACGCTTCCTTCTGGGTGTTACAAACCTTGTGACAAACTTAATATGCCCTGTTCATGGTATAATGACATAAAGTAAAATCAGTCGCATGTTCCAAAATCCTGGCAACAGTTATATTGGGGCTAGTTGAAGTTTTCACCCAATTTTATTTATTTTAGTCACACAGACACATTGTGATGAGTACAATACGCTCTCTCATTTTCATTGAATAACTCACATATTAGCCAATATGGGCGGTATAAAGTCACCTGGAAGTTCGAGAATCTTTGTGTTAGGTACATGGGAGCTCAGGAAAGTATTGACCGAAAGCAACCCAACTCGGATACACAGAAATACTATTTCAATTTTATATCTCACAAATCGACAGACTTGTTCGTTCAAAAGTCGACTTCTTTGGCTACATGAAGCTTAAAAAAATCAATAATCAATAAAATCAATAAAATATTTCGTTTTTTATATCAGAAAAATATTTTTGAATTAAGGTTGTTTTTTATCTGAGGAAACCCATGTAGCTCCTAAATATCTTTTAAAAAAAAACTTTAAAGCTAAAACTAAAAACTAAAAACTTGGTTACTTTAATTGTTCACTTGAACTTTTTATGTAGGCTGTCTTTTTTATTTTGGCAACTCACAACTGTATCGTAAGTCTTGACATTCGTGATGTTATACACCTTCAGAACGTTTTGACACACGAGCGCTATTTGTGTTGTTTACACGAATTTAACTTGAAATATTTATCTCAAATAAAAAATAGAAATATATCGCGAACATTTTCACCTCATTATTTTTACAGCTTTTGACGTGATTAAACTAAACAACCAAGCTCCATCAAGGACCAGTGTTTATCGGTGGTATGTTGAATGCAACCGAGGTAGCAGATGAATCCAAGAGGAATTTCGTGCACATCATTCAAAATGAGTTGTTGTTCCGCAAACTATTGATGATATACTATATAGCAATCGACTGTATTTGGTTTCCAGATAAAACCGAATATAACAAAAATTACTCGCGAAGGAAGCACTCACAAGCAAATTGTTGCTTTTTTTTTTTTTGAAAAGCGACGCAGAACTGTAAGTTACTGTTTTGCCAGTTTTCTTTCATAATTTCAGTCAGAAAAATTAATCGCCGCAGATGGATCACACTTCACCACGTCATTGCGAGCTCTCACATATCGACTGAAACAACTGCGGTCAAATCATCGATTTGTGGAGTCATCCACTATATAGTATTAAATTGACACCTTTTTATTCCCGATTGTAAAAAACACTCTCAGAGGTCTATGTGTTATAACAGCTGAAGTGCGGGTGATATGCTTCGAACGTCTGGTTTGTAGATACCTCATTCAGAGTGGCAAAAGTGACCGGCAACTGGTTTATCGTATGTAAAAATTAAGTAATTCCTATAATTATTGTTTGTTATTATTCTATTATTCCGAAATATTAAATTAACCGCAGTATAACCTTGAACTTTACCAAATAACTTTTTTCCAAGGGGCTCCTAAATTTGCTGGAAAATAAGGAAAAAAAACCTTCTAAAATATAAAAATTCACCACAAACCCTTTCCACTTCACTATCACAGATCGCCATAAATAATTTTTCTTTTAGTTTTCATTATTTTTTAATGGCTTTCATCTTAATATGATTTTTGGTTTTGTGCTTTTTTTTTGCTTTCAAAAGTTATCAACACTAGTCTAACTCTCAACGGTATGATTAAGAAAAAAGTCGTGTATGGAAGAACTTTAGCGGTAAAACTAGAACTTTTTAAGGTCATTCGAACAAGTTGTTGTCAGTAATGATGGATGAAGAAGTTCAGTGAGAACTGCAAATTATGTAATTATGATCTTTAGAGAGAAGTTTTCACTGAAGCAACATTTTTTGTATAAATTCAGAGGTTTAGAACCTAAAAAATCATTTCGACTGGCCAATAGTTTTGGAAAATTTTAACGATAATTCGAAATACCAAGTAAAACTGAGACTTTCTCTTTTTTAAGCACTTAATATAGCAAATTTTGCTCTTCTTCAATGTCTATTAGCTCAAGAGACGAACGTATTCTATTTTTTACGGGCTTTTCGGATCGATGTGAGGAAAAACTTATAAAGAGTCTAGTCTCGCTGTCGTACTTTAGTGTTAATTTTACTACGCGGAATAGAGCACTGATTGAGTATGGTGTATTCGGTTAAACAATTCGCTCTCAAAACAAAGCAGATCAATTGAAAAGTCGCCAGCCTTCCACCGCAGAACTCATTTTTTTGGAAAAATTCGTTTTTTATTAACATAGTTCCCTTCAAGGGTGATACAATGATTATAGCGATCTTGTATTGACTTTTCAATATCATTATTAAGTACGTTTTGCCTTTTGCTTCAGAGCAGACCTCAGCTTCGGCGATCACCTTTTCATTCGACAAAAACTTCTACCCAGTGAGTATTTTTTCGACATCTAACAACAGGAAATAGTCGCAGATGGCCAGATCTGAAGATTCGAAACCCAATTAATTGATTTTAGACATCGCTCTTCACTGACTTGTCACACCGTGCCTTAGTGAAACAGCATTTTTTCTTGAAATCCGGCCGTGCTTCGGAGATTTCGTACATCGAACGGTCTAAGGACTCTATTTATTAGTCGCTGTTGATTATCCTTTCTTTTTTATGAATCAATCAAAATTATTACACGGATATCCCAAAATACAGACGCTGTTACTTAGCCAGCCGACTTTTGCATTTTTAAACGCTTTGAAGCGGATGCATTCCATGCAGTCCACTCGGTGACGGTCAGAATGAAATGATAAAGCCATGTTTCGTCCACTGTTATACATGCATGGGTTTTTTAATATTCGATATCTGCTGAAGAATTTTTCTATGTATGAAAATTTAAAAAATTCCGCTTTGACATCAATTTTAGGGGGTCCACAAAATATTTTATTATATATATTTTCCAATAGTATATCCCAAACACTTTTCCACTCAGACTACTCAAGTACCTCTTGTCTTCTTTTAAATCTCAAGCTTGAAACCGCTTTAGGAAGACGAATTCTGCCACACGCCTCATTTGTATGCAACACTTTTCGTAGTTAGAATAATATTAAGAAAAGCATGTACAACAAACACATTAGAAAAAAGAAAAAACTAACATAAGCAACAAGAACAACCAAAAAAAAAGAAATTTGTTGAAGTGGGAAAAGGTAAATACGTGAAAAATGTACACGCAACGTTTGTTTGGTTAGTGGGCCAACACGCCTAAAACTCCACTACAATTACCAGGAGTGTTGTTGGAAAAGTTGTTGCGCCCACTTCGTAATGTAAACTTTGCTCTTTTGAGGTTTTGCACTCATTTTGCTGTAGACATTTGGGTTGTTTTTGCATAAATATATAAACATACAGGGTGTTTCATAAGATGCAAATTGAAATAAAGTATCCCAATAAAAATAGTAGAGCCCATAAAAGCACTGGTAAACATTTACATTAATATCCGTGCATACTTAGCTCTACAGGTGTTTTGTTTAAATAATTTCAATCATAAATTTGGATGTTAACGCCTAAAGGTAGGCAAGATATTTCATTTTTATATGTATTATAATGCTATCTACACCTAAATGTAGGCAACTATTTAATTTTGATTATTTTTTAATTATGTTTTAAAAATTTTAAAATTATATTTTCGAAAGTAAATCGACTTTTTACGAAAATCAACAACTGACAACGAATACCGAAACTACGCTTTCCATATAACGAAAACATACCCAAAATATTCTTGCAAACAAAACCTACTGAAACAGCTTCTATCACATCACTATTTTTTCTGTAAATACATTATCTATTCAATTTACCTTGCTTATATTTTTCTGTGCAAACGTCTAACTAATTTACTATTCAAATGCTGTGCCATTCATGTTTGACTTGTTGGTCAGGCGTATACCGCCTTGCCAGTTACCTTTCACAGCTACCTCCTGTGCTTAAATAGCACAGGGAGCACGTGTTTTCTTTTATCTCATAGAGATGCGTAGTCATTCGGCTGCACAATCTCATTTACCATTTATTTGTAGCAACAAATTCAAATTTCGCTTGATTTAACTGGCAAAAGTTAAATTAGCTTTGGTGCGCGTATAATTGTATGGCAACTTTTCGGCTTTGTGTCTGTCGGTGTTCGTGTCTGTCTGCACCCTTTGTGTATTTATGTGTGCTTTTCACTTTTTCCTGGTATATTTTCATTTCACTTTTCGTTATTATTCTATTACTGGTTTGCTATTCTTGCAATGATTTTCTGGTTTCCAACAGTTCCCACGCTTAACCCAAATTTGCGGCTACGTTTTTGCCAAAATTAGTGAGCTTGTAAATCAAATTGAAAACAATTGAGTATAATACGATTTATTTTGTTAATTAATTGAGAAAATTGTAGCTATCAACACAGAGGCCACTTGACAGAATGATGTGCTCTCAGCACCGCAAGCAGCAGTTAAAAGGGTGAACTCATCAACTCGTTTGGGGTTTGTGAGCTTCTGAATTTTAATAATCACCTTTAGTTACCAATATATTGAGTTTAGGTTGAGATTTGCCTAACTGTTTTCATGAGTGGAACGAATCATCCTGATAAAGAGTATTTCTAAGTTCACAACTCATTCACCTACGTAGAGAAGTCAAACCCATGATTTGTTCTTCCACAATTCCTGTCAGATCCGAGTGATATTCTCACTCTAACTCATAAATACGGCCAAATAAAACTCCTTATAGACCATCTGTACCTGCGATAAAAATACATGATGAATCATACTACGAATATCGAAAACAACAACAACCTTGAAAGTTGAGTGACTTTAGCGTGTTTTTTTTTTCCTTTTTTGGTTTCGGTTCGCTTTTTTCCTGCTTCCGATGATTGTTGTCTTGTTTGCATGTCAAACTCATAAACCCATGTCTCATCGGCAGCTATAATGCTCTCCAAGAATGTGGGTTCGGAATTCGCACGATCAAGCATGCCCAAAGAGAGCTGTTTACGCTATTCCTTTTGAACAAAACTCGACTTTATCGGGACGAGTCCAGCAAGAACGCTTTCCATATCCAAAATATCCACCAAAATCATTCGAAAAGACTCGCGAGAGGTCTCGAGCTCTCTTGTCAACTCTCTAACACTTGCCTGTCGACGTTCAAACACCATAGCCTTTACTTTTTTAATATTTTCATCAGTTGAAGAGGTCAAAGGTCGTCCAGAACGCAAATTATTTTCCAAGTATGACGAAAGACTAAGAGACAATAAATTGGCTAATAAAATAAGTCGTCTTACTTCTCGGAAGGAACCAGCGAACTTTAAGGAACCATGTGAGATTTTACTCGACTAACTTTTATGGACAACGTAATGGCAGAAGGCGTAGAAAAACTGTAGCAAGAAAACAGAAAACTAACCATACTTTTTTTTCTTGCTAGATGAAGAAACAAATCTAAAAGCCGATAAGGCTTCATTTTTCTCCCTTTGCGTCATGTTGCTGTGTTGAAAATCACACCTGGATTTGAATAATACCTCATCTTCACTATCAACTGACTGACAGAAGGATAGCCTTGTTGAAGAAAATACTAAACAAACAGTTTGGTCATCTTTTGACTAGCTCTGCATAGCACACAGGTGACGTAAGTCACAACCGTAATCCGTACTCCCTACATCACTCATCGCAGTGACAACTTGCGCACCTGATTAGCATATTAATTGTGTGTGAAATGAGGATTTAATAAAGTGACACTGACAAGTATGCTACTTCTACTGGCAGCTGATGTTGACACATAGCACCTCCTGATACAAAATACTCGTATACCTAGGTAAAAAAAAAATAAAAACACAAGCATAGAAGCAGAGTCATGAAAAATGTCCGAAGTCAAAAAATATTGTAGAAGTGACAAGAAAATCTTCAATATGACAAGTTATTAACATAACAGCAGCTGAAATTATGTCCGAGTTGACTGAGGCGTTGCATGAGCCAACAAGGCCTGGTCAGTCAGTCGGGTGAACAGCGGGTGGCATTTTGAGGTTAAGTGGTGAGTACGGTTGCCTTCTTCGCATATTGCTTAATTAGCTTTACGTAAAAAAGCGCTAATTGATTGGTAATGTTAATATTTATGTACGTAATTATGAAGGTATGCTGGTTGAAGTTGAATTCAGAGCGGAATCGTGAGTAGCCTAACTTGAAATTAACAGGACGAGTGGAAGACCTAATTTAGTAAGAACCTCATTGTTGAGCAGTTAATACGAAATTTAATTGTGTATTTAAATCAAAATCAAAGCTTTAGATGAACTCAGCGATTTTTCTATTGCTAAATCATAATTCAGTTGGATAAAGGAATATACCAAGTACATCGAATATCTTATCTTCATTCATATAAAATTTTTGTAGAACAACTTTAAACCGTATATTCCTTGCTTTCATTGTTTAATTACTTTGAATACGCTTACTCTGATTCAAATTTATCAAATATTTTTTCGAGATGCACCGCTATGCGCCATCGAACAGGAAACCGACATATGTGCCAGCTGTATAACAAATTGCTGGCAAGCATCGATGACACCTGTGAGCACATGTGGCGCACAGATTTGAAGACAAATAAAGCTTTTTGCATAGAAGTACCCATTTTTTTGTCTGGTTAGGGTAAAATTATTTTCACCAAATTTCCATAGGCAAAACACAAAAAAATGAGAAAATGCAAAAAAGTCACGAAAGTCAGTCAATGTGTGAAACGAATGGATTTCATTGAAAAATTCGTTGCTATGTCGGCAACATATATTTATTATTCGCATTAAGGCGATTCTTAGGCTTATGAACTTGCAACAAGTAGCAGAAATATATTTTTGCATCAACATTTTCAAAGTTTGTATCTTCCGTAGTTGTTTTACTCGAGTTTGTTACTTGCATGTGATTTTAAGTGGTGACGTGGGTTTTGAAATTTCAAAAAATCGATTTTATTTTTAATTTTTTTTTTTTAATAATTTAATATCACTAGAATATGTTTCCAAACTTTCAAGGAAATCGCAGTAAAAGTGTAGGAGATAGAAGCTTCGGCAGAGCGGCGCGACACGTTAAACCAGTCGGCTACTTCAATCTCTGATCGTGTTTTTCTCGAAAAATCGTTTTCAAAGTTGGTGGGCACGCTGCTCCGATACTAGTAAAGTGAAATTTTTGAAAATTTGCACAGTTCTTTTAAAGAGCATGACCTCTGGATTGATCGAACGGTTTTAACTAATTTTTCAAGGCAATTTTTGGTAAAAATTAGACCCAAAATCATACGGTTTTGATTGCAACTCTGTCAAAAATCATTTTCCTATGATTAATCAGAGCCTATACTCATCTAAATTGAATTAACTTGAAATTTGTTTTTGTTTTTTTCTTTTATTTTTTTTTGGGGTTTAGCTGCATTCTTCGTATGTTCTGCCGACCATTGCGATTAGACATTTTTGTCTCTGGAAACCATTTCCTAATAGCTGAATTACCAAAATTTTCGTATGAAAAATATTATACAGACAATGCTCTTTGATATGATTAAAAGTTTCAATAAATTAGTTTATTTATTATATGAAAAAAATACTGAAATTTGCAATTTTTCTATATATATAAACTCAGCTTTTTAAGTGCCACCCTAATATACATTAGTTTAATATTTGCTCACATTTTTTACAAGATTTTGTTGCTGTGCATTCCATCGTGTAAATAAGTGATTGTCAATTCATCCATTTTTCTCATATTTCCAATTATTTTTGAATATCTCACTGAATATACTTAACGTATACATTCTGTCAAAAAAGTGCTGGGAAACTGTAAATAAAATGCAAAACATTTATTTATTCTTTAATATTTATTTTTTCGCCTTCAAAGTAGGCCCAATCAGACCCCAACTTAGACCAACGGTTTTTCCAGGAGCCAAATGTGGTGAACAAGATGGCTGTTCGATAGTATTCATTGCGTTTTTGGATCAACGAGACCTGTTTACGATACTCTTTTTGAAAAAAAAATGAGCTTTGTCTGAACGAGTCGAGAAAGAATGCGTTTTATACCCATAGTCTCCACCAAAACCAATCGAACGGAATCGCGCGAGATGTAAAGCTCTCTTATCATCTTTATAACACTTGTCAGACGATTTTCAAGCACCATATCCCTCACTTTTTTAATATTATCATCAGTTGAAGAGGTCGTAGGTCGACCAGAACGAGGCATGTCATCAACGATCTCTCGACCGTCTTTGAAGGCTTTTTACCATTCGTAGGCTTGTGTTTTTGATAAAAAAAAAAAAAAAAAATAATCATGGTAAGCCTTTTCCAACATCCTTTATTTTGTTCGATATTTGAATCTATTGTAAAAATCTCAACGCAATACTGAGGCTGCTGTAAACAAACTGGTTGACAGGTCGCACTCTTATTTGGTGTGGTAATTAAGGACAACTGTGTAGTGTGTTTAACGTGGGATCCTGCTTTCGAAAGCTTAACTCCACGGGGTGCTCAGAAGCACAACGGATCAATACAATGCGTTGATCAGCGCTCTGAAAATTGGGTAAGGATTTTCAGTACCAATCGGCAGTGTGGCATGGACACACTAACCACCTTGGTAGGGTACGAGGCCCATCTAAAATCTCTGCCGTACTTTGGGTCCGGCACCCGGTTGCAATACAACTCCACATTCAAACTGACAAAGTCAGTCGATTTGGGTTTTAACCACAACCACCACTAATCTCCACAATGGGCCCAGCCCAATGAGCAGATTGGAGTTACTTCCAAGGGCTAACTGCTCCTCGTGGTACCAGGTTAAAGTCTTTGGTATGACCTTTAACCGAAGCTACGACCAGTTGAGTTTCCACATAACTGTGGACTGGTGGCCAGGATCTTAGTCGCCTCTTACGACAGGCATGCCTTAACACGGGTATATTCGGTTTCCCCCCCGAACTCTGAAGGGGTCCCCCCCTACCCGCAGGGGGAAGTAATTAAGTATAGTCATACTAACTTAGCAAAGTAATTTTTTCTTTTGGAAAATCATTTATTCGGAGAATTTCATTTAAATTCGAAGTTGTTTTTGGCCACAATGTATTTCCTTGAATAAAATATTTACTAAAAAAAATTGAAATAGACATCTGAACCTTTTTTGGTGAGCAAGCGGTTAGTTGGAAATTTGTTGTCAGATTTTTAATAACTTTTAGTGTAGTCTGTGCTCTAATTTATTTATTACATTTTTATAAAAATAATACTTTTTGTCGACAAATATTTTTATAGGCATTGTAAGTATATATGAAAAAAGCGGCGAAAGCTTTTAGTTCATAAAAATTTATTAACTAAAGCGGAATATATTGGTATTGCTAATATTGCTTGTATATTTTATTGTAATATTTTATTGATTTTTTTCGCAGCAAACTTCTTACTTAACCGCTCTACTCTACGGTTTTCGCATAGCCAAATTAATTTAGTACATTAAGATTATTACTGAGAAACCAGATTTTGCCTTTCACACAGCCGGCTAACTGATTAGCGATCAAGGGATTAAGTTTTTCGTTTTATATTTTCTCTAATGATTAAAATTCGTCGACTGATTGCTATTTTATCAATGCACCCAACCAAATTTACAGCCTTGACAACAACCGGTGGTGTTAAACACAGCTAAATCTTCAGTGTGGACAACAACCCGGAGAATAAGGTTGCAGTTTCTACTCGATTTGTATTCGATTAAAAATTAATGTAGAAAAATAAGATTTTTATTTTGTAAAGTAAATCGATCTATACTAGCGCTTTAATCGAGTGAATTAATTGATCAATTAACTCCTGTGCGAAAAAGCAAAAATTTTTAAAAAATTTTAGAAATAGTTTTCATTGCACTAACGAAGTTGAGAGATCGTAAAATGCATTTTCGACATATTTTTCTGTTTTCCTATTCAAGGTCCAAAATGCAATTCAAGCAAGGTGAAATATGGTAAAAGGTATTGGATCAAATTGGAGAAAATAATATTTCATAAAATACCCCATACAACGGACAGAAAAGCTTGAACTCAAATGGTTGTAGGTAGAGGAAATAGAGAGGTTACAGAGCCACTCTAAGAATTCACTATATTGACAAATGTATTTAAATTAATCTTTCTTGGAAATATAAGCAAAATTGCCGAACTTGAATAAGAAAATCTCTCAAACTTGCTAGATATCGGGAAAAAGTTGAAAGTGGTTTGCATTCTAAGGACTTTGTGAATTCAAATCATTTTAATTCACACTTCAATTACTAAAGGACTGTGATATGAATGTGAATAAAAGACAAGTAAGGAAGCGCTGAGTTTGGATGCAACCGAATATTTCATACTCCTACAATTCGCCAGAATCAAAGATAGAGGAAACAAAGCGTGAGGCAAAAGTCGTGCTACAGAAACAAACCGTAATAACTTTTTTTTATCTGTGGGTAATCGATTTACTGTTTTTTTAATTTGATAGGTTATTATTTAAGTCTTTTGTGTTTGGGATATCGAAAAGAAGTTTGTGAAAGGGTTTGTGTAGTGCAGTGGTACCAAGCTTTGCAGTCTGCCATTTCCGTCCGAAGGGAATTCAAACGGGATTTTGGCGACACTCTCCCGAATAGATGAACCATTACGAGGTTGGTAAACATGTTTCGTCAAATTTGAAAATATACAATCGAAATCCATACGTTTGTGTTCAAGAAACAATCACAGCTGTTGCATCGTCAATTCAGGCAAATTCAAGAGTTTCGTCTCGCAACTTATCGGCGCAACTTTGACTTAACAGGCAGGTCATTACAACGTATAATTCATTAAGACTTAAATCTGTTTCCGTGAAATGTTCAGACAGCAAGCTGATTAAGCCGAAGTCTAAGTCTCTAAGTTTATCTATTCGCCTGGAATTTCACCAAAAAATTATTGAGAAGGCCAAAGAAGACAATTACTCGATAATTTAGCTGTTTGTAACGGTAATGTAAACAGACAAAATGAATTAAGTTCAGAAATAATAGACGAAACGGAATTTCGCACAGAACAAATCACTGTGCACAGCAATATTGTCACGCAGTAGATAAGTAAATGAGGATTGCGCCGTCGCCTACGGCCTATTGTATCCGAAAAAGAAGAAAACGGTGTATCAATAATGGTCAATGTGCACTGTTATTTAAAGATGATGAATGAGTTTTCTTTCCACCAAAATGGAGCCACTGCACACATAGACAAATCGGTTATTGCGGAGCTACTCTGTACTACGTAGGTTGCTATATATATTTCTGGTCCCTACACTACATTAAGTGTTGCCAGGTGCAATCTGACTTTTCCATTGGAAAGTTTAACATTTTTTAGCATAACATCACTCAGAACCTTTTGTCATTTAATCGTGAATTGTTTTATCTACAGGGAATTAAAAAATTTATCTCGGCCAAAAAATGGAATTAACTCGTGAAAATTTTCGTGCGATTATTTTTCACAACTTTCGACGTGGATTATCACGACAAGAGTGCATCGATGAACTAAAAGCTTTGTATGGCTATGAAGCATCATCCTATAGCACTGTGAAAAACTATTACAACGAATTCAATCGTGGCCGACGCTCGCTCAAAGACGAATTCCGTAAAGGTCGTCCAAAAACAGCCGTTGTGCCAGAAAACATCGATGCCGTACGTGAACTGATAATGCAAGACTGTCATGTAACATACCTACAGATAGAGGCATGCCTATGCATTTCTCCCACCAGCATACATTCGATATTGCATGAACACCTGGCCGTAAAAAAGGTTTGTTCTCGTTGGATCCCGCACAATTTGACAATCGCTCAAAAAAAGGCTCGTGTGGATTGGTGTAAAGAAATGCTGAAAAAATACGATCACGGTGCTTCAGAAGACGTATATAAGATCGTCATAGGTGACGAATCATAGATCTATGCGTATGAGCGCGAAACAAAACAGCAATCGACCGTGTGGGTCTTCCAAGACGAGCCAAATCCAACGAAAGTTGTTCGTGGAAGAAGCACTTCGAAGCAAATGGTCGCCTGTTTCTCCGGCAAAACTGGTCATGTGACGACTGTTCCGCTTGAGCAACGTAGGACGGTCAATTCTGAGTGGTACACCACCATTTATTTGCCTGAAGTCTTCGGAGAAATTCGAAAAACGAACAAGAGAAGACGAATCATTGTGCACCATGACAATGCGAGCTCTCACACATCGGCTCAAACCAGCGCCTTTTTGACTGGCCAAACGTCGAATTGATGGGTCATCCGCCGTATAGCCCTGACTTGGCACCCAATGACTTCTTTTTATTCCCATACATCAAGAAAATAATGCGTGGTCAACGATTTTCGTCGCCAGAAGATGCTGTTGAAGCATTCAAAAACCATGTCTCAATCGGAGTGGAAAAAATGTTTCGAAAATTGATTTGAGCGCATGCAAAAGTGTAGAAATCTTGATGGAGAATATTTTGAAAAACAATAAAACCATTTTCGTTGATAAATATTCCTATTTTCATTATTAGGCCAGAAATATATATATAGCAGCCCTCGTATAAGGTGCCTAAGGTTTGTTAGTTACATGAGGTCTAGAGTTTCTAGTTTTATATCTAAATTTAGCGCTTAGTTATGGCATTTTACAGGTTCTCGGTAAATGACCTTTTGCGGGAGTGAATGTGGTCCGATCCACAAACTCGTAACTCATAGTCACTTTTTTGATATGAAACACGTGGTTAAGTTGCATTACATCTCAATTTTTACTCAAGTTATCTCTTGCACGGATGAACAGACAGACAATATTAAATATTTGCCCTGATTTTTATATGTATTTGTTTGCTTTGGTTTACGTCAAGAAACGTTTTTCTTGTTTTGGTTAAAAACAAAAACAAATTAAGTAAATATTATAAGTCTTTTAAATTAAAATCGTAAGAATTATAGCACAGATGCTAAAAAATGAGTTGAAAATTGTAAATCCTTCCGCTAATTGCTGCGGTTCATAAGAGTCAACGTTTATAAGAGCCAACGCTGTGTTGCATTTTTACACACAGTAACGTAATCCAAGCTTTTTTCTGGTTTTTGTTGGCTCTTCTTGCAAATCCATTAGGCATACATATGAGCGCGCAAGTAGTCGTTCAACGAAAACGCCTGCAAGTATGCAAAGCCCACGGTGAGCGCAGCTAAGCGCCGCAGGATTTTCAATTCGTTCTGCTTGGCTGCGGCGTATAACTGGACGCTGCAGGCGGTTAATGAATCGCCAGTAACATTAATGCTAAACCAACCGCGAATGCGCAATGTAAACAACCACACAAACACACGCACAATTGCTGGAGCTGTGGCGCGAAGGTGCAAGTGTTGGCTGTTGTGAATGTGGGTGAGCGCAACACAGTAAACACATTAAAGCGAAAGTGCACGGCAATGCTGTTTTGCACACATATGTATATACATATGTACACACACATATATACACATGTGCACACACATATATATATGTGCACCCTTGTATGTGTATTGTGTTGAATTGTTTGCGAACATGCCTTTGCTGGCGTGTTGCAATTACCAGCGTAAATCCCCCGCAAATGCGCGTGTTGCAACAACCATGTTTTTGTTTTTGTTGCACCACTCAAATTATACATGATATTTATTGTTGTAACACTGTACAGATGCTCACACACACGCACGCATATATGTAAATATGCGCTGAAATCAAATCGGCCTGTTTGCATAAGCGCCTACTTGAGTCGACTGCACCAGTAAACGGCGATCCGGGCCAAATACCAGGATATAGAGATTGTGTGGACAGCGCCTCGCAGTTGGCTATGAGGCGCAAAAACTGGCAGCGCATACATATAAATTTCATGTCAGCCCAATAATAGGCCTAGTGGTAATTTTCAATCGATTCTTGGTAACGAGTGGAGAACGATAGGGAATATAGAACAAACAGTTGAAGAATATGCTGAAAGCTCGCTTGCTAGCCACTAACAATTGTGTGAGGTTAGCGTAATGCGCTGTAGAAGCTCCTAGCAGATATCTCTTAAATCAACATAGAACCGATGCCTTGAAAGGACCGTCTCACAACAGCCAGATCTAGCTCAGCGGACCTGAATTTTATTCAACAAAGGACTGGTATTTCAGCGATCCAAACTCCTTTGGATCGTTCAGTTTCAGGTTTCGGTGACCTAATACCGTTTGGATCGATGAGTTTTATATCGGGGATGTTCTAAAAATCTAACTAAAAAGTTCAAATAATATGCATATATTATGAAGGAAGGAAGTAAGGAACTCTGCACGCTTTCTGAAATATTTTGATGTTTAATGAGTCTTAATAATGACTCTGAAGTCAGTGGTTGAGAAGTAAACCAAGCAGAAAATATGGAATACCAAAGTCAGATTTGCTATACTCAAGTAAACGGAAGGACGTTGCGGAAAGTTTGCTAAGAAATGCTTGACAGTCTCCTGTGCTTAGTGAAGGATGTTTTCTGTAAAAAAAAAAGAACACGCGCACAAAAGAGATCACACTGGTAGTGATGGCAGTGAGCACCACTAACCACTTGTCAGCTGCTCGAAAATAAGCTTGATAGAAAGTGATAGGAAAACTATTTATAGAGTTGTAAGGCAACGAAAACTTCGATAAGGAAATCGAAATTCATTATATCCCTGTAATGATTGATAAATGAGGCTGTCAACATTTGCAGTTTGTAGTGTAAAGTAAGGTTAGGTTTGAAAGCTGATCCTCAAGATGGAGATCGAACTGGTTCCCACGCCGACTGTAGTCTTAGTAAATCCGGATTATTATCCGTCTAAGGCCTGTCAACTCGGCACCATTTCTCAAAATGACTTTTGGAAGGTTTTCTGTCAGCAATAACAGCAACATAGAGATCGAACTTGGAAACAGTCTTTTTGCGAAGTCTTGAATTGAAACTCCTGTATACGATATTTTAAGTTAACAAATCGCCTAGAGGCCAATGCAAATCTGCTTACAGCAGCTATCCGATAAAGCTCTCACTTTACACAACAAGAGGATCTTGTGTCGGCTTAAAAATTGAAATATGTAAGCTAAGCGATTGTCGAGTAGCTGAGAAGCCCTGCATGCAGTAGTATGTATAAGGCGTGAAGAGAGCGGAGCGACGACTAGTTCCAATGCTACTGATAGCTGGACTACGATGGCTTCACTTTCCGACTATTCAGCTTTGCAGTTAATTGTGAAGTGGCCTAGCAGCCTGATTAGTCTTCTCACAAAATGCTTAGACGCCATAGATAAAAAGGTTAGGCGTTCCTTAACCAACTTAAAACACACAGTTAGTGAGCAGCAAACAGAGTTTCAATAAATTTAGGGCGACTTAATGACAGCAACCCTCACCGAATTGGAAAACGCTTATAGGAAACATGCACCTAATCACACATTACAGAACAGTGACTGTGAAGATCTGAAACGATGCTTAAATTTGAATCACGTACTTTTGGTTAGAACCTCTACTAGAACCAAGGGTGATGAACTGCTTAATAAACGGGGCTCCTTTGAGTACCTCACATATAGCCTTGTTATGTAGACTTTCGTAGGTAAGTACTTGTTCGTGAAACCACGCCATCGTATCTTATAAAAATAAGATAAGAGATACCGAAGCTCTTTGTTGATCGTAACTCGGCATAAAACTTTGTGTAGAGTACGAAAAAAACTCTCATTTAATATAACTAAAATCTAAAATTTGTTTAAACTTGTGAAACCAGTTTAAACGCCTTTTGAGTCATAAATTCTATTAGCACCAACTTACTTGACGCTCTCACGGTGAGAGCAGTAACCAAACACACTCTCATATTACAGAAATTTTTGTGAAAACGCTCTAAGCCAACAATTTTGGAGCTCGTGACTTGTCTTTGCAGCATCGCGTAGCGCTTTGCGTCGCGTGTTTGGTCATTTAGTTGCTCATACGCCTCGTTGCACTAACACCCTCGCTGTTGAGGACTGTGAAGACTTATTGCGGCGCAATTTATTTACACTTACATATACATACGAGTATTTGTTAATCCCATTATAATTTTCTCATATGTTATGAGATTATTTCGGGCAATTATGCGCAGACTTGATTAGGTTAAGCCCTACAAACACTCCCACGTACAAGTCCTTAATGAGGACGCTATTAAGCTGTAGAAGAAAACTTAATTTAAAAATCAGAATCTCTTTATTTTCGCCAACTTTAATTTTGCATTCCACTTTCCAAATCAATTTTCCGCAAAACGAAAGACGAAAGTAGAGACCGCAATTGCGCAGCGCCTTGATTGAATCGTAAAGGTGGTAAAATGATTGTATTTGCCACACATACATACATATACATGTGTGCAGTTATTTCAGTTATACAGGCATGCACAAACATTTCGAATGCAAGAATTTCGAAAACCAAATGAGTAAACGATGGAATGAAGCAAGTGCGAGCTAACGAAGCCATTAAGGGAATCAGCAAGTCGCTGCCGCGTCGACTAACTGCTAGTGCCAAAACTTTCGGGAATGAAAGCGTTTTCGATTGTATTTGTTTGCTTGCTGTGTAGATATGTATGTAAACATGAGAGGGAACTGAAAAAAGTTCGGGAGAGCTTGGGAAAATTTATACCAAATATTTAAAGTACGAAGGATGGTCGCCGCAAATAATAGCAGTAATAAGAAATTAAAAACAATTTAGTTCTTAAAAAATGTGTTGCTTTTTTGTAGTTCAAAATACAATTTTTTGATAAGTGAACTTCGGAGCTTTCAAAGCGTTTCTGCAATTCATGCTTATAAATGTGTCGAGGTCTGAAAATTCGTGTTTGCTCAGGAATCAAGTTTATAGCTTCCAATTTTGAAAGCTTTTCTGAAACAGTAAGCTTTCGCGCGCTTTCATGCAGCTTTCATATACATTTTTCCAGTTCTGAAACTTTCTGTAGTTGCTCTTGAAATCAAGTTTATGGCTCTTCATTGTGAAAGCTTTGCTGAAACACTAAGCGTTCAAGCTTTTTTATACGCTTCTTCAGCTTTTATATGCATGGCATAGCAAAACACGAATTTTATTAAACCAGTTGCACACTTTTTATGAATATAGAGATGAACTTAAAGTTTATGAAGTGCTTTTGAAATCAAAGGTAGAGCTTTCAATTATGAAAGCTTTTCGGAAACACAAAATTTTTAGATTCTCTCAAATTGTACGTCAACTTTCAGACTCATGAGTTCAAAAAGCTCAAATTTTTTACTTAAAATTTACAGTTTCAAGACAATTAAGATAAAGCTTTGACCTAAAATCTCTCCATTTAAATAAAGCAAAACTCGATTTTTATTAGCCCAGGTGCACATCTTCAAAAATATAAATATGAAATTATAGTTTATAAGGTGGTTTTGAAATCGGGTTTAGAGCTTTTAACTATGAAAGCTTTTTGGAAGCACAAAGGTTTTAAGCTTTTTCATAGTTTACTTCAACTTTCATGCGCATGGCTTTAGTAGTTCACTAAGCTTCGTTTTATAAGCCAAGATGTACAGCTTCAAGACAATAGAAATAAGTTTTGCTCTAAAGTCTCTCCATTTGGGTATAGTAAAGCGCGATTGTTATTAACCCAGGTGTCTTCAAGAGTAGAAAAACTAAACGGAAGATTATAAAGTGCTTTTGATATCGGATATAGAACTTTTGATTATGAAAGCTTTTTGGAAATAGTAAGCTTTTAAACTTTCTTATGACTTACTTTAACTTTCATGCTCATATCTTTAGAAGTTCACAAAGCTGAATTTTTTAAGACAAGACATAAAGTTTCAAGTCAATAAGGATAAGTTTTGATCTCAAGTTTCTTTACACATATAAGTGCTAGGAGCTTTCAAAGCATTTGCATAGTTAAAGTTTATATACATTAAAGCTTTTCACAATTGTTTAAATAAAAACTTTTTACATTATGCAAGCTTAATTATGTAAGCTTTCAATTAAGTTAGCTTTTTTTTGTGCCACTAAGCTTTACAACTTTCAAAACAAACGTTTTCTATTACATTACTCATTTTAAAAGCTTAAAATCTTTGGAAAAATTTTTGGCTTTTTAATCTCACCCAGCGAACCTTCGTAGCTCCTCTCGTGTATATGACATCGAAAGCAACTAAGCGAACACTAATCGAAATTTTACGAATGCAAATGGCTTTGTAAAGGGAATACTAAAAAAGGTATTGAAAAGCAAACAAACATGAAACGAAAATATAGCAGAGTGTGGTTGTTAAGATGAAATAATATTGGAAACGGAAAGATACACTTGAATGTACGAATACTTAATGTGCTTACTGTAGTTACAAATGTTAGCAGATTAGTGCAGTATTGGGTTTCGGACTTAAATTTACAATTACAAACGTAAACCAAATAGAGGTAACTATGAGTTCTTCAGAGCACTTCCATTTCTGAAAAATGTTTAGAATTACGCCAAAAATCTCTATGCAAAAACGATTGGTATTATTTCCAAATGCCAATAAGCGCCAGAAAACCAGATTGCTTTATAAAATAAATTTATACACCTTGTATTTATTGCACTCGAAACCAGTTGAAACCTTCTTATAGAAGTAGTGCTGATATAAGAGAAGTTTGTGTTAGCCAGTGTTTCTAAGCAAAGCAGCAAGTATCAAGTGGCCACAAGAGAACAGATGTACCACATGTTGGAAGTCAATACTTATTATGAAGTATTACGAAACATACTGAAGAACCTAATATCAACAAAGGTTTATAGAATAATATTTGCTTACTGCGTCAAATAAAGCAGATTCCTCTTCAGTTTCTATCACTTTTATTCATTTTGCGTCACACAGTTGCATACATATGTAAATACGTTCGCACCGCAGTAAACTCTATGGAAATAAGTCAAAAGTTGCAGTGCACACCGCAGCAGTCGCCACAGGTTGCGATATCCTGTAAAACTTGTAACCATTTCGTTGCCATATTTGCTGTCAAACTAGTTGCTTGTTTTTACTTTTTTCATGTTAGAAGTTGTTTGGCTGCCACCAAGCGTTTTATTTCATAAATATTCATGAATTCCTATTTCTCTTTTTTAATTTAAATGCAAAAATCTTGCATATATTGCTGGCAATCCAAAATGAACAAACAAAGTGGACAGAGAGTTGGGAAAACTGAGAAATGTAATTAAAAAGCGAAAGATTTATTAAAAAGAACGAATGTGGCAACATATTGATTTCATAAAATCGATAAATTTAAAATATACAGTGATTTTCTGGCCCTAAACGAAAAGAGAAACGAAATGATCTCATAAAAATGGTTCCAAAAATGAAATATAAAGACCATGTGTGCCCATTTACAAACTATATGCTCTATATAAAGCTTTTGGCTTTTTGTCCACAATTAACGAAGTAAAAAGTCCGACTGAAAAGTTTTTTTAAACGACTGTCAAGAGAATTCAGAGATCCGTATGTTACTAAAACTCTATTTAGAATTTTATTTAGGCCTAAATTGGAAACTAGCTGAGTGAAATGGAACCTAAGATTAGATTAGAATGATAAACGAGGAATGCACCGTGAATTTAGGTCTATTGTACCCTCTCCTAAATCACAAAGACTCACATAGCCCCAGCATTTTCATAAAGTCCAATATTCTGTTGAATGCCAGCGAAGCGATGTGTTTCCTCTTTGGAAACGTGGATCCTTCAATCTGCGTCGGCAGACTGCTATGCAGTCTATTAGCAGGTGTTCTAGTATTTCAGGATCCCTGTCGCAGAACCGACAATTTACGGAAGAAGCAAGGCTCATGCGGTATAACTGCTTTTTCAACTTGCTGTAGCCAGCGTAGAATGCAAAAAGTGCTCTGAAGTTGTTCCTAGGGGAGTATTTACATATTTAAATACGGTGAGATTATAACCCCACCTTAGCAACTTGGCATATCACATGCCTTGGAGTTGTTACCAATATCTCTTTCTGCTTACTCCTTCTTCCCTGCGGAGCAGCTCTTATGAACCGCGATCAAGGGTCACGTCTCACCATTTTAGTGCAAACTGCAAGCGAGCAAACTTGTCAGCCAATTCATTCACTGTTATACCCTTGTGACTTAGCACTCAGATAAGGTGTACTCGCTTACGACCTGATAGGCTGTTTCACCGTTCTATATATTCCTGCACCAATAGCGATTTGAACTCAAAGGCGGGGATTGCCTTAAGTGCCGCTTGACTATCGCTAAGTATGGTTATACGTTCATTGCGATAGTGGCGTTGGTGGAGTATCTCTATATACCGACTTAAGGCAAAGACATTTACGTGAAAGATGATCGCAAAACTTCCAATATGTATGCAGAGTTTGGTGCGTGTCCTGTGATTCCTGCACCAATTCCCTACGAGGATTTCGAGCCATCAGTGTACCAATTGATTAGACTATCCCTAAGCAATAGCTAGAGAATGGAATCATTCAATTTAATTTACTGCAAAGGGAAATTTTAAACTTCCTGGTGTAGTTTACACTTTCGGTTTTGCTGTCCTTTAGAAGAAGAACCAAAGATATTACAAAACCTAACTCTCTCATCCGCTTGGGCGAGATTACCTTACCTCTGCCATATCCCTCTGCTATCATTAGTAGTAATCCGACCGATTCCTAGGTTAAGTGGTGTGAGCTCAAGCATGACTCAGTAGGTTTTCAATCGGAATCCAGGCTGAGTTTTTTTCCATACGTTAGTGAGAGAAAGATAGGCGTATATTAAGGCCAAGAGTAGCCCATTTTCGAGTTAAGCATCAAGATTTGCGAAATCTAATAGACTTCGAAAGATTAAGGAAATTTTTGGAGGTAATTTTTTCTTATTAATGAGTCTAATAAAACCGAAATCAGCAAATAGAAACGATTCAGAGAAGATGCGTCCAGATAGTTCAGCTTTTTCAAGGTCTGATCAAGACCGCGCTGTTAGAACATGTCTGTAAAAATAAAGTAAATTTTTTTCAGTGGCGTGACTCAATTATTATCTTCAACTATATCGATATAATTTTAAGGCTTTTGACAAAAAAAAGAACAAGAAATGTTTTAAGAGTATAGAAAAACTTTATATTATTGGTATATCACTTTTAATATTATATTGTATTGTATTTTTTCTGGCAAGAACATATAAGATTCCACAAAAGTTTTAAGAAATAAACCGGTGTAATGGTTCTTAATCCGATGCTTAACCCACACTGTTCCAACTATAAAATTCGATGAAAACGCGATAGGCTAAAAAGTTTGAATAAATCGAGATAGTGGGTCTCAAACCAAAGACTGAGAAATAATGCTGCTGAAAACTAGTGCTTTTAAAGGTGATTAATAAACCTGTGGAAGACAAGGAAGTAACACCAACCGGTAAATAGGTTGGGTTAGATGACTGATAAAAGATCACACGTCCTATGTAGTCTTTGTGAGGCCGTATAAAAGAAAATCTTCCAAGTATGTTCGGTGAATTGGCTAAAAGTATGGGCTCCCAAGTGCTTAAATCTAGACCTCCCAAACGCAGGACAGTCAAGAAGGAAGTATTGAGTTGTGTCTACCTCTTCTTCTTTCATATAACTTCTGCAGACGGTGTCGGGTAGGACTCCCAGCCTTACTGCATGGATGCCAACAGGGAAATGACCCGTTAAATACTCCAAAACTAGGGGAGGTTAGCCTTACTGATGGCAAAAAGATCACTGGATCTCTAGTGATTGAACTTGGTACAGTTTTCTTCGATTCCGCTATGGTACCCATACCAGTATTATCTCAAAGATATTGATAGCTATGTTTAGTACTTTTTGCTCAGCCCTAAACGCACTGTTATGGTCACTTCTCTGTAGTAGGCTCCAGATCATCTAATGCTACCTTAGTAAATAAAATAGGCTGCAACCTCGGCCTGGAAGACACTACAGTTTGCAGGAAGTCAGAAACTGAAGCTGATAGAGGGCTCCTGACAGTAAACTCTTCCACCAACCTTCCCACCAAGCTTTGACCCATCCATGAAAAAGCTCGCATTCCCTCTCATTCAACGGTGTTTTTTCACCCACAACCGATAAGTACTTGACATTATTTTACACTGCAAATATTTTCGGAACCAAAAGCAGAAACTTAACCTACGAATTAAATATCTACAGATCTAAAAAACTTAGCAAAAGTTATATCTCCCGCTGTTATACCGTTAAGTAAAATTTAAGCGTGCATTAAAAAGCGAGCGGAGACACATTACTCTCAGTGAGTACAAATCAATTAGTGAGTTAGGGACGCAAACGAGCCATGTTTTATGGCTAACAAAATGTTTAAGACAAATTAGAGCAGAACGTTGTCAATATAAAGAGAGTTCTTATGGCTGCACAGTTAATTAAGAATAATGCGAAGAGAATGTGTGCACATTTAAGGCCGATAAAAGAGAATGAGCCGGAATAAATCGCTGAAACTGTCATCAAATGGTTAAAAGATTAGTTCCCCTCACATGTTAGCATACTCTCCTGAGTAGCTAATATGTAGATGTACTAATGACCGGAGCAAAACGCGAGCTGAGATGAAAATCGCGTTTTGCGTTGCGAAGCAAAGCGTTCTTTTATGACTCGTAACGCACAAAAACTGTCAATTAAGCGACTAATGTGTTTCAAATGACCAACGCGAATAGAACATGCGTGCGCTGGTATAGCGGTAAGCGTAAATACAACGCTGTTGCGGTAGACAAATATGACATGTGAGCGGGTCGGACTGAAAAATCATGGAACTCAGGTTTACATTTAGATACATGAGTTGGTTATTGAGTGGTAACTAAAAATATTTTTAATCAGGAATCATTTTGAATTTTACTGCCAACAAATGCACAATTTACACTCCAATATCTTATATATATATATATATATATAAATATTTATATATGTAGTATAGTAGCACAAGCAAGAATTCAACGGCAAAACTTCCGAAAATGCAAACAACACTTGACCAAAATTGCCGAACTGAAATAATTATTGTAATTACTTTGCCCAAATTGAAAATTTAACTACTTAAATACTTGAAATTTCACAACAACACAACGCAATGCTGGTGTTGTAAAATAATGAAAGTGAAATGTTGCACGCCAATTTGTAGTAAAAGTAATTATTTGGGAATTTCTAGTGAGCTTGTAGATATTAAAATTTTGCCAGCCCAAAATTATCGTTAATTGTAATGTAAATATTTGCAGTTTTTGGGGAAAATGAGTAGAGTGTGAGTTGTAATTAAAAATAGTGAGATGCAAAGTGAGGAGTGAAACGCAAGATAGAGGCTGCTGGAAAAGAGACAAAAGCGAGACAAAAGTTAGTAATCTAAAAATCATTGGAACCAGCAGACATCATTTGAAATTGTAAATGTTCTGAAATATTTTTGTGCTCAGTTTAATTGAGTGCATTCGTTTTAATAAGTGGATATGGGAGCACCATCTTCCGAACTTAACATACACACCACACTAGCACACAACATTGACGCTGACTCACAACACTGAGACGCAATTTTCACCACACTCACCAAATCACTACTTACGAACCACATTATACATTATTCGCGAGAGTACCACATATCAGCATCCAATCACAAGTAATCACACTACCTGATTCCTCACACAAAGGGAAATAAAAGAAACGACGAAGGGATCACTTCTCACTTGTTTTTTCGATAACAACAACGATCAGCCACACGTGTTCGCGCTCATATATCCCGAGTGTTTAGAACAATCTCCCTCATTTTTGAGCTTACCAAATTTTAAAACGTGCTTTTTTTTTAAATTCTATTCGTTTTTCTATTGGTTCTAATAAGCCATCAATTCACAAGTAAGGAAGGGCTAAGCCGAAGAAATACCTTCAGGTGTTGGCAAACAAAGCAAGTAAGGAAAGACTAAATTCGGGTTAAACCGAACATACCACACTCTTGCAACTTGCTAGGATTAAAGCCGGAATAAGACCTTCAGGTACATATGGCTTGTTACTTATATGTGGTGTAAGGCAAATTTTCACTCGATTTTATTCACACTAAGCACGTTATAAGAAAAATACGCTCTCTTAATTGTGGTAGGATAACCCACATATTGACCGATATATGCGTTATAAAGTCACCCGGAAGAAGTTTTTTTATTAGCTATAAGAAGGCTAAAGAAAGTATTGATTTGATTCAACCCATTTGTCACTTATATTTAAACTATTACCAGAAAAATATTCTATCTGTAATTTGACCGATATTTTCGATAAAAAGTTCGCAATTTTAACTGGGGTCCAAAAAATCGTTTCGAGCCTTGAATAATATTCGCTCGAATTGGACAATTTTTGGTCCAAAAGTAACTTGCTTCAAAGGCACTATTTATGCTAAGTTCTATACGGATAAATTCATCGCTTCTTGATTTATACACTGGAAAGTAAAGGAATCAGTATTTTTAATGGGAAGTAGGTTTTGTCTGATTTGGCTCATTTCCACATTATAATGTAGGATAATCAATATTATGTTACCAAGCAAATTTAGTTAAAATCGGTCTAGTGGATTTCGAGAAATAGGTTTTATTTAAAAATTGGCGTTGCCATGCCCATCATTCTAATATGATCCTTACAAATTCCCTTCCTGTCATTTTGGATGTAAAATTATATGTCTCTGGCGCATTTACATATTTATAGATTTGTTGCACTTTTTGTTGTTTTTAACAAAACTGCTATGTGGTTAGTGAGCGGAGTTACAATTCGAAATTACTAATTTTCAAAGAGATGGTAACGATACCAAAATAATTTAAAGTGGCGCCACACCCGCTCAAAAAAAAAAAATTTCAATTTCGTAAACGTACCTACCCAAGGCAGTTCGTTGTACCTCGTTGAGCTTGTGGCGTTTTATAAGTTTTCGATTAATAACTTTTTGTGGGCGTGGCAATCGCCTGATGCCGTTCGGAAGCAGCAATACCTTTCTTGGGTGCCAAGGGACACAGTTTTAGTTTCTGTTGTTATGGTTTTTGCTTTTTTAGGTTTAGATACAGTATTGTAAAAGATGAGAGAATCAAGAAAGTTGGTAAATCTATGGGCTCCAGAAGTAGAGATAACAGTTTTCTTGTATATTTTCTATATGAAACATTTACTCAAACTCGCTGAGTTCCATCCTATGTTATGGTATAGGAACAAGTTCTGAAAACTCCGGACAGCACAACCCAACCTGATTTGTGCAGTTTCAACTCACATAGGAACCGATTGCAAATTGGTTGAAAGTTGCTGGTAGAAGTGAGGCACTATCTCAAAAACTGTTTTTTTTTTTTTTTTGTTTCATAGCAGTAGCCATTAGTTAAGGAGTTACAGGCGTTTACGGATTTCAAAAAATCGGTATTTTTTATTATTTTATTAAATTTTATAACATCTCTAGGAAATCGTCATAAATTTTCAAGTTTATCCGAGTAATAGTTTCGGAGATGCAGCCTTGAAAATTAATGTGCTCAATTCCAGTTAAGCTAAGTGCGCTGTTTTTAAAAGCGTTATTCTCGAAACTGTGTTTTTGAAGCTAGATTTCTCGAGAACTACTCAACCAAAACTTTACACAGATCTTTGAGCTACAATTTCTAAAAACTTGGGGGAAGGATTTTGTTCCGATAGCAACTACTAAAAAAAAATTGTTGCGGAATTTTCATTTGTTGTGAAAATTTCTACTGAAAATCCAATCTTCAGTTATTTTTTCTTTGTTCAAGTTGTAAGTTAAGGATTTAACTAAAACACGTATTTTTCACTCTAGATGATCCTATAAGGAGTAATTAATTAATTATCTGCAATTCATAATTTCTTTGTTAATTGTATATGTTTGTAACAATTAAAAATTCTAATAAAGTACTTAATTTTTTATATGGGAAAAAATGTTGAAAAAACCTTTTTTCTTACCCGAGAAAACGCAAACCCACTCCTTAAACATTGACCCATCTGCGAGAGTAGTTCGATCTTATAACTTAAGGTGTTAGAGGTAATCAGAATTTTCAAAAAATTAATTTTTGTTTTTTTTTTTTTGCATTTTCGTTAAGTGTAATATCTTAAAAATATTCTCTGAAAATTTAACGTTGATCCGATAATTAGTTTTTGAGTTATTTGACAAATAACTAAGAGAGCTCGAGCAATTCAAAGCAAAAAGGCAAACTTTACTCAAAACTATGTTTTTTGAACTGGTGACAACTGTAACTCGAAAACCGCTCACTAGATTTTACTGAAATTCATACAGCTTTTAGAATACATAATAATCTCGGGCCTGATTAAAGGATTTTTTTTCAAAAATTTGGATTATTTTAGACCAATTAAGTAACTGTTGCTTTTTCCCAAAAATTTAGAAAAAAATTTCCTTAGGCCGCCATTTTGTTAATGTTTGAAAAAAAAAAAATCTTTCGATCAGGCCTAAGATTATCTATTTATAAAACTTAATTTTTTGTCCGATTGATTTTAGATGAATATCCAAGGACTTATGGATGTCATTGCAAGTACTTTTTTTTGGAAATGGGTCAACACAAACAACTATAACTTTGGAAATTAAAATTTTTTTTTGGAAATTTTCGTGATTTCAAATCAACACATTCTATAATAATGCCATATTACTACTTTTGTTAAATAACACGATTTAATACCAAAAAAAAAAAAAATACTAAAAATTCTCATTTTTTCGTGCCTCTGACTACCCATAACCCCTTAATGCAAACTGTTATTTCTGTCGGAGGGCATCAAAGCAAATGCCAGGACTTGAAGGAAAACACCCGTTAGCACAGCCTCGAGATATTGTTTTGAGCTCTGGCTTTAGACTCACAAATTGAAAAACAAAAGCTACCGCAAATGCATAATAACATTTCCACAAGCTGAAAAACCAGCTCGGCTTGGATGTCTTGCGTGAATAGATATGGAGCTTTCAATTATGAAAATAATTATTTTAGGCTTTATGAAAAAAGAGAATAGAAGACAAGAGACCAAAGGTATGTGACCACTTCCCGTAAGGATGCTCGTAGTTTCTATCAAAAATAATTAGAAGGTCGTGCAGATTATACAGAAGAACTGAGCATAGATCCATGTGACAAGCCGGCATAGCTATTTCAAGGTCTTATGGCTTCGTATTTTAGTTAAAGACTTGGATACAAGCTATGAAATGAACAACACTGAAAGAGACATGCCAAAATAATCATACATGAAACTGCTCTCTTCTTCCTTCTATCGAAAATCAGGGTTGCCACAACTTAATCTTCGAGTGCACCCAACTAACAGAGCGATAAAAGGAACGAAAACAGATTTGATCAAAATGTAGCTACAATGAAATCGCTGCAAAAAGCACACAAAACTTTGCACTGCCAAATGCAACACAGATTTGCAACACTTAGTCCACACTACAAGTAAACATACTTGCCACATTCAATCATTCGCACAACAAACGTGCCACATTCTTATTTGATTCACTCCACTTTTTAATTTCGGTGCTGCAACGGCAGCAGCCAGTTGGCAATCCATCAATGCCAATGGCATAGCAATCAAGGGCATGATGGGCGGTGGTGGCGCCACAAACACGTGCAACTGCCACAAATCACAAATGAGGGCATGCAACTGTGGCCGCAACCTGCCCTCCACTATTACCCATTACAAGTACTACAAATCCCACTACAACCAGGAGCAGAGCAAATGTCAACACATTTGAGGGAAGATTTTATTTGGAGTACGCTATCTGAATGAGATTGCAAAGAAATTTTACTTTTCATTCACACTTTAACGACATTTTAATGGCGCAACAATAATGATGCACTTCCGTCACGCTGTTGACATGCCACATCCGGCTAGTGGACGCTAAACAAACACACACACATCCGTATATAGTATATATACTATATATATATATATATATATACACAAAAAATAACGCCGATTGGCACTTGGGCACTTGTCACTGCAACACGTGATAAATGTGCATGTTGCATGCCACACAAATGCATGTTTGGCAAATTGAATGATTGTGCAACGCGCAGCAATCGCAGGAATATGAGATTTTGCATTTAACAAAATTAAAATCAGTGTTTTGGAAATCAAATGACAAGAAGAATTTTATTTGGAGATCGTGTCGAACGCGGCACCAGCCGCAAGAGAAAGCGCGTCTCTGGCAGCTGATGGCGCGTTTCATGCATTTTTTATGTTTCTTTCCGCGTTTAAGTGACAACTTTAAACGGTACTACCTGAACGCTGATTCCCGTTGTACAAATATATATGTGGCAACGTAATTTATGCAGCCTACTTCCGGTGGCAAACGGAGCTGTCGACATTTTCAGCCACAGTCGTGACACACAAAGCCGCTTCCCGCTGGTAGGCGCTCACTTACTGTTATAATTTTACATGCTCACGCTCAATTATGCATACATATGAATAGACACATATATATCTAAGCTTCTATATACATATATGTATGTATATATATAATTTATTTGGCCAAACGAGTATGGCATATATTGACAAAAAGCTTGTTGGAATTTCTTGCGAACCTGGATTACCTTTCGCATAACAGGTCAATTGAAATATCCTCGGCCTGACATAGTAAAACATATATTTTTAGCAAAATTCGTTTTATTTTTTCAAGAGTGATAAACTGTTTACGCCGACCCTCTAACTTTTCGCTACCATTTTTCTTGTATGATTTGTCCTTTGATTCAAAATGGGTCTCAGCTTCTGCGATCACCTCTTTATTCCACAAAAATATCGCCCCAGTGAGAATCCTTTCGAAATCTGAGCAGAGGAAATATTCATTGGTTGGGTTAGTTCTGGAGGATGCGGTGGATGCGTAAGCAATTCGAAGCGAAATTCATGGATTTCTGTTGTCGTTCTCACTGACTTGTGACACCGAGCATTGTGTTGGTGAAACACCACTTTCTTTTTTCAAATACCGCCTGTTTTCTTCGTTGATACAGTCCAATAACGCTATGTGATAGTCGCTATTGATGGCCCTTTATTTTTCAAGGTGGTCAATAACAGTTCTTCCATCCACATCCCAAAATATGGACGCATAACCTTGACAGCGAACTCTTGATTTTTCCCATGCTTCGGAGCGGGTTTATCGTGTGCACTCGGATTATTGTCGATTGTACATCGGAGTGAACCGATGGTGCTATATATTTTCATCGTCTCGGGTTTATAACGATTAAACATATCCAAACACTGTTCAATCAACTGAATCATCAACTCGTATTTATTCTTGAACAAATATGAGTTTGCGTGGAGCTATATCATATTCAAATATTCATGAAAGATATGATATACACATTAAGTTGAAATCTTTGGAATGCCTGCTCTCCCGAAAAATTTCAGTTTACGGTCATCCTAAAGTATTTTGTGTACTTTTTAGATGTTTTTTTTTTCGGTAACACCCCACTTTGGGCGTCCACTGCATATACCTTCTTCGGTGCTCATTTCTCCACATCTAAATATACCAATTCTTGTTGATTGATTTTCCTGGTTCAGTGTCCGGAAAGTCGTAATCAATTACTCTTTATATATTTTTTCACAACAACAAAAATTGTTGCACTCAAAATGATACAATTCACAAAATTATCAAGTGAGTTCTAGAATTTCATCTATGTGCCAGACCGGGAACTTTGACAATTGACGTGTTATATTTACTTGTAAGAAGGCAGTGCCGCGCCCCTCTCGAAAACACTAAAAAAGAATCACAAACTAAATTATTTTATCATTCTCCTGTATTCCGATACAAAATGTAGTATATATAGAAAATAGTGAAGTTCTTATATTTATAATATATCGGTTAAGGGAATGTGGTGGAAGACACCAAAGCTTTCTACCAAAGCGCTCGTACAAAATTATAGACCCCACAAAAGATGTATTTTCGAAGATTTAAGACAAGGGAAGGGCAGTTTAATATCGCTAGGCAAGAAGTTATTGATCACCAATTTTTGTTTCCTACGTAGATTACTCATCACGGATGACTCAAGAAGACTTGCTTTGTTTTAGTTGAATTCATCCGCTTTCATAGCTTTCGTGGGCGACAGGCCTCCCGCTAGTGATACCAAGAGTTGAACTGCCATCTGTAGCCTCGTTGGAAAGGCAATGATCATGCTTGAGAAAGGAAGTGCTCATGCTGCTGTTTGCAAGAAGTGAACAATGACAAATTTACTGTTAAAGTTCTGCCGGATAATGAAGCAAAATTGATATTTCGTTAAAAATGAATACAGTACAGTTTAGTCGAAAGATATTTAAAATGTTTCTTATACGTGTGGTTTTCAAAGAACTTTTATTTTTCGGAGTAGATCTTTGTTAGCTATTAATTGATTTAATCTCAGTTTACTTTACCATTTTATAATGAACAGACTTGATCATAATGGTTCGGTCCGCGAGATGCATCACGCGCTTCCTCCAATATTTGGTCGACATAATTGCCAAGCGAGCTCACTATCCACCTTTATTCTAGTTGATAATGCACATCCTCATAGGTATGCTAGAGTGCGCACTGAATATTATATTATTGCAGCAGAGCAGATACTCCGAAGAGACCCCGAACGACTCCATTCGCTATTGCCATCGCCATCGCGCTCAACAATCGGCTTACAAAAACCAAACCATGACTTGGAAATTAAACGAATGGCCTCCCATGCTGACTTTCACAAGAACATTTTGTCTGTCGATGAAGCCAACTTTGGATGGGCACGTCAATAAACAAAATTGTCATATTTGGAATGATGATGATCCACAGATAATCCACAAACCATTGTTGAGACATTGTCAGATCTTCAAAACGTTACTGTTTGGTGAGCTCTCTAAACATAATGTTACAGTCAATGGAGAACGCTATGGAGCCATGGTTAATGCCGCATCAACATCCTCCAAATAAGGTGAAAGACCTTCGGTTTCACCAATTGGCACGTTGACTGTTTGGGATGTGAACGAAACAATCAATTTTTTGTTTGAGAAAACTTTTTGGCGATCACAATAGATATTGTGTTGCCTAACAGCTCTGTACTATTTTTTGTGGGATTATGAGAAGTGTGAAGTGTGAAAATTTAATCTAATAATCGCGAAACTTAAAAATCACCTCCGAAATACCTAGAATGTTATGATCTAATTGAACAATGTTGAGAGATTTCAACCTACATTACATATGGACAAATAAAATTGAAGAATATTTACGTAAAGTAATCGGCAGACCTATTTGGTTTTATCGAAAATACAGCATTTACAAAACAAGATAGAAAACTTAACATTTTCGATTCAAACAACAACGAACTTTTTCTAATCGTGAGTTTCAACACCATTGGAGCTTGTACTTTCACGGTACAAACCTGATTAAAATTTAGGCGTTGAATTTCCTACAGGGAACTTGCCGTTAGCATATTATTAGCTAAAAGAAAAATACAACCATTTATTCTTCCATTTTTATACCACGACCCACCCATCGCCCATCGTAGTCTTTTCAGACTTTGTCTATAAAAGTCTGTGCGTTAACTAAGACCGTGAGAATGATCAACGCTGGCGGCTGTGTGTTAAAACTTTAACGAAAATCTTGGCACTTCAATTTCGCTTAAGTGTGCGAAGTACACACTTGTACACTTAACCATACACTTAGAGTAAGACTTAACACGCAGACACATACAAAGCGACGAGTACTCACCTGTTAAATGGTATGCAGCGACTTCACGTCGCTTGCATTTAGCCGCCGCGGAAGCGCCTAGGTCAGGTGAGACGCATTCAAGATATTCAAACTATATTTGACGTAGAAAAATGTGCCGCCAGGCTCAGAGAAATCCGCGTCTTTTCGGCGCCGGCTGAGAGATAAATGGTGCTCTCGTGACTCCTTGCGTTGCATATCAAAAAGTTGCGGGTTTGGAGGTTGCCTAATACAAAAAAGTGTGGTTGAAGAGTTAAAATTGTTTTTTTATTTTATTTTATTTTTTCTTTTGTGTGAAAGAAGTAGTAGTAGAAACTTAGAATTGTGTGTAATAAAAATGAGAAGTGGCATGAAAACTTGTAAGTTGCCGGAAACGTTGCACATTTCTTGAGCGTTCGAGGAAGCTGAAAAGTTTGCCTTTTTCATAGGAAATGTGAATGTAGTGGCAAATCTCTTAATTGTGCATAGGTATATTCTTCTTGTTCTATCACTCCGCGGCTATTCCCAAGAACGTGTTGGGGAAACTGTGTGCCACTTAAGTTGAAAGTGCAACACTTTTGGTAGTTCGGGTGTATAAATTTGATATTTCGCTGACTCCGCTGAAATTATGTTGTAGAATTATCAGTTGGAGCTTACAAAAAGAATCAGCATATTTTGGTCACTCTTTTCTTTCATGAACGCACATACTTTAGTGGAGTTTTCTTGACTTCAAGTCGTATTCCCGTATACAGGTTATATTAAGTGTGTCATAAGTTTGCAACACTTAGCAAGAAACGTCAGAATCCTTACATATACATATATTCCAAATTGATCATCATGATGAGCCGAAGAGATTTAATCTTTTTCAATTCACTAATAACAGTTCTTTATGCGATTCTGTGCGATCAAAGATAGTCAAGGAATGTCTACCCTCACCAGAAATCACAGAAAGCTACTGAATTGGTAAACTCAAGGCTGGTCATAGTGGATTCGCTGACAGCTGCAAAGCCATGGAGCTAGCCAGAAGTGGCGCTCTTGCTCCGCTTACTTCCGAACGGCACTAAGTGGAATCTCCTCTAATGCCTTACGTCCTAGCAATTAACTAATGGACCCTTCTCGTGCGCTTAGTAGGTCAACGCTCAGCCCCTGTGTGATGGCGAGATCCTTTTTACCTAAAGTAGAACGCAGAAGATTTACTGAACTACTTATCTTTAGCAAAGTTTATCCTGCCGCAAAACCAAGGCACTGTTCAAAACGCATTCATGCAATAAAGCCAAAAATCTTGCCGTACACTAGTTGTCAAAGTTGTTTGGAATAGGGTGAGGTGGAAAAATCATGTCTCCTCCATGCAAAGTCTCCTCCATTGTTTAGCCTTTACCAGACTGAGGTTCAACGACTTGGCAGTCGTACTGAAACTGATATCTGCTGTCTTAGCAAAATTGTGATACGTTCAAAGTCTTTGTGGTCTTTATTCTTTGATCTTTGGTTTTTGATCTTTGGTCTTCGGTCTTTGGTGTTTGATGATTGGCCTTTGGTCTCTGGTGTTTGGTCTTTGATCTTTGGTTTTTGGTCTTTGGTCTTTGGTTTTTGATCTGTGGTCTTTGGTCTTTTGTCTTTGGTCTTCGGTCTTTGGTTTTTGATCTTTGGTCTTTTGTCTTTGGTTTTTGGTCTTTGTCTTTGGCATTTGGCCTTTAGTCTTTGGTTTCTGGTCTTTGGTCTTTGGTCTTTGATCTTTGGTCTTTGGTCTTTGGTCTTTGGTCTTTGAGCTTTGATCTTTGGTTTTGGTCTTTGGTCTTTGTCTTTGGCCTTTGGTCTTTAGTCTTTGGTCTCTGGTCTTTGGTATTTGGTGTTTGGTGTTTGGCCTTTGGCCTCTGGTCTTTGGTGTTTGGTCTTTGATCTTTGGTCTTTGATCTTTGGTTTTTGATCTTTGGTTTTTGATCTTTGGTCTTTGGTAGTATTTAGTCTTTGGTCATTAATATCTGGTCTTTGTTCCTTAGTTTTTGGTCTTTGGTTTTTGATCTTTAGTCGTTGGTATTAAGTCTTTAGTCTTGGGTCTTTGGTTTTCGTCTTTGATCTTTGGTTTTTGATCTTTAGTCTTTGTCTTTGTTAAATTCTAAGAGTCTTCTAATCTATTATTATAATAGTTTTAGGTACCCCAACGGGCAGACTTAAAATCTCTCCAAATGATCCTGTTAGGATCGACTGCTTTACCTAACCTAACCTAATTTTCATCAGTATACCACATTTCATAGCAGCGAAGTTCGAATACGGCCATTATTTCCTAGCAGCCCTAGCTATGCTCTTAAATTAAAATATGTACTTCCACATTTTCATAATACTCAATTAATTATCCTCATAAGGACCATTGTATGCGACTAGTATTCCCAAATGTTCTTAACTTCTTATCGACACCATAACTTTGTTTAATCTTCTAAGTTTTCTAAAAATTACTCCATGTGTTAGTAGCAGCAATAGCAAAGTGCAACATGTTACATAATTGCTAATAAACTCAAAGCAGCAACAAGATTTTTCAACTAAGCACAATGAGAGCTACATCAATCTTAAAGTAAAGTGCTCATACGAGTATTACGTATTTTCCGCTAAGGCAATAACTTAAAGTTGAAACAATAGTAACCACGGAGTACTCGCTGCAAGAGCTATAATCTTCATACAAAAGTCAAATACAAGCATGTAGATGTTTCATCGAAATGTGTTATTTCTGCTTCAGAGCAACTTTGGAAAAAGCGGCGAGTAAAAATTTTCTTAGATAAAGGATAATAAAAGAAGAAGTTTCAAAAATTGAGACCACAACAAATTGCTACTATTTATGGCAAACAGCATATCTCGCAAAAGCGTGGTGAAGTCAACAGAAGATACGGGTTCACAAGTCTGGAGAGAAAAGGAATATTTTCCATCAATAAAATAGTAGAATAAAAATTACATTCAAATGCATCTCGCTTCCCTCTTCCACTCTCGATGTCTATCACATCCCGTTTGTGTTATGGTCGATTGTTTCGTTGCGAGCTAAGAGTCTGCTTTCTCTTCACTGCGACACGGCACTCCTCATTGTACCAGCTTTCTTTTGTCTTTTCCGAAAACCAGTCGTTTCGCTTGCAGCTGTACGTAAGGAGCTTGCAATGTCGTCCCATAGTTTGGCATAGTTTGGTTGCAATAAGCCGCTGGAGCCGTGTCTTTCGCAACATGATCGAACTGGTTTGTGGCGTTTTTTGATGAATCTTCTTATGCTGGAATCTAGTACTATCCGTCCTTCCGTTGGGGCGTGGGCACAAATCAGCGATATGTCGAACAACTTCACTTTGATGCGGATTGTGGCAGCGACGGAGTCTCTCCCACCACGAATCCCACACGGGATGATGTCAGCTTTTATTTTCACAAGGAACTTGCCAATTTAGGGACCGGACATTCCAGGTGCATGCATTTAAATCGTTATCCTTAGTGCGTTTGTCATGGCCGTCATCAAAATGCGGACTCTCATTCGAGGCTGTTTACGCTTTTTCTTTGGTAGTATTTTTAATGTGACGGGTCTCAAACCCAGCGCACAACCTTTAGCTCGGCTTCCAACGGATGGTTTCTGGCTACCCAGAAGATACTTGGTCAAAGACCAGAGGTCATGAGCTGCTTTAGCCATATGTAAAAGAATCGTTTCTGGCCACTCCCAAGTGAATAGAAATCAGAGAACTTTCCTCACTTGCGTGAACTTCTATACATGACTCCATCCTCTCTCAATCCCCCCCGACGAAGTCGATTAACCTTAACCCATATCACAGTCTTTTTTGTCGTTATTCCGGTTAACTGTTGCTAATTGATTTTATTTCTTCAGAGTCTGCCTAGCTTTGATTTTTCATAAGGTATTAAAACTGAACTCAGTAACTTGTTGAAGTGACCTTCAGGAAACGAAGAAACTTTAAGAATTTTTCTTTCTCTGACGTCGGTAGAAATAAAGCTCGAACACCAAATAGTATTATTTAACGACAGCTGTGGTGGACAGCGTATCCCTCATTATTCAAAAGCATATTTTTCTTGAATCTTTTTTTTTTTTTTGCTTTTATAGAGTTTATGCTCATCATCTATTCACTTTTCACCAGCTGTCGCGCACGTTGAAGCATGAAGATACATACTCGCATATGTGCGTGTGTGTGCGTCAACCTATTAAGTTTATTAAGAGACACCTACGCGCCCATTTAATGCCAACCGAATTGATGCTGAACCGCCTCACCGCACTTTCTCTTTATTACCCATCTCTCTCTCCCCTTATTCGACAAAGCTTTGGCATTTTCGGCGCTGTGGACTTACAAATACTGTTGACCCAGCTGCACTTGCAGTTTTAGTGCTTTTAAAATATTTTTGTTGTTTTTCGTTATTATTGCTCGTGTTGTTGTTGTATGTGTATTCACACTTTTGCCACTAACGGCATTCATTAACGTTTAATTTCACTAATGCCGCCGGCGAGCGTCAAGCGCACTGACCGCGAGCATCGCTACAACTGCGGCGCAAGGGCTTTGTTCGGCGACACAATTGGCGCTGGTCGAAAGTGACATTTGTTGTTGCTGTTGTGTGTAGTTTTGCAAATGCTATGCGGCAACGGTGTGAACAGGTGTGCATGAAGTTTGAAAATTTTAAATAAATTTTTTGCTGTTTTTTTCGAGTTTGTTGTTGTGGTTGCTTTTATTATTTTAATACTCACACAACATGTTGCAGCAGAGTATAATAGCTTTGTTTAAATGTCACTTAACGCGCCACTTTTATTAAGCCTGAACTAACAGCTGTTGTTTAAATCTTGCGTTAATTCAGGGGCACCCTGTACTTAATTGCAATTTTACGTTAATTGTGAGACACCCTGTATTTTTATCCTTTGTACATTTAAATTAATGGAATGATAAGACGTTTTGAAATCCGAGTGACTGTCTGTGTGTCTGTCACTTTTGGGCTAAAAATCGGTTATAAAAGTGGGCGTGGCTCCGCGCCCTTAGTCATTTAATGCATATATATTTTAATCAGCTGCAGCTAAACTTATTGAGAAGAAGCCCTTTTAACTATTCTTCATACACTTTGAAAATTGTCAAAATCAAATAATAATCACGCCCACTTCCTATATAACGGTTACGTTGAAAACTGTTAAAAGTGCGAAAACTTATTGAATATATGTAACGGAAGTACAGCCAAGATGGTGGGGAAGTGCTTTATAGGAACAGATGTAAATATTGAGCAAGGGGCGTGACAACGCTCACCTTTAAGTGAAATCCTACATCTCAGGAAGTACTTGACCAATTTCAATCAAATTAGGTGTGTGAGGTTATCAAACCATTCCTTTCAGCGAAATTGGATGACAACTCCACCTAATTGCCATAAACCAAACTTTTAAATTCCATTTAATTCATTCACTTTCTTCTTCTTTATTGTCGAAGACAGTGCTTACGTGGTTATAGTCGAGACATCGCGTCAGTCGTTCTTCCTTTTCGCTGTTTGGTACCAATTGGTAATTCCAAGTGCAGCCAAGTCATCCTCCACCTGGTCTTTCCAACGGAGTGGAGGTATTCCTCTTCCTTTGCTTCGGACGGCATGACCTAGCCAGCTCAGCCGCAGTCTCTTGATTTGTTGAACTATCGTCGTATATGTCGTACCCCTTATCGTTCCATCGAATGCGCTATTTGCCGTTGTCAACGCGCAAAGAACTATAAATCTTCCGCAAAACCTTTCTCTAGAAAACTTATAACGCTGACTCATCGTCCACGCCTCTGCACCATAGAGCAGAACGGGGAATTTGAATGACTTGTGAATTTGGTCTATGTTTCTCGAGAGAGGATTTTACTTCTCAATTTTCTACTCAGTTCGAAGTAGCACCTGTTCCCTAAGGCTCGTATACCACTGCGAGCAAAAAATAATAAGATTTTTTTCATAATTTGAAAATTCATAAATTATTCGCCAATACACATTAGCCAAACAACAGGTACAGCCGTTAATATCCGGTATAACCTTCAATGTCCGTAGCGATTCACGTTTAATGTTTTCAATGAGCTCAAAGCAGTTCCCCGAAGCGATTGTTTGAGTATGCTGAATAGCCAACAAGACGCTTAATCAGACGAATACGGGGGTTGCGGATCGATATTGGTTGAAAATTTGGAGGAAAACACACAAAAATCAATGCAACGGTGCAAAAACCAAGAGCTATCGACCCTTTTACGAAGAGCTTCGTGCAAACAACGTTTAACACACAAATAGTATTCTTCTTTGTTAACAGTATGGCCGGATGGGAGAAATTCAGAATTCACATCTCGATAACCGAAGAAAACTCTAAACATAGCCTTGATTTTTGACCTGATTTGTCGTGTTTTTTCGCCTTGGGCTCAGCTTTGCTTCGATATTCGGCCGATCGGTAGTCTATTTCCAGGTTATAAGCATAGATCCAAGATTCATCGCCAGTAACAACACGTTTCATGACATCCTTGTATCGGAAAACATTGTTTCAGAGTTGTTAAACGCAACGCTGTTTTTCGAAAAAAATTAAAGATTTTTAACCAATTTTTCCTTCAGCTTTCTTAGACCCAGACGATTTTTCAAAATGATCTTTACTTATCCTTCCATTATTCCAACAATGCCAGTATGATAACCAATTGTTGATTAGAGATTCGCAAGCTTCAATTTCTTCACTTTGTTGACGAATTGATCATCAGCTGATGTTGATGGGCGCCTTGGACATGGTTCGTCGTCAATGCGTTTTCGAACCGCTTGGAATATTTTGTACCAATCAAAAACAAATGCTCGCGACAAATATTTAACACCGAAGTCTTTTTCCAACATTCCAATCGTTTCGGCACCAGAAATTTGATTCCACACACGAAATTTATTGAAACATCTTTGTTGAATAATTTCACTCATCGTAAAAATCGCCGAATGCACTTTATGTACTTCCGAAAAACAAGCATATACTAAAAATTAGTGATTATTTTGATGTGACATTTGGCACTAACGTCACTGACTGTCATTCAAACACAGAAAAAGCATTTCGACGAATAGGTTTCCGCGCAAAATTTAAATTGAAAACTCTTAGTAGCACTTTATATAAAAAATCTGATAAAATTATAAAAGAATTTAAAACTGTCGTATTAACATAATTTATTTCAGCGACTTTGACCCTTGCAAGTGCCAGCGTATACAATTTTCGGTTGCACCCGAACATGGAAGGTCTAAGTTCGTACTGGTTCTTTCGTATAAACGACGTAAATTTATGTAGAATATATGATTTATTGGCGCTAAATATGTGGAATTCATTCATACAGACACAAACACACAAATGCATGAAAACATTTGCCGAAGCATTTATCGCCAAAACACAAACAAATGCTATCACACACACTCGCCCACACAAACCCATACAAACCCATATAAATGCCTGCTCATATATTTATTTAATCGCACATGCACCTGTGTGCGTCCTTAATTATGTGGTTCGACATTTTTTGCTGTTATTACTGCCTTTGCTTTTGTTGTTGCTTTGATGCGACCTCATTTGTTCACGTGCAGCCGCATTTGCTTGTAATTTATCACCATCGTAATTTATTAAATTATTTATACGCTCCAAAATATTTATTTATTTTTTACTTTTGTTTTTGTTTTTTCTTTTTTTTTTGTTCGGTAATTGCTGCACATTTACACCGTTATATTGCATTAAAAATTAATATAAATTAGACAAACATAGATTATTTTATAATTAGCGAAATAATTTGACAAAAAATATTGTTGTTTTTTCTTGTTTTTGTTTTTGTATGTCGCATTTTGCACTTAACTCGCTCGTAATTTATAGCTGGCGCACTAATGAATAATGACAATGCTGTAAATTTACACTCATTACACGGGTCAATTGAAGGCGAGCGCAAATTATTGCAAATTCTGTTTGAAAATATGGCGGCGACGCGGCTTAAAAAGTTCAATAACTTATAAACATATTAAACAGCAGTAATATATTTATGCTTGAATGCCACATAGCAACTGACAAATTGGCAGCGTCAGGAGACCATAAATGCAGGAAGAGAGTGAGAGAGAGGGAATTTTTCAAAGATAGTGTCAGTTAGCAACATACAATCCTGGCTGGCAGCCACTGGTAGCAAGAATGTAAAAATTTCGGCAATTTTCTTCGAGCTACAGGTCTTCAAATAATACATCAAAATGAAAATACAATTACAGTGTGGAAAATCGCTGAAATATTGTGGAAAAATACCCGCTGCGAACTCATTTACGACTACCTTTAATTCGCTAAGTATTTGAGGAATTGTGAATAACCAATTTACCGGGGAAATAATATTAAAACAAAATGAATTTTTTGGAATTTTTTGGAAGGACCGTCCCTAATTACTATGCCAAATATGAGCGCGACCGGTCAACCAGTATGCTGCTGTAAGCTGCTTAAGTCAGTACACGATCCCCGTTCTGGACGACCTCTTCAACTGACGAAAATATTAAAAAGTAAAGAATGAACATCATCAGAAAAGTAAGAGAGAGATGGAAAGAGAGCTCCACATCTCGCGCGAATATGTTCAAATGATTTTAGCGGATATTTCGGGTATGAAACGCGATCATCCTCGACTCGTAATGATTTTTTTTCTAAAGCGTATCGGGGTCTCTTTGAACATGCTTGATCGAGTTCCGATTCCACATTCTTGAAGACCATTATAACACCCGATGAGACATGGGTTTATGAGTTTGACATGCAAATAAGTCAACAATCCTCGGAATGGAGGGAAAAAAAACATAAAAAAGTGTATGAATTCTGGTGGTGACAAAATAAATATTGATGAATAATTCCATATTTTGCGTTTTATTTATTTCCGGGTACTTTGTCACAATGTATGTCAATGCGTGAAGTTTGAAGCAATTTAAGGGGATATTCTAGTTTAGAAAACAAATTTTGAGCAGTTTTTGAATTTTATTTAAAAAAAATGCAAAAATATTTTTACTATCCATTTTTTATGGTGTTTTTATTGATATCTTAAGAATACAGAAAAAAAATTTTACAAAAAAATATTAAAAATTAAATTAATTAGAGGGGGAGAGGCAGGTGTAAAAAAAATGGCGCATCTTATGGAAATTGATCCTGACTCTCCTGGTGGTCTGAAAAACAAAATCAAAAGAAATTCTTAATCAGTAAGGGTACTGTTATAGTCCGGGAACACGAATTTTTTTTTTTTTTTTGAAAAATGGCGACTGCCTGAAAATAAAAATCATTTTTTACGCTTTTTTTTGAAACTCCTGAATTTTTTTAAAATATTAAAAACAAAAATTTTGATACGATGCTGGTAGGAACGATAAAGGATTATATAAGGAATGTTCGCACAAAATTCCAAGTAAATCGGTTGTATAGAATTTGAGATAATGCCGGTACCGTGTGGAAAAAAGTAGTTTCGAGAAAAACGCGTTTAAAAAGTGAGTCTACCGGGCTAGGTACTGTGTCACTAAAGTAACTGTAGCTCTTAAAACAATTTTAATTTTTAAAATTTTTTAGAGGATATGTTCTTAAGGGTCTTAACTTTAAATATATGAAAGAAATCGAATTTTTTAAAATTCTAGATTATCCCCTTAAAAACGTTAGGAAACAAACAAAAAACCAAAATAACAACAATAAAGAAGTTAGGTACTTATATTCCAATATTTAACTATAATGCCAAGAACCTAAAATCCCGACGAACGGAAGTTCATACCAAAAATATGTAAAGTGTAATTCAGGAAAACTTCAATTGAAATGTCCCTAGCCTGACAAGGCGCTACTAGAATTAAATCCATATGAATTTTAGTTAGCCTAGCCAGCTATCGGTTCATTAATTTGTGAATTACGTCAGTTTGAGTGAAGCAACTTTTTATTGTGAGAAATAAATAATAATTATAATAAAATGTTCAATTAAAATATTTTTTTTGAAAAGAAAAAATACAGGTGAAGCAAAAACTTGGCTTGGTGATGAGTTTCCGGACATAGCCCAAGGAAAATCAAGCATCAAAGATTGGTATGCCCAGTTCTGAATTTCGGAAATGACCACCGAAGATGGTGAATAGTGTGAACGTGCTAAAGAGGTTGTTACCGACGAAAAGATCAAAAATCTACAAATTGATTTCTCACGAACGTAAAGTGAAGTTGTTCGAGATGGCAGGTGCCCTAAAGATATCATCGTATCATTTGATGAATATTTGGATAAGGAAAGTGGTTACCGCACGAGCTCGCTTTTGACTAGAAACAGCGATTAGAAGATGATTCGGAGCAGTGTTTGAAGATACTTAAGCGTACTAAACCCGAGCTTTCGCGTTGTTATTGGGAGAATCATGGCTCTAATATTTTACGCCGTAGTCCAATCGACATTCATCTGAGTAGACTGCGCACGATGAACTCGCTTGGAAGCGTGCACAAACGCATAATTTTTATTGACTACCGCAAAAAGGAAGCAAGATCTGGCTCCCAGTGACTATTTCTTGTTCTCATATCTCAAAAGAATGCTGGCTGAGAAAAAATTGTTTTCAAACGAAGAAGTGATTGCCGAAGCTAAGCTCTATTTTTAAGCAAAGGACAAATCGTACTACAACAACGGTATCGAAAGGTTAAAGGGTCGCTATAGTCGGTATATAATAACTCTTCGAGAGAACTATGTTGGATAAAAAAACAAACGAATTTTCCCAAAAGAATGTGTTTTACTAGTATTTGCCGGGATTTACTAGTTAACCTGTTCATTAGCGAACAAAGTGTAAAATTATCAATTTATTTTCAAGAGAGCTTAAAGGTCGTTTCTATAGGTAATACCTCGGATACCTTTATGAGGGTCGCCAAACCGCGATACAGGGCCCGACCACAGATGATGCTCGGATACAGATTCAGATCAAGCTAAGTCACATTCTGTCAATAATATGGAACGCGGCTCTAAAGATGAAGATCCAAATTAATATTTTGAAGTAGGAATAGTGGACCTTTTTGTTGATTAGTGGATCTGAGTGGCTTTTGATGTAGATCAGTGGTTCTGAGTGGCTCTGCGTGGTTCTCAATTACTGTCCCTGTTTCTCAGTGTCTCTCCTTCATTTTCCCTGTTTCTGATAGTTTTTCCTTGGTTCTTAATAGTTCTCACTGATTCTCAGTGCCTTCTTTGATTCTCGTTGGTTCGCATTGATTCTCACTGGCTCTCCCTGGTTTTCACTAGTTCTCAGAGATACTTCCGGTTTCCTTTGTTCTTTTTGGTTTTTTTTTTTTATTCACAGTCGCATTCTCTGGTTCTCACTGATTTGCAGTGGCTCACGAGTGTTCTCGCTGGTATTCCTGGCTCTCACTGGCTCTCTCTGGTTCTTGGTGATTCTGGGTGGTTCTCAGCGGCTCTCACTGGTTCTCTATGGTTTCCAATGGTTTTAGTGGTTCCTTCCGGAGTTTCCGTGGTTTTAACTGGTTCCAAAATAAATAGTTATTTCCAATTATTGCTGCTGATGTTTCTGCGTGATATTTCATATCAACTCATCGGATATATACATTTAACATTATCTTTAACATTTCAATCTGGATGTTACAAAGCTCGGGTCAAACTTATTTTAAAATCATAAACAAGAGTTTTGCCAAATCCGTTGACAGGCAGAGATGATAACATAAAATTTTTCCTCCTTTACTGATATAGAAAAAGCTAAGTTTTGTAAAATAGGGACCAATCATTCGTTTTATCCAGCCTACAAAAGTTTCAATCTTTCTCTTTGTCAGGGTAAACGTTATTAACCACGCATTGAACCCGAAGAAAATCGTCGTTGAATCATGACAGCCTCGACATACTTGAAAGCCAGCAAATTTGAAATTTTAATAATATAATTATAATTATAATAGTCGATGAACGAAATATGTTAAATAAATATAATTATAATTAATCAATCGAAGTCAATCGAAGGCGTTAAAAAGTAATAGATAAATCTATTGTCAGTAAGTGACTCGTGATTGCGCAAAAACTGAGTTCAAACGGTATATTTTCACCCAAAATGCACTTTGTTTCATTTTCCGGACCATTACCGTAATTATATTCGTACAAATAATCCAAACGCATCAAAATTTTTTTTTTTTTAATTTTAAATAACCGTGTCACGTGTGTTTGTCTGTATGTGGCATAGTCATAATTTACAGTTAAATGATGAAGTTATTAAAATGTTTTATTATTTAGTGCTGAAATTAATACGTAATTCTCGCTAAAGTCCGGCGAGGGCAATAACTATTAACTTATAAATTATTAATTGTAATATTCAGCAAATAAAAGTGTTAAAAACGAAATAATCGAAGTCTTAGCAATTTACATTTTGAAAACGTTTATTGTGTATGAATTTGTATTTGAATTTACAGCTATTATTATGCGATAAAATATTAATATCCTTAATTGACCAAAACAATATATGTTAACACCCGTACATAACTATGTAGGGCTCTGTATTTGTGCTAATTGTGAAAAATTTTATACAATTTGAATTTTCGGCAATGTTACGAACCGCTGCTACACCGACCATGGTGAAGAGAAAATCACCAAAATTCACAATTAAATATGTAGAAGTCAATAAACAAATATTATTACGTACTGTGTTCAAATTCTGTGTATATGTTTATTATTGTAGCCTCACACTAGGGTGGTTATTATACAAAAAACATTTTTATAAAATTTGCAGGTTCTAAAAATCATTTCTAATTTATACTACTAAGAGCAAAAATTGTTCATAATTGTTCATAATTTAAAAATTCTCAAGGAATCTTCTTGGCCCCAATACACTTGTGCAAATATTTTTTCCAAACGGGTTTTCCGGAGTGGCTGAAAAGCCAGAAGTCACACAGAGCTAAATCAGGCGGATACAGCGGTTGAGCACAATATTTGTTGAAAAATTCACGAAGAATCAATGCAGTATGCGACGGTGCATAATCGTGTTGAAAATACCAAAAGTTGTTGACCCATAATTTCTGTCTCTTTTTGCGAATAGCTACGCGCAAAGGACGCATAACATTCAAATAGTATTCCCTGTTGACAGTTTGGCTGGTCGGAAAAAATTCGGGGTACACCACATTATCGATAATCAAAGAAAACTGTCAACATAACCTTAATTTTTAACCTTCTGAACGTTAGCAAAAATTTGATTCAACACACAGAATTTAATGGAACTTCTTTGTTGAATGATTTCATTCATCGGCAAAATCATCGAATTCACTTCATATACTACAGAAAAACAACAAATACTAAATACTAACTCTTATTTGGATGTCACATTTGGCACTGATTGGGATAACCGTCTTTACCAGATTTTATTTCAATATCTTTTGAGAATCAACTTCGAAATGGCGTTCTATGGAGAGTATTGGGATAATAGCCGAAATTTTATTTTGTTTTTATTTAAACAAACGAAATTTAGTTAAAATCTTTCAGTTAGTTTGGAAGTAGTAAAACTACCGTTCTTCCAAGTTTTCAGAAGTTTTGCCATTTTCCCTCGGGTTCTCACTGTTTTTCAGTGCTTATCAGGAACTCTTCCAGCTTTTTTTCGAATATTCAGTCGATATTCAGCGAATCTACCTGTTTCTCACTAGCTCCGAATGGATCTCCTTGTTCTCTGTGGTTCACCCAATTTCTCTCTGAATCTTGGTGGTTCTCCAAGATACTCCCTTGTTCGTTTTTAGTATTCTACTCTACAATTTTGAAAAATTCGATTTTTTTTTCATATATTTAAAGTTCAGACTTTAAAAAATGACCTTGGATGGATTTTTCAAAATTCGACTTATTTTCGGAGATACAGCCGATTTTGTGAGGTAGCGTCCATGTTCGCTAGAATTGTCTCCTAAACTTTAAACCCTGTTTTCTCGGAACTACTTTTTTCAACACGGTACCGGCATTATCTCAAATTCTATACAACCGATTTACTTGAAATTTTGTGTGAACCTTCTTTATATAATCCTTTAACGTTCCTACCATATCGTGTCAAATTTTTTGTTTTGAATATTTAAAAAAAAATTCAGGAATTTCAAAAAAAAGCGTAAAAAATGGTTTTTATTTTCAGGCAGTCGCCATTTTTCAAAAAAAAAAATTTCGTGTTCCCGGACTATAACAGCAGCCTTACTGATTAAGAATTTCTTTTGATTTTTTTTCAGACCACCAGGAGAGTCAGGATCAATGTCACCAGGATGCACCATTTTTTTACAACTGTCTCTCCCCCCTCTAATTATTTTAATTTTCAATATTTTTTTGTAAATTTGTTTTTCTGTATTCTTAAGATATCAATAAAAATACCATAAAAAATGGATAGTAAAAATATTTTTGGTTTTTTTTTAATAAAATTTAAAAAACTGCCAAAAGTTTGATTTCTAGAGTAAAATACCCCCTTAAAGGATTATTTCACTGATTTTTCCAAAAAAATATCCTTTTTTATATCAAGTTTCTATGGGCGTGGCAAATACATATCTTATGTAATAATTTTCCATCATGCTAGTCCTATCCTAATGTGCTGTGCTTTAAAATGCATCGCTTTATAATAACCAGCTAAACATTCAACAGTTTTTTGTTCAATATTGGCCTTGCGATAGAAGTATGTCACAAGAATAATTGTTAAAGCTTTCAGAGTATTAAATATCGCTTAACTTTACATGGCATTTGCATTTGTGTATATACTAGAGAATATATATGTAGAATTATATATTAGGGTGTGTTAAAAAAATTGATTAGGTGTCTTCAACTCAATGTTCTGAAAAGTTGTCTAGTGTTGCAATCTGGCAACGCGCAACTACTTTTATTAAAATATGAAAAATTAAAGCTTAATTTGTTTGCAGATAATTTCTATTTTTTCATGAATTCTATAATTCGCTAAAAAAATTATTAAAGAAAAATTTAACGCTGTGGTTTAGGAAACATTTTTAGAAACCAATTTTGTTGAGAATTCTAATTGTTTGTACAAATAAGTATATTAGACAGAATATTTTTCAAATAATAGATTTCAGATATGTTTTTTTTTTCCCAAAAACAATAGGAAACTGAAAAGCGGAAGATCACTTCGCTAGAACCCAACAACATATTGGACGTTATCAATACGCTGTGCGAAAGTGAGTCTTTGTGATTTTAGGAGGTGGCGATGCATTCCTCGTCTAACAATCAAGCGGAGGATCTTAATAATAATAATAAAAATTTTCTAAAATTTTTAAATTTTAATGTATTTATTTATATAAGAAAATTGGACTGATGATTTAATTACAACATTAAAAAAATTGCGAGAATTAGTCATTTTTTGGAGGGTCAAACTGAGACGATCCCTTAAGGTACTAGTCTGGTAACTTGGGTTCAAAAAATTTAAAATTTTTTGTTGCTTAATTTGAAAGTACAATGTCTTGTGAATATACTGCAAAAAATTTATACAGAAATTCGAAATATTTCGGGAGTTATAACGAGTTTCCTAGAGCGCCTCAGAGTGCTCTCTCTCGGAGTTGTTGAACTTTTAACGCGTTTTCTCAAAACATTGTTTTTCTGGTCTGGCCGGGTCCTAACTTTTTTTCTACTGAACCGATTGCTTTAAAATTTTAACAGGCTGTTTTACACACTTTTAGTTCTCTTCGGAACTAACGAGCATTTTTTCATCCCTAACTTTTTCCCCTTACTTTGCTAAAATAAAAATTTTTCTTCAAAGTCCGTCATTTTGTTATTTATCCTTGAAATTTAACTTCAGTAGTTCCAACCAGAATGACATGTCTATAGATTAAGAATAAACAAGAATATTTAATTTCAGATAACATCAATAGCCAAAATCATCCGGTCCACCCGCGTACATTTATTTTGAGGTTCCCACTTTGAGTGACAATAATAATAGTAATAAAGTATTAAATTTTTTCAAATACATTTTTTTATATTTTCAATATGTAAACAACAACACTCTAAAAATTCAAGATAATTTATTTTTATTTTCCTATAAAAAACCACCCTCCAAAGAAGTCATGAAAATAGGCATAAGTTACCCGACTACTACGTTAAGAGCTCATACTGGCAGCAAATTTCTTTGCGATGTCTACGAGAACCAAGCATTTTTTCAGATCATAAATAACGAATATATTTCAATTTTACCCACCCTACTAGTTGAAATGTTTAAAAGTGCGCTCCTGCTAAACGCGCCGTTGTTGCTCGATGAAGTGCATTGACACTACTCATATGTATATACATACAAGTATGTACTGTATGTAGTAGCAGCAAATGATAGCATTTGGAATAAATTCCTGTAAATTCCAAAATTTTAATAAATATATACAAAAATATGTTTAAGCTTATGCAATGGTATTCGAATTTACATTTTTTAGTTGGACAGTCACTCGAATAGTTAACACTTTAAAAGTGAAATATGCGAATGAATAACAGCGTACTATTTGCAACATCAAAAGTATTACAAATATATAAATAATAAATTAAACCAAATTGCATTTTTTACTTTTTTTATAAACGCAATTTTTTAAAAGTTGGAAATATTCTGCTAGTATACAAACGGCTTGTCAAGTAATGCTTGGTGTGAAACGAAAGTGCCGATTGTAAGCAGGAACATGTCAATTTTTCAATTTTTGGTTTTGGAAATATAACGGGGTTTTCAATAGAGCCGCTACAAAAGTAGACCGATAGGATATCAAACGACGCTATGGTATTCCCGGTCTTCTGAGATTCCTCTTAACTATGGTATACCATTCTATCATGTAAAGATAGTCGATCCAACAACGAGTCGAAATTATTAAATTTTACTACGAAATTCGGAGTCAGTGGCCTCAACTTAATTAGCGCTACGTCCAATTAATGTCATTATAACCGTCCTGTCAGATCAACAATTGAGCGTTTAAAGGAAAAATTTTAATACCCAAGCATACTTGAAGTACTAAGTCCTTCCGTTCCAGTGAGACAAAGAAGTGATCCTAGTGCCGCGAATATTGCTGCCCTAGCGCACCAATTGAGGAAGACCCAAATTAGTCTCTCACACCTCGTTCTCAAGCATTGGACATCTTTTCGCCGCAACGACGAATTTTCCGAACAGATTTCGGCCTACATCCTTATAGAATCAAATTGACGCAAGAACCCGCTTGACCATAATAATTGCCGTATGTTCGTGAATTGGGCTGAGCGACAACTTGAAATTTTCATCGAAAAATCATCTTCAGCGATGAAGCCAATTTCTGGCTGAATGGTTTCGTCAATAAGCAAAATATGCATTATTGGGGCAATCTACACGTATTCCATGAGTCACTATTTCTTCAAGGAATTATTACGATTTAGTACGGTATCATTGGGCCGTACTTGTTCTGTAATGATCACCACCGGCTTCTTACTGTGAATGGGAATCGCTACCACTCAATGATAACCAAATATTTTTAACGCGTATTGGATGATACGGACTTGGACAATATGTGGTTCCAGCAGCATGGCGCCACAAGCCACACAACGAATGTCACAATCGATTTATTGAAATCCAAGTTTTGTGGACGTAATATCTCACGAGTTGGCCCAGTCAATTGGCCGCCTCCTGGTTGCCTGAGAGGCTACGTCAAGTCTATGGTCTATGCCAACAAGCCAGCGACGACTGATGAACTCCGCAGGAATATCGAATGTGAAATTGCAGCAGTACCGGCCGATTTATGTGTGCTTGAAAACTGTCGAAAATCTGGTTACAAAGCAAGACTTCTGCAAGCGTGTCCCTGGAGGGCATGCAAAAGAAATCGAGTTTCATATATAATGGCATGTAGTTTCACAAGAATAAAGAATTTCATTGTTATCCCAAACCTTTTTTTGTTTTATTAAAAAAAAAAAAAATTTTTAAGTTCTTATTGAAAAACCCGTTTTTGTTGAGAGCTACAGTTTTTCGAAACATAACAGCTTGAACTGCAACAAACTGGAAACAAAAATTAGTCACATGAAATGCACATATATATCGTGCTTTGTATGGAAAGGCCAACAAAACCTTCGAAGATTTCATGTTAGCTTCGTGCTGATGCTCTGGTTTATACTCAGCTTTAAGTCTGATCGAAGCTCACGCTACTTTTCTTTACAAATTGAGTAGAAGTCTTGCTAAGACTGCAATTGATCTTCATCCAAGATTTGGTTATGAGCCAATATATGCGAAATTGTACTACTTGTTGTGGAAAAAGTAGTGGTTCTTCAGACATTTGAGACCCACCGCGCACATTAGTGAGTAGGTCTTCAGTGCAACCGATGGATCCTAGAAAATAATATAGTCACACAGCGGATTTTGATGAAGTGGAAACTCGACAGTTTAACCTATTTCCGTATATACACTAAGTTGCCTCAAAAAATGTATATCGCTCTTGTGTTGCCGCATGATAAATGCAACAAATTAATTTTCCACAATTTGCAACAAATAAACGCAGTTACAAGTAACCCGATAATGCCGAATCAAATTAGAGCAGCGAAGGGAGTGTTGTGCGGCCAGTGGCGTGTGGCATGTATCAGGTGAGTTTTAATTAAAAGCTATCTAACGATACATGCACAGCGGCCATGGTATGAGTGTAATTGGTGGCAATGCGAAATTTGCATTTAGCAAATTACATAAGAGTACAAGAGTAGCATTGGTAATGCAACACAGCCGCAATGTGGCAGAAGTGACCGCGTTTAATGCCTGCGCAGCAAAATTGCAAAGCATTTAAAATGTTGCAAGCAACTGCCATATGTATGCACATTGATGGCGAGAGAATGCTATGCGCTAAAATTGTTAGATGTTAACGAGCGAGATAACAACAACAACAAAAAATATTATAAAATACAAAAACAATTGGAACAATAACAACAATAAAAAACTATAACTGATCGCACCACAACAACACTAAAAATGTTGCAACAAAATACAAAAGCAGTGACAACAACAAAAACTATTTCTATTTTCAAGAAAATACAAAAACAATTGAAACAATAACAACAACGAAAACCATTTCTATTTTCAACAAAATACAAAAACCATTGAAACAATAACAACAACAAAAGATATTTGTGATCGTACCACAACAATACTACGAATAATGCAACACCAACAAAAAATAGTTTGAGGCAACAAAACAAAAAACAGAATTAGATCCAACAACAACAACTGCAACAAAGCATATTACAAAACACAAAATGCAACAAAAAAACAATACATTTTATAACAACAACAACAAAAAATAATACAAAACAAAAAATGAATTGCTGGACAGTAACACAACAATACCAACAAGTGTTGCAACAACAGAAGGTTAGTCCAAATTTTTACGCAACAACAACAATAAATATTTTTAAAACAAAACAAAAAGTTATTTTAAAATTAAATCAGCTACCAAAACAACAGCAATAATAATGATGTAACAACAACATAAAGCAACAACAAATCCAACAACAACAACAAAGAGATTTCAAGAACTGTAAAGAAAGCGCCAAGCGCAAATGCCGCGTAGGGTAAGCCGAAAATAATTAAAACAACAACAGCAACAACAAACACTTCCGCAAAGACCAACAACAACAACAACAAGCAAATCGACTGCAATAACTGCAAGCAAAGCACCAAAACGCAATTGCTTTATAAAGCAAGCTAAAAATATTTGCACGCAGCAAAGCAGCCGCACAGCGTCACTGAAGCGCAAGCAACGCGTTGCTAATAAAATTACGTCTTTGCCCAAGCCTACCCAGTACTTGCCACACTGGCAAAGCAGCTGATTTAATTGAATTTGCACGCTCCCCTTGGGCGTTCGTTTGGAAGGGTAAAGGCTGAGTGAGGTCTACCGCAACCGCCACTGATACTTGTGTGTGTATGTGTGTTTAAGGGCTGTAAAAAAACGCCAGCGGTTGCAAAACTTTCACTTTGCCCACGCGCTTTGACTATTAAACAGAAAAAAGGCAACAGCAACAGCAACAATAACAACAAACAAATTTGATTATTATTTACGCATTTGATTTCATTACAAACTTAACGCTTCGGCAATGAAGCGTGCTGAGGCATTTAGATGCTAAGCGCTAAGCATTTAATTTTAATTAAAAACCGCAATGCATGTGTGTATGTATGTGAAAAGCAATTTCCATGCGTTACAAATAAGCATAAACACACACACACACAGATACATATGCACATTTATTGAAATCATAATATCTGTTTGATCGTTAGTCGTAATGCAATCACGTTCGGTCGCTGCCAAATTTGTGCCAGTGGCTAGCGCGGGCTTGCACTGTAAGTATGTGCGTAGTTGTTGCTTCTGCTTTATTGTTTTTTGTTTTTCGTTATCATGATTTTTTGTTTTGCAGGCCAACGCGCAGCCATCGAATCGCTAAAGCAGAAAAATTGCATTACACTTCTCACTGCACAATGTTATTAGCGTTTTGGCAGCGTGGCATTACATTTATTTCGCGTACTTCATGCTGGTTACGTATACGCCCTGTGCGAGCGCATGAATTCGTGTTATTGCTGCGGTAACGTATACGCCATGTCATGCAACAAATTAGTTGCTGACTGCTGCGGTATTTGGGCATATTTTAATATTGTGAAAAAATTGTTAAACTTTCATAGTAGAAAATTGAAAATATGCATGGGGAAATTCTTTTATGTATATTAGGGTGGGTCAAAAAAAATCGATAATCGTTCTTTTCGCTTGGTACTCGGAAAAATGAGTTTTTGAACAGCTCTAAGAAAGTCTTTACAAGTATATGCTATAGAAAATAAATATTGAAGACATTAATCTATATATCTATCTAGTATAACTTCAGTTCACTCTAGAGTTGCTGAAAAAGTTAATGTATGCTCGGGAGATGAGAAGGAGTAACATTTAAAACTTTCTCTCTATTTTTCACTATCGAAAACAAACAATATCGAAATAAGAAAATCGGAATAAAACTCAAGCGGCCGCCATACCATTGTTTTAGTAGATTTCGTAGCATATAAATTAAGCTAAGAATTACTTAAGTACTGACTGGGGCCTAACGTCTTCTCTAAACTTAACAGTTTGTGAGAAATCGATACAACAGTACTCAAATTCCAGAAAACACTACAAAAAAAAAAATAAAAAACAAAAAGGTTTAAAAAACAACTGGTTTGGAGTGGGGTACTTTTAGAGAAGTTATGAAAATGACCCACATATAAACTACACCATTGGTTAATCTCAAAATGCTATTTGGTTCTGCAGAGAAGTGGAAATGCAGTCACAATTTACAATCAAAGGATTCTAAACCCTTGAGTTTTGTCTAAATCTTATTCTGAACCAGTCGGGTTGCCTAAAATTGACATCTCAAAAAAGAAAGTTAATGTGAGTAACCGTGCGGGTGACATACTTTATTGCAATGTACGATACTGTAGTCAGTTCGTGTATTGAATAGAAAAATTTCACAAAACAAAGCGATGTGAGCCAATTTTTGAAAATCTTTTGAGTACTTCTTCTGCAGTGACTTCAATCTTATGATGCGTGTACAGCAACGCGCGTTCGATCGACCTGTTCATGCTTCAAATATTCGTTATCAGCCACGTTTTCATGTGGCGAAGTGTCGAAAAGGAGCGGCCAGAGCGTCGCATTCGTCGCAGGAAGTGTGCAGACTATGCGAAGAAAACTATGAGTTAAGGGGTATAGTTCTTTGGTACATCGCAGTTCTTCAACTTTTCTAAGGCAGCAGTCAGAGACTTGTTGTCTTTTTACTTTTGCTTCTTCTCCCAACGGCACTGCCTGTGATCAAGTTCAGCTAAGAAATTCAAACGTAGCACGATGTCGTCATTATTCAAAAGTCCATTGGATATATTTATCAAGCTGCCAATAAAATTCTCCCATTCTTTGGTTCTCAAAGCTCATACTTTATCTGGAAGCAGCAAACTTAGTTGAATTTCATCCAGTACTTCTCTAGAAAAGAGCGTCTTCAACTCATTGTCGATTGTATACAACAGAGGAATGAAAAATGAGACTTAGTCATAAAATCCCAATTACAAATTGGAATTTGCACACGGCAGCGTCGCTGCTTTTCTCGATGTTTTCTTCCCAAAAGCGACTCATCCTAGGGCAACTCCAGTGAGAGATAATCCCTCATCAGTTTGGGTATGTCCGCTAACAGTTATATGAGATTGTGATAGTTCCTGAGAAAGATTTGTGGTACTTCTTTAGAAAGTCATTTCCCGCACTCATTGCATTTTTACGATAGGTATAGTTTGTTGAAGTTCTGAAACGGCTTTTTTCCCTACTAATATCTTAAAATTGTTTAATGGCTGAATTGCAAATACGCCAAGAGCAACATTAACTCGATAACCTCCTTCACAACGTGACATAAGCAATGGGCAATATTTACAGAAAAACCCTGTTTTTACAGCAGATAGGATAGGTCTAAATGGTTCCAGGAGACATAATTTGTTAATTTCTTATTTCTTTACCACACACAGTTCTCTTAGAATAGGGGAATCTGTTATCTTCAGGAGGAATACAGCGATTTTCGAAGAGAACTTTCTTCAAGTGATCGTACTCTGTCACAAATAATTTTCTACGTCTTTTGACACGATCACTTGAACATTAGAAGCTCATAAGTGGGTTGTTCTTGTGTTGATGCTGGAAACGAACCATACAACATGTTTTCATCCTCATTTTCCTTTTTATTTCAAGGATAAAGTACAACAAAATAGACTTCTGCCGGCGAGACTGCAAATTAGTTGTACAATTTTCATTGTTCTGTTTCTAGCGTCTTACAATTAGATATCTTATGCATGTTGCATTGATAATAATATGGGTTTTTCCTAACAGGGTATAAAAAGAAGACAGTATTTTATTTTGTTTCTGAAATAAAACGGCAAATTTATGGGTTATATTTCCGTTAGCTTAAATTTTTTCAGAGTAGTAAAATTATAAATAAGCCGTTTAGGCCTTGGGAGGGGAAATTTCTCCAATTTTCCTCCTCTGACTCCGCCACTGGCTACAATATCTCCGGTAGCGTTAGCTTAGGTGAAGTCAAAAACTCCACTCAGGTGCATCTCTTGTAGCTTAAATATGTATAAAAGGATCCTTTTCTTCAAACTTTGAAACTTTTTTTGAACGATCGGTTGTTTTTGGCTGCCATATGCAATAGTAGTTTTATCTGAACAATTTAAGCTGAAATTTTAGGGTTGCCTTGAACAATTACACACAAGGACTTTCGTCCAGATATCTTGTCTATTAAAAATGTTCTCCAATAAGAGCCGAACCTTTCAGCATTTTTTTTTTTTTTTATTTTTTGTTTTTTTTTTGATAATTGAATATCGAGAAGACGCAAGTGATCCTTAGTCTATGCTGTACGCATCTCAACTGCAGCCCGCAAAACGATACGGCACACAATCTCCATCACAGGTTTGTAGGCAGCTGCTGTGAAGCCTAAAGAGCTGCATCTCTTATTTTACGTGTGCTTGCGTTTTGTCAATTGATTTCAATGGCAATGCAATAAAGCAGCCATTTGCCACACAGCCAGAGCAATGGGCGCACGTTCTGAACTTATGTGGCACCCTTGTGCCTCTCATTATCGAAATATTATTGTGGGAAAGTTGGTGATAAACGCAGCAGCGCTGCCAGAGCATATTGTTTTGAGGCGTTGCTTAGAATGCGATTGCTTTTGTGATGACTTACTGGTGTTGCTGTAGACTTTTAAACATTCATAGGCGAACAAAAATCTAACTCGTTGCCAGCCAAAAGCCACAAAAACACCACAAACATGCAGGAGCTGCACCCTGCGCTTCTTCTTATTTGATTTGCCGTCGCACAAGGCTTTGTGCAAATGTTTACTGGCGACTAACAAACGCATACATGTGGAAAAACACTTAAATGTGTGTGTGTTTGTGTGAGGACAACAATGAAATTAAAATCACAATGAAAAGCGGTTGCAGAAAGTTCGCGCGACTTAGCATTTCTGGCCTTTTTGCTTGACTTGTCAGCCAAGTTAGTTGATTGCATGGCGTTGGCCCTTTTGTGTTGCTGCTGTTCTTGTAATCGCTGTTGCTATCATTGTTGTTGTTGTTGCTGCTGCTACTTGTTTTTGGCCTTCTGACCAGTTTTGGCTGCACTTGTGGCCACTTGCGGCACTCTTTTGCTACCCTTTGGGCGCCGCTCCAGCCAGCCAACCCACCTTTTGAACTGGCGGACTGGCCTGACTTGAGACTCGGCTGGCTGTTATCATTTGTTGGTGCCAACAACAAACAACACACAAACTGTGTTGCACAAGGTTTTGCGCGTCAAGATGAAATTGGTGAAGGCAATGCACGCCAGTGGCTTGGCTGGTCGTGTTGGTCGCAAAAGCAGCTGGGCGTTGGCTTTATTGGCTTTAGCGGACGTTTCCGTTTCCGTTCTTAATTATTCATTGCGCTGCCAGAAAGTTTTCTAAGCCGCTGCCAAGTGAGCAAAGCATACGCACACACACACACAGACACAAGTGATATACATATTTGTACAAGCAATAGCTCAGACATTTCTACAGACACGCCCACATGGCTCGCAAGCAATCGAGAAGAGGCGTAGCAGCGCGAACTTCGGAACATCTCCTCAATGTCTGCAGTTTTTCACTGACTGCGCTTGCAACACTGCTGCAACTGCTTATATTTTGCGTCTGCGATCCCGTTCCAGATCCTTTTATGGTTTTGGTTGTCTTAGTTTTTGTTCTTTTTTGATTCTGTTATTGTTTGTACCTAGTTTGTGCGCGGCGCTGCCTCTGCTGCCCAAAGTTTGTGCGAAATTTATTGCGCTGCGCGTCAGCAGCCGCCCCATTTGTTAGCTGATGCGTTGCATGCAACGCATACGTACTCTTTTGTGATTTTAATTTCTTTCATTCTCTTTTTTATTGTTATTCATTCTTCGGTTTGACTTCTTTTATATTAACTTACAGCACTTTACTGCCAACACAATGCCATCACTCGTTTGTTGGCTTCTATGCGTTAAGACACTCGGCGATTTGTCTAATTCGTGTTTTTTCTTCTTCTTCTTCATCTTTTTCTTCGTGTAATTTTTTCCCAATGCAAAGAAAGTTTGAATTCCATTGAACATTAGCGCACCTTTGGTGCTCTCGAACTCATTAAAAATTAAGTCAATTTCGCTTGTTGTTCCTAAGGGTAAACAAGTTTTTCTTGGCCTTTTCGTATGTGATGGGCGGTGGCGTATAAGTAATTTTAGTAGTAAAGGGTGTCACATATTTTCAAAACGAGTTTATGAATACAGAAGCTTTGCATTATTTAGATATCGTTTTTTCTAAACTATATAGGTCTGTTATAGATGTGATCTCAACCATTACTACAGTAATATGTATCTCTAGTTCCTAGATCCTGAGCCAGCACCATAAAAAACATTTAGTCTACATACATGTAATTCATTACAAAACAAAGTCCTTTCCTGGAAAAAAAATCGGATACAAAACCGGGTCCATTCTGGTTACATAGACCCGACTGTCGTGGGAACGGTGGTCTGTTTGCGTCACTGAATCTTCAGAATAGAGATCGTCCATGTTCAAATCTCTTTCTGATCAAGTATAAAAAGATCTTGCAAAAAGAACTCGATCTTTAATTTAGTATACTTAGAGTAATCCATTTTGGTCAAATATATACGTCTTTATTCCACAACTTGTTGCCATTTTAGAGGTAGTTTTCTAATGTTGGGCATGCTACTGTGCCCAAAAAATAAGGTGATATTTGAATTTAAACTGCGCGGGTCGAAGGATTTAGAAAATTATTATTTTTTTTAATTCTTAGTACTATCAGTCACATTTATGTCAAAATTCATGTCAAAATATTCATTAGTGTTTGAGATACGTGTCGTTTTGTGAGCTGCTAAAAGTGAGTTTTTCGTTCTTTGCGATGTCGAAATTTGTTGAGCAAAGAATTTGCATTAAATTTTGTTTACGAAATCAATTTTTTGCTGCGGATACGTTGAGGATGGTGCAGAAAGCCTTTGGTGATGAGGCTATGTCTAAAAAAAATGTTTACAAGTGATATAGTGAGTTCCAAGCCGGCCGTGAACGTGTCGAAGACTAATAGCGTCCAGTGCGGCCAACAACCTCAACCGACGAAGCTCACGTTCAACAAATCAAAGATTTGGTGTTGAAAAACCGTCGATTGACAATTAGAGACCTTGCTGATGATGTTGGCATATCGAAAAGCTCAGCAAATACCATTTAGAAGTATGTTTTGGGCCACAAGCGCATCAAATCTCGACTCGTACCGAAAACATTGAATTTTTGGAAAAAAGGCGTCGCGTTGAAGTGTGTGAAACGATGCTTTCCGACTACCAGGGTGTCATGAAACGTATTATAACTGGCGATGGGACTTGGATCTATGCTTACGACCCCGAAACAGCCGATCAGTCGAGCGAATATCGTGCCAAAAGAGAGCCGAGACCAAAAACATTGCGCCAAAGTCGCTCAAAAATCAAGGTCATGTTGACTGTTTTCTTCGATTATCGTGGTGTTGTGCATTATGAATTCCTTCCAACCGGTCAAACAATCAACAAGGAATATTATTTGAACGTTATGCGTCGTTTGCGTAACGCTATCTGCCTAAAAAGGCCGGAATTGTGGAAAGACAATTCCTGGTTTTTACACCACGATAATGTACCATTCCATACTTCCCTCGTAATTCGAGATCATTTCGCCAAAAACTCAACCCATATCGTTCCGCAACCACCGTATTCACCTGATCTGGCGCCGTGCGACTTCTGGCTGTGCACAAGCTCACAAGACCGCTCCGGGGACACCGTTTTTATACGATAGAGGAGATTCAAGCCGCAGCGAAGACGGAACTGAAGGCCATCCCGGAAAGTGACTACAATTAGTGTTTCGAAGATTGGAAAATCCGTTGGCATAAGTGCATTGCATCGGGAGAGGATTACTTTGAAGGGGATGAATTGACTTGGAAGAATAAATAAAGAATTTTCAAAATAAATACAATGTGCCTCATCTTGGGCACAGTAGTACAGTCAGTTCTATTGACAAAAAAACGGGATCAGTCAATTTTACAAGCTTCTCTTGAGGTGAGTCTTTCAACTGAAAAATCATACGGCATAGATGTAGACTGGTAAGGTACACAAACTCTAGTTTTAAGGTCTGAACAGTAGTTGCATTGGAACCTTCACACGAAGCCACTGAAGTTTGTATCGAGGCAATATCGATGTTGGTGGGATAGCGTTTTACTGCCAGAATACAATTCCACTCCACTCGCCAAAGCTGGCCGCTTCTGGACAGTCCAGCCATTGATAGCATAGTTTCAAATTGAGAGTTTAACCATAGAGGTGCTATTTATATTTTGGTTTATTCCCGGTCTATCCGACCAAATAGAAAGCAAACCTTCCTGACCGTCAACACTGGCTTGGACAGCTTTTGCGTCGTTTCAATGCGATTCGACAGCCACCAGTTTCGTTTGGCGCTGTCATAAGTGACTTCGTTTTCGTCGCCAGTAACCAATTGCTTCAGGCACGGATTGATTTTGTTGTGATTAATTTTTTGAAGTTCTGTTTAGGACGGTTTTTTATGATGACCAGCGTGGCATTCATACATCGTGCTTCTTTTTGGATTCAGCCTTATTTAAACTGATCCCGACGGTTTCTAATATTTCACCCTTTGCTCCTGGGGTCTCGCCGAGCTTATTTATTTCCCTTATTTTATCAATATTTTTGAAAATTGACACACTCAGAGCTTTTACTGACGAAAACATCAAAAGTTTGTCAAAGAAATGTGTTTTGCTATGACAGGCCGGGAGCGTTTCAACTGAAGAATATTTTCTGAAAATCTAATAAGAAAATAAGACTAACGGAAATATCAGTTTATCCATTAAATATTTCGCGACCTATAATTAGGACAAAATAACTATGTAAGGTAAAGCGGATGCTCTTTTCTGAGTACGTGGCATTATGGATATTTTTGAGAATGAAATGAAAAAAATTAAAATTTCTATGGCTGTATAAAGTGACGACCGAAAAGAACTCAAGAACTGCAAATGGAATAATATTTAAATTCACAAATCCATTCGATCTTAGACTTGCTTTAATCTTTCAACTAGTTTTTCTTAAATAAACACAGAAAACTTACACCACCCACCTTTTCATTGGAGAGATACGCTTAAAGTAATATTAAGATAAGGAAACCTTACCACAAAAGCCGGTATACCGGTTGACTACTGTGTATATGTCTGAAATATAACGATACGCTTAGAAATTAAAATGCCGCGATAAGCCAGCCGGAAAACGCAATCTATGCAACTTACTGCCAGCGGCGTTTGCGCTCAGCCGCACCAGCAGACATTTTCCGTTTCCACTTCCATTTATGCGCCTCTTAGACACCATGTCTCACGCGAGCTGCGACATCTGCCACGACTGGAACAGGCTTGACATCACTACGATTAATTACTGTATTGAGTAGTTAATGCTGCGACTGCTGTGCGGGTGTAGCGCGTTACTTTGCCTCGCGCATTGCGCCTTGATTTTCGCTTGCTACTCGCTTATAGTGCTGTCATTCTGCAATTTCCTTTAATTTCCTGCCTACGATGCCTCTGCAATTTACCCCGTTGTCACAGTCGGTCTGTCATTCATCGAATCGAAACGAATTAAGTCGTGCTGAGTTAATTTGCAGAGCCATTAAAGTGGTTAGTATGATTGCCTTGCTGTAGGTAGCTATGGCGGTTCTATACTTAGGACACCCGCGGTGGTGGTAAATGTAAAAACGGTAACGAGTCAAGTTGCCTAAAAGACACACATACATATGTGCATGTCTGCATGTTCGTCTGTGATTGATATATATTGATTCCTGCCTTTATTTACATGCGAAAGTGCTTTCGAGTGGCAATTGTTATCATCATTTTCTTGATATATATTTAAGTAAACTAAACAATATAAGATTATAGAAATCTTGTAACACTAATAAGAGGACAAATAGTTTGATGGTGATTTGTGTGGTACGAGAGTAGACTTTAATATATTTTGGGAATAGACAACTCAAACAATCACCCACAAGCGCTTTATTGTTTGACAGAATATTATCTATTAAGACACCAACCCTAAACCGACCAATTGTCGAAACACTTTTGACACTATGATTAATGGATCTCCAAAACAAGCCTCTTCAAGTGTCGAAAAATGGAAGAAAAATAAGTAATTCAATGCCAAGTCAGAACTGTACGGTAGATGACTCGTCAAATCGTTATTTAGTGTGTTGAAAAATGCAGTTCTTTCAATCAATGTGTGAGAGCTCTCATTATATTAGTGAAGAGTGATCTCACTCCACCACTCGACGCGGACGTTTTTTCAGCGTTTGACAAATTTTGTGAGATTCAACATCAACAAATTAGTTTTATAGTCAAATGTTCACGTAATATTGAAAGTATGCTGGTCCCACTAATGCCTCTTATAAAGGGTGATTTTTTAAGAGCTTGATAACTTTTTTTAAAAAAAAAACGCATAAAATTTGCAAAATCTCATCGGTTCTTTATTTGAAACGTTAGATTGGTTCATGACATTTACTTTTTGAAGATAATTTCATTTAAATGTTGACCGCGGCTGCGTCTTAGGTGGTCCATTCGGAAAGTCCAATTTTGGGCAACTTTTTCGAGCATTTCGGCCGGAATAGCCCGAATTTCTTCGGAAATGTTGTCTTCCAAAGCTGGAATAGTTGCTGGCTTATTTCTGTAGACTTTAGACTTGACGTAGCCCCACAAAAAATAGTCTAAAGGCGTTAAATCGCATGATCTTGGTGGCCAACTTACGGGTCCATTTCTTGAGATGAATTGTTGTCCGAAGTTTTCCCTCAAAATGGCAATAGAATCACGAGCTGTGTGGCATGTAGCGCCATCTTGTTGAAACCACATGTCAACCAAGTTCAGTTCTTCCATTTTTGGCAACAAAAAGTTTGTTAGCATCGAACGATAGCGATCGCCATTCACCGTAACGTTGCGTCCAACAGCATCTTTGAAAAAATACGGTCCAATGATTCCACCAGCGTACAAACCACACCAAACAGTGCATTTTTCGGGATGCATGGGCAGTTCTTGAACGGCTTCTGGTTGCTCTTCACCCCAAATGCGGCAATTTTGCTTATTTACGTAGCCATTCAACCAGAAATGAGCCTCACCATAAATCGGACGTAAAGCGCGAAACACATTTCGAACCGAACACTGATTTTGGTAATAAAATTCAATGATTTGCAAGCGTTGCTCGTTAGTAAGTCTATTCATGATGAAATGTCAAAGCATACTGAGCATCTTTCTCTTTGACACCATGTCTGAAATCCCACGTAATCTGTCAAATACTAATGCATGAAAATCCTAACCTCAAAAAAATCACCCGTTAGTAGGCGGAAGCATCAAACTCAAGACTCTCTCACAAAATCACCGACTGAGTGTTACTTCGTCGGAGTGGAAGCACATTTTAGTCCATTCTATTGTGCGGATCTGTTGAAAAGGTGGCAGTTTTGTCATTATAAAAGTAGACGCTTCGCTAACAACTTTCCATTTCTCAGTCGACTGTCTATGAGTGTCGTAAAACTACTAAAACTTGTATTTGAAAAGCGAATAAAATACTTAATACATGTTCAGAGTCTTTTGTGCCACATATTTTATGCATGTGGATCAGTTCGGAATTATGTCATTGTGGAATCTGTGAAAGTAGCTTCTGAAGCACCCATGTCTACTGAGTATTTGGGTTAGATGGAAATCCATATCCACATATTGTCTGTCTATCTACGAGTATTTGGCTGGAATAAGTCTGTGTGTCCAGCGTTGACACATTTCGATGCTCTTGTGCCTCTCCTCTACCCTTACGGATACTATTTTTGGCGCCGATAGCTGATGTAATCACTCAAGTTCATCACCCTCGATGTCAGTGGGTGGCATATTGACCAATACTTCAGCAGCTTCGATTGATATAGTCCGAAAAACACGCATTACTCGAAATTTCAGAAAGTCTATGCACTGCAATAATTTGTTTAGCATACGCTTTTATGTCGATTGACTGTGTTCATACTCGAGCTGCACACAATATTATTGAACTCATTGCTATCGCTATTCAGCGCTCTGTTGAGTATGCCATATAATCCAGGCGGTTTGTTGTGTTTTATTTTCTTTCACGCAGCTCTTCATCCGTGATCGTACTGCGGCTTGTTTTTAAATCTCGACATACATATGCAAGCAGTTTCCCAATATTTGCTGCTTCGCCGAGCTTCTGAAAACATGTTTTTTGCTACGGCTAACTGCCGACTTCAGGAACTTCCTGCTTTTAAACTCTTCTTTGAGTCGATTTTCGTTCATTACAACCTGGTTACGCTGTAGACGACATCAAGCTGAATAAAGCTTTGTGATAATTTCTTCATTCCGCTTGTTGTGATGTGTTGTTCTACGCGTTGTCGCATCGCATAAATACTCAAAATTCTAAACATTAGGCATTTCTTGAGAGCCAACCGCGGACAAGAGTATTCTTCAAGGATAATTAGTAGATTCTTTTCATATATTAATTATATTATAATCAAAATATATAAATTTAGTATAATCTCTATTTAAAAAAACACTTTTGGACTTAATGAATTCCACGATTTCAAGCGACCAATTAATATGTAAAAAGCAAACGAAGAGTTTCTCATTACTCAACGTATTTTCACACTGCTCTATTTACTTGATTTACATAATGGAAACTTCTATTCGAAATTTACTGTCCCTTCCCGTTATGCCGGATCACTACGAACAATGTGAAATAAAAACAAGCGAAAAGTGTTGGGAGTATTCTCTTTAGCAATTAGCGCTTCTAATTGCTTTAGAAATCCGCAGCAATTACTTGGTGGCACGTTCGTGCTTTTAGTTGCCCGCGTGATATTAACCAGCGACACACGCACCTATATGCGAGGGATACCCAACAAACATTCAAAAGTGGAGGCAGGATTTTTAGAAAATCTTTTATAAGCGATTTCTAAAAATCAATGCTGCTATGAGTTCATCCAGAGATCGGTGTTTTCACTAATTTATAAAATATATTTTCTAAATCATTATCTATTTCCTTGTTTACAAAGGATAGACAATTCCGATCCTTTGGAGAGAGATGAAGGTTATATTCGTATCAAAGGCGGACGAAGTCGTCCCCTTTTTTTCCAAAGAAGATAGACAAGTAAGTCAAAACTTATTCCTCCTGAAGACACTCAAACAGATTCCAGTTAGCTACATTAAAGACAAGATTCCATCGGTTAACCTATCAAAAGCTTAACTTGTCTATATGAAGGATACATCCACTGAGACAGCACTTCACTTGTTAACCTGAAATATACGAGTAGGAAGAGCTCTAGAGCATAAGGAATATACAATGAGGGTCTTTTGTAACATAAACAGAGCATTTAATAATACCTCCAACGGCGCATTCTTTAATACTTTGGAAGAGCCGCAGTTAGCCGGAGGAATATTAATTTAGAATGAAACGAATCTAGATTGCTCAAATTAGCGTAAACCTTTTTTGTGGTCACTTTAGCTTCTGTCAAAATTTGAATGAAGAGCAACCAAACCGAAAACTTAGGCAAATGGCATAGCTATACTAGTGACAGGCAAGTTCCTAGACACAATAGTCATTATCGGTTAACCCTTTACAAAGAGGTACAACACCCCGCCATTGAAACTCCCGAGGGCTATCAGACAGATCCGGGTGAGATCATTTAAAGTCACTTTGTATCGAACTCAATGTCTTTTGTACGGCCACCACGAGCCCGCTTGCAGAAGTCCCGATTCATAACCCAATTTTCGACGGGTTTCAAGCATACATAAATCGGCCGATACTGCTGCAATTTCATGTTACTGTGTATACTTGATGTGGCTCTACAGGAAATAGTCTGACGGTGTCAAATCGCTCGACCAAGGCGGCCAATTCACTGGGCCATTTCGTGATATAACACGTTGAACAAACTTGAATTTCAATAAATCGATTGTTGCATTCACTGTGTGGCTTATGACGTCTTCCTGTTGAATTCACATATTTTCCGAGTCCATATCATCCAACTATTCATTTATCATTGAGCGGTAGCGATTCCCATCAAGGAAGAAGTACGTTCCAATGACGGCGCCTGCCCACAACGGTTTGGTGCTTTCTTTTTTTTCGAGATGCAATGGTGACTTATGGTATACGTTTGGATTGCTGCCTGACCAATAACGCATATTTTACTTATTGAGGAAGACATTCAGGGAGAAATGAGCTTTATCACTGAAGATGATTTTCAAATTGTTGTTCAGCCCGAATCACGAACATACAGAATCGTCGTAGTCAATTTGAACTTGTTAGGATGTAGGCCAAGAACTTTTCGCCAAATTCGTCACAACGACGTCACAGAGAAGCCGAAAGCTTAAGAACGACGTGTTAGAGACTGATTTGGGTCTTTCTCAATTGATGCGCCAGCGGCAGCAATATTCTTGACACTACGTGCACTTCTTTATCTCACTGAGACTGGAAGTTTTCGAACTGTGCCTGTGTATTCAAATTTTTCACTAGACGCTCAATTGTTGATCTGACAGGACGATTATGATCACTATAAATTAGACGTGGCACTATTAAAGTTACGTCAGTAGTGACTCCGAATTTCTGGAGAAAATTTTAATAATTTCGACTAGTATACCTTTCCACAATGAAATGGCTAACCTTCCTAAAGAGAAATATCAAAAGTGTAAGAAAAACTATGGCATCGTTTGCTCTCCTTATCAGTCTACTTTTGTAGTTATTAATCTATTTGTTTATTTGCTAAAATATTGTCACAATAACTGGAAAAGATAACTGTCTTGGGCAAAACTCTTATTTTTAAAAATAAAATTGCATCGTTTCACTATAGCATATAGCTGTCATACAAAGTGAAAGATCAAGCTCCAGTCTTTGTACAAAAAACTTTTTTATTTGAAAACATATTTGCACGAAATCTTGCGTAGAGTTTCGCCTAAGACAAGACTACAATCTACGAAAAAATTCAAATCGAACTACTATAGCATAAAGCTGTCATATAAAGTGATCGTTGATTCACTGCTTTCCAACGCTTGATGAATCGAGCACAGCTATTATAACCAAATATCACACGGTAAGTTCAAAAACTGTGCTATCTACACAAACAAAAAAACAAACAAAAAAAAATAAAAAAAAAAAATGGAATACCTAAAAAATTTACCAGCGCCCAAAAAAAATATGAAGATAAGTCAATAAAGTCTTTTGATGAATTGGATTCTTAGGTAATATTTATTTTAAAAACAATACAAAGTCATCAAGTGCCCTTGAGCTCAATAGTTTATTGGGATGCTTACAAGCAGCTTACATATGTATGCATGTATGTATGTATATTCCATTTTGCGCCAGCCAATATTCACAATTTCACCAAACAAAAATTTGCTCGCATGCAAACCATTTACACAGCTTACATGCGATTTATTTTATTCGTAGAGCATTTTGTAGGAAAAAATTGCATTTTTCCGAAATTAACCAGTGCAGCTTTAAAAGCGCACATATGCATTGCGATTTTCACAACATTTTTCTCCGCATAAATTGTCATAAGCACTTATGATTGTTCGTATGTTTTTTGTATGTATGTATGTATGTATGTTTGGAAATGTTAGTGAGAATTAATTTGCATGTGCGTATATATGTGTGCGTGCGCTTCATGTTGCGTAGAAAGTGTACCATGCACTTCACACACATATATATACATGCAAGCACACACATATACATGCAAGCACACATCTATAGCAAATTGCTGCGCGCACTCATATGCTTGCGCTCGTGGGTGTGCGTGTGTTGGTGCGTAAGAGCTGAGATTTTTCATAACATAAAAGCATTTAGAGTATTTAAAGTGGATTTTCTCATTCCTTGATCGTGCAGCTTTTGCGTACAGCACGTTTCATGAAAAATGTATGCAATTTTTATGAGATTATAAGGATACCTCGTAGTAATAGTGAATTTACATGTATGCATGCATGCATTTATGCATTGAAACAGAGGCAAATAGAGTTAATTTCAGTCGAAAAAGCGTCACATTTCAGAAAAATGTATTTCTTAAATTTAATTTCGCGAAAATTTGTTTTTATTTTAAAGGCAGAGTTTATCAGAAAGTGAGTTATAAAATGGCACGCGATACAAAATGCGTGCAACATAAAAGTTTTGTGAGCAATTCCAGATAGCTCATGACTTTAGGCCATTGGAATCAGAATCGGCGTCAGTACTAAGAGTGATGCATTGCGAGATTCCTTACCGTTTAAAGAAAATCCACAGAAACTTAAAATTGAAGGGGGAATGTTTATTATCATTTGAAAGAACAGTTTTTCGCATTTATTTTTTTTTTTTATTATCTCCTTCAAGTGTTGGTCGTGGCAACGTCTCAAATGGTCCATCAGTTAACCCCAATTTTCGATGACTCGTTCGGGCATTTCGACTGGTAAGTAATTGGCGAATGCCACGTTTTCTCCAAATCCTGAATTGAAGTGGGATTGCCCGCATAGACTTTAGACTTTATCACGCGATCTTGGTGGCGAGTCAATCAGCTAAAAACGTGAAATTATCTGCTAACCGAAGTGTTCGCTCAACAAATCCATTGCTTTATGCGAAGTGTGGGAATTGCCGCCGTCTTGCTGAAACCAAAAGTCGTCGAGATCAAAACGTTGACTACCATTTTTGAAGAAATATGAATCGCTTATTAGACTGGCACACAAACCACTTCAAACTGTTGTTTTTTCTGGATGAAATGACAGCTCTTAAATCTCTTCAGTTTGCTTTTCATCCCAAATGCGTTAACTGTGCTTGTTTACATATCCATTGAGCCAGAAATGGGCGTCATTGCTTAACAAAATTTGTCTCGAAAACGTCGGATCTTCTTTGGACTTTTCAAGTGCCCATAGAACGAAATGATGTAATTTGGGAAGGTCGAGCGGCTTCTGTTCTTGCTCAAACTGTATTTTTTTACGCTTTCAACTTAAGATCTCGACGTAAAATACGAGAGTCCGAGTTTCTGTAAATGACGATGTGTACACTCTCAGCTACAAAAGAAATATAAGCACAGCGTTCCCATTCCCTAGTAGAGAACAATGGACTATTGGTTATGTGATCGACAGTTCCAACAACGAAATCTTAGTACAGTACGACATCCTAGAGGGTGAAATAGGTGTCGGTGCGAGTTTTTTCTCTAATAATCTAAACACAGGAGGTAACTTTAAACTAAATTACTACAATTCAGGCCTTCGAGCTGAATTTTTTAACATAACTTAAGGTGCCAAGTGAGATTTAGTCTAATCAGCAAGTCCATAAACCAACTAGTAGATAGCAATTAATCTGTCCATAGCGCTAATACTGAGTCTCACTGCGATAGGTTATGTAAGCAGGCAATTACTAGACTCTCAGTAGTTCAATCGTTTAATATCATTTGGATACTCAGTTATATTGGAATAGAAGCGAACGAAAAGACAGACAAGTTAACTTGCACGGGATTCCCCAGCTGAAGACACGATTCCCTTAAGCCGCTACAAATCATTCAGCTCTTTCGAGCATTGTTTGAAGCAATGAATCCTAAAGAAGCACCTCAAGTCTCGGAACACAAAAAATACATACCATTTGAGTAATGATGTAGTACTTACCAAAAAAAGTCCACGCCTAGGCAAAAATGAATTCAGTAATAGTTTACGGATCATCACTTGGCACCTGATATTAAGATCCTACTTTTAGAAAATTTTATAAATAGTTTCGACAAAACTCAGAGGATATTGAGACGCTGACACAGCTCAAAATTGTTCAACATTGAAAGAGACATTCGGGAGCTGCGGTGGAAAATATTCAGAATCTTACCAAATCCTTAGAGTTGTGCTGTGCTGGCCAGGTCATGTGTTCCGAATGGATGAAAGCACTCCTGCTCTGAAAATATTCGACGCAGTACGCGCTGGAAGAAACAGAGGAAGAGGAAAACCTCCACTCAGTCGGAAAAACCAGGTGCTGAAGGACCTGGCTACACTTGTAATTTCAAACAGCAAAAAGAAAGAACGACTGGCCAGCTGTTGTAAGCTCGGCTATAACCGTGTACTAACTATCGATCGATTCTTCGTATACGCTGGATTTTGCACCAAAGACTTGTCATTGTTTTCAGAAATCAAGTGAAAGGTCTTTAGAAAAAATTACCGACACTGGATCCTACGTGGAACAGGTGGCAACTCGTTTTACAAAAATAAGATTCTTCCGCTTTCAACCATGATTTTAGTCAGCACATTTAAAGAGTGAAGTTAAGTTAATCATTCAACACAGCTCATTTTACTCAAGTAAACGACTTTAATACACACAAATCACATATTTTCACAGAAAATTAATCACTCAACCGCGCAACTGTCAAAGTTACATATTTCCGTTAAACTACTTCTCAAAGCAAACAAACAAAGTAAAAAGGTATCGCCCTTCCGAGGCGCACAAATAAACTCCGACGAAAAGACGTGCAACTAAACACTTGAGTTGAGCACTCAATGAACTGTGCGACGCATCAAAGCAACGGTACATTTCCCTCAGCGACAATCTTTGACAATTTCCATGTACTGCCTTTATCCAACTTACAGCCGGCACCCGCTGTTACACACTCCCGCCGCTGCGCCAGCAACAAAGTGCGGCCTTAAATCACAGCATGTTATTTCCGTTTCATACTGCTGAGCATTTAACGTTTCCGTTTCCTGTCTCAGTGACACCGGCAGCGACAAGCTAAGATGAGATAAGCAACGGCAAGGTGGGCGGGGTCGCCAACGACACGCATTTAACACAAATAATAAAATAAAACTATATGCAGATAATCGTAAACAAATGATGAAGTGTATTATGTGGCTCTGAGAAGTTCTTTTTTTCAATTCTCTTTTTTTTTTTTTGTTTGTTGGTGATGAGAGTAGCAAAGTGTTAATGTTACAAAGAAATATGTTAATTTTTTAGTTTTCGCCATTTTCTTAAAGTTCAAATTTTATTTCTGTGTTTAAAAGATTATTTAAGAAACATGTAAGGTAAGCCTAAGTTCGGGTGTAACCGAATATTTTGTGTGCAAGTGAGGCTAAATGGTCTGATATGTATATAAAAAAATCAACCCGGTAATCCAAAATCTTTATATTAAGAAGACGACGTTGAGTAAAGGAAACTCACATTTCTAGGCTGATTTTTTACGTAGATTTCGCTTAGTCTGAAAGTTATCAGAATGAATAACATCGTTTTTAGCGTGAAGAACAGAAGAAAATTTCAATTGTTTAACAAAAAATTACGACTAATACCGTGAAAAAATTTTTATAATTTTTCGTTGGTTTCACAAAATTTCATCGACTTATCTTCAGTAGTTTCACCAAAATTTCATCGACTTATCTTCAGTTGTTTATAAGAAAATAATTTTGCAATATTACCAATTTTTCGAAAATTTAACCTTCAATAACTTAAAAAAAAACTGAATTTTTACAAAATATTTATATCACGAGGTATGCGTCTCGTCCCCACCTAATGAACTGCTAATTTAAAAATCGGAGATTTTTCGATTTTTTCATGGCCCACTTGATGTGATTTAACCCCATTATCATACATGAGATGAAGGTTTCTAAAGAAATCAATAGACATACTTCTGACTTGAGTCAGAAATAAGCCTCATCGCTCAACAAAATTTGGCTCGAAAACGTCAGATTTTCTTGGAACTTTTCAAGAGCCCATAGTGCGGAACGATGTCAGTTGGTCGGTTGGTTGTCAAGCTGCTTCAGTTCTTGCACGAGCTGTTTGTTGTACACTTTTAATTTAAGATCTCGACGTCAAGCGACTCGGTCTTCGTGTACACTCTCAGCTACGGGTCCTATAGTATTTTCAACACTATTAACTATTTTTCAAGAATGAATTTTGGGCCTTAAGATCGGTAATGGGAAGTTGTTAATGGTTCTTCTCAGAACGTGAATTTTCATAAAAAAGTTCGGCGATTTTTAAAAAATTTGTAAATCTGTTCATGTTAAAATTAAAAGCAATGCTGGACAAAAAATAAGATGCACCGTGTCACAAGTCAGTGAAAAAAATACCAGAAATACCTGAACTGGTCTTTGAATTTCTGCCGCATCCCCCATATCCTCTAATTTATGCCCGCAGAGATTATTTTATAGTTCTCAGGTCTTAAAGAAATCACTAGTTTTCAGCTGGACCTTTGTACAGAAAGTGTTTGTGATTTCGGATATCAGTCATTTTCACTCGATGTGAAAGAGACTTGCCCGCAGAATGTTTGGTGTATACTCTTATCACTTCAGTGATTTATGAGACATGTATTTAAATGCTGGAAAACGTAGATGACGCTTCTTAATGCGATCGTCTGTACTAAATTACAACTCTGTATCTTAATTTATGGCCAAGTTATGTCACTTTATATGTTTTCGCTGAACGACATTTTGTGAGCGTTATAGTGGTACCTATACCCACAGGGAATACTAGGTACTGCGTAGATTGATTTTTATGCGATTTGGCAACCATAGTGTTGCAATATGGCAGCTCACAACTCTAGCATAAAGTTTGTAATTTTTGTCTTGTGGTTATAGTAACTTAAAATATTCAACTCGGAATGAATTTACATCGCCAACATATGCGACTTATAGTCCTGACTTGCCAGCAAATGACTTTTTTTTATTTACGCACGGAAAAAAAGCTTAGATGAAGAGACGATTGATGGAACAAGGACGAGAAATCGTATAATAATCAAATAATATTTTTCTATTTTCTATATAATATACATATCAATAGTAAAGGTTCTTGAAATGTTTTCGAAGCTATCTTTCGACTTTTCTTTGGAATCCATATCGTCTTTTAACCCGAAGAGGTTCAGCAGCGAATTTCAAAACCATTCCGAATCTAACTTACGGTACCTTCTCGACGGATCATAAAGCAAAATTATTTGTTTTTTTTTTTTTTTAACTAGGCTCTTATGTGCCTAAAGCGTGGACACAAACAATTAGGCTGCAATGCTTGAATATTACCAACAGCCTCCAATATCCCTCAATAGTGTGTATTGGTGGAATTACAGTCTCCCAATACTTGTCAATGTACTATATATCCATATAAAAATGTATACATGCCTTTGAGCTGTTAAATAATGATAGGCAATCTGAAGGATTCCCAGAAAAAATGACTTGCTGAGCTGCATGAATACATCAATGCACACTAATAACTTTAAAAACTCCAGCACATGAGAAACAAAATTTTTCCACATTCTTTTAGATTCTCAACACATTAAGCGTTTATGTATGTGTATATATATACATGTACATGTGTATGCCGTCGCTTTTGATATGCCCATAGAGTACAAATGGTGTCATTGTTCAATGAAAATATTTCAAGAAAACAAAGCAACATCACTCATATGCATACATATACAAAATTCATTTAACTCTGCCGTATGCTTTCCATCGAAATTTCAAATTTTTTTTGTTTACTCTTTGCTTTGTTTAAATCTTAAAGGTAACGTAAGCTCAATGTTCATCAGCAACCTTTCATATCGTGCCCTAATTGTATTGTAAATGTTTTGCATATTTGAAAAATTCGAAATTGTGAAAATTCACAAAAGTCCAACATGCACACATGCACACTTAGGTGTGCCACATATACTTATATATACCAGTGAAACGCTTTAGATTACCCTTTAGGGCTAGTTAGTTAGTTTTTCACTGAATTACTAGTAAATTTACAAAATATTTTTAAATTTTGTGTAAGAAAACAAAATAAATTATCAATATTTGCCACTCACCGCAGAACTTTTCGTTTGAGCCTAGTTCGAGCATTAGTTCAGTGGTGAAATGTTTAGTGCTCTGAAAACTGGAATTATAACAAAAAATTAAAAAGATTGCTATATATTTTTATAGTCAAATGCATAAAAAGACATCAATAATAGCATTTACGATATGACACATTAATCAAACAAGTGATCAGTTAGCTAATTGAATATATAACAATCAAACAAGAAAAAACATGAACATCGGCCACACTAGTACATTTTATAATGACAACCATAAGCCATAACGTCCCGATCTCAACAATTTTGTAGCGCTTTTTTGGTGAATAATTTGTGCCAAATTTTGTGAAGATAACTTGTCAAATAAAAAAGTTTTCCATACAAGGATTTGAGTATGATAGGTGAGTTTGTATGGCAGCTATAAGCTATAGTGATCCGATCTAAACAATTTTTGCAAATGTGGTAGCAAAGCTTTTGGCAAAACTATATGCCAAATTTCATGAATATATCGCTTCAAATAAAAAAGTTTTCCATACAAGGACATGATTTTCATCGTTCAGTTTGTATGACAGCTATAAGCTATAGTGATCCGATCTGAACGAATTCTTCGCATCCTGTATCGCTCTCTTTAGTAACATTTTAGGTCAAGTTGCGTGAAGAAATCTTGTCAAATAAAAAAGTTTTCCGTACAAGGTTTCTATACATGGCAGCTATATTCTGGTCCGATACCGCCGATACCCACATATCGTTACCTTAAATGTAAAATAACGTAAGATCACTTTTCATAAGTTTATCCACGAAGAAAAATCGATATAGTAGAAACCACTCATATTAAAAAAAATGAGTTTTGGTTATAAAATGGTTAGGTGACGATATGAATAGTTTCTTGTTCGAAACCGGACGTTTACAAAATTTCAGTTCGATATCTGTAAAAATGAAACTAGATTCGCATATATACTGGAGGATAGACACAAAGTGTCAATCTAAGTATAGAGTATATTGTAATTTAATTGTTTAACCAGCCAACCACATCAATTTCCCACAGAGCACAACTTTATTGCATGCCTTCGCTTATAAATGAGCAAATGAAAAGCACACTTTCTCAAATAACAGTACTTCAAATTCTTCTCTCTCTCTTTCATCAACACATTTAACCCATAACATGCATTCACCTGACACAACACCGGACATCTAACATTCTGCAGAGAGTTCTTGGTGCCATGGAAAAATGCTCTAACACACACGCACACACCTGTTCTATCTTTATTGTGTCAACAATCAGTGTTTTGCTTGTTATGCAAATGCATTTCAGCCAAAGCAGATGCAAAGCAACGCAATAAGATTTTCTACTCTACAAATATATGCACATACGCACCAAGATATAGTATTATTTATATATATTAGGGCATTCGCAACTAACCAACTTGACTTAATGTTTATGCTTTTACCTTAAAAAAATATTATTCAAACTAAAAAAAGTCTTCATTTCAACTTAAACCGTGTCGAATTTGGTTTTTGCTATTGCCAAGTACTTTATATTTACATAGAGTTTTTTTTTTTGACATTTTTCATCACTCAAGTAAATCTGCTAACTTTGCAAGAGTGAAATTCTGATTTAGAATTTTCTGCTCTACAAAAAAGTCGCATTAGTTTTGTTTCTAAAAACATTCCTCTAAAAGTTATACGCAGTTAAAGTTATGCATCAAATGACCTGAGCATCCATACAAGTGCCCTATGCATTCTGTGTTGCTCATACGGCATGGCGTACGATATGAACCCAGTACATTTAATACATAATTTTAACAGCTGCCAACTTTTAAAGGAATATTTCTATAGAAAAAACGAAGTTTGCCTTCTTCGTGGAGTGATAAATGTTTTATTAGAATATACTGGGGAACTAGCGCACACCCTAATATATGTATGTATATATCTGCATGCCTACATATAAATACGTATGGAAAGTAAGTGCGTATGATGACTTCATTACTAAGCATGTGGTTGGACATACTAACACATCCAACAACATACGGTTAGTTTATGAAATGATCATTGCCCGAACATATAGTATAGACACACACACACATATAGATACCTAACTCCATGTCGGCCTTAGGCCAAATACTCGTTTGTACCGAGACATAAGGCAAAGTAGGAAAAAATTGCAAAAAACCAAGAGGAAATCAAAAGCTGCAAATACAAAATAGAACATATAAATATGCAAATTTTCCAACAACAAAAACAACAGCAAAACGCATTTATTGGACACTAGCACACACATACATACGCACATACACGCTTGTAAGAAAGCTATTACTGTCGTATGACGCAAATAAAATTACAACAAAAACAAGAAAATAGAAAATAGCAAATAAAAAACAACAAAAATAAGAAAATAAAACAACAACAAAAAATAAAGACAAAAACAAGATAATATTTCGTATGGAGATTGATTTGCCTGCAATAAAAGCGTACATTGAGGCAATATTAAATGCGTTATATTTTGTGGCCCTAACACAATATTAGTTAAGACCATAGACTATAGGCAAAAAGAACAATATCATGTAATTATTTGCATTTCAAAGAAGACACATGCGGATGACAAAGGATTGGGCTAATAATACCGAGGCAATACCAAAAAATTGTTAGTATTTTCAGGGCTATGGAGCAAGATGAGGTGTGTACCATATGTGGATTAATTTAGAATTATTTTTAAATCAAGCAACAAAGAGTTTAGGAAATACAAAAAGGTACCAAAAATTCAAATACGATTGCACCTATTCTTCACTCGACACTTTTTTGAACCCCAATGGCCAACTTGACATCGCAGTGAATAACCTAAGAAGGTGGTGAGTGAGTTCATGTTCATAGTTAAAATCTCCTTGTTGAAACTAATGATAGGTTAAAGGATGATATTCGAAAAATGCTATTATAAAAAAACAACTTTCATATACCATTTCGATGCAGCAAAAACTTGTCTTGATTACAACTTTCTGGATACTGCTCCACGAAAATCAACCAGCAAGAATTGTTATGGCAAGTTTAAACGTGGTGAAATGAGCATCGAAGACGGTGAACTCAGTGGACGCCCTAAAGAAAAGCCAGACGAAAACATACACAAATACCACAAAATTATTTTGGATGACTTTAAAGTGAAGTTATTCAAAATAGCAAGCACTTTGAAGATATCAACTGAATATGTACATCATTTCAATCGAGAATATTTGGGTATGAGAAAGCTCTGTGCAAACTGGTGCCACTCGATTTCACTTCTGATTAAAAACAACGATGAGTTGATGATTCGGAGTAGTGTTTACGAATTTCAAGCATAATAAACATCATAAAGAGTTCTTGCGTCGAAATAAGACATATGAACCTACTGCAAAGCGTGAGAAAACGTAATAGTCGGCTGGCTAGGTTATGGCGTCTGTAATTTGGATGCGTCTGTAAAACAAATTTATTGACTATCTGAAGAAAGGAGGGGTAACCAACAATGACTATTTTATAGTGTTATACAAAATTTTGAATTGCGAAAGTCGAAAAATAGCCGCATCTGAAGTGAAATAGAAAGTCCATGATTTGGATTTCGAATTGCTTTCACATACACAATGCTCACTGGGATGAGATTTCCCTCGAATGAATAGGTGATCGCCGAAACTGAATAATATATTGAAAAAAAATACGAATTTTACCAAACACATATGTATATGCCAGGGACTTTTCAAATGACCTGTTATTATGACATTGAATATACATCGAGAATGTCGACGCATCTTCCAGCGTATCGGCAAATATTTACAAGGATAGGTTACATGACCGATCGAAGGTCGCACGTAGGCTGGAATATATAGTTCCTTGTGAAGCCATATAAAAGTAGAACTCCAGTATTCGTCTGAAGGTATGCGCTCGCATATGTTTAAGTCTTCACCTGCCAAACGCGAAAGAGTAAATGAGTTCAAGGGTAGTATCGCCGTTCTGCTATGTGAGTGAATGGTCACATCTCTGAAGGAGGCTACACTCCGTAGCAGCAAACCTACTGCTATCTGAATGCCTGCAACCTCGGCTTGGAAGGCACTGCAATAGCCAGTAGGTCTGAAGCTGGTGTTGATAGAAAGCTCTTGACAGTAAACCCCTCTGTCTATGGGCAGAGAAGGAGCCGCCAGAGTTCAGTTCGGCGACTTCATAATCTAAGCTCCATTAAGTCATTGTGTGTGAGGATATCCGAGGATATACACGTGCCGACAATGGTTAGAGTGAACCTTAGTGTACCACAATGCTGATCAGCGGCGCCCGTTGAACGCTCTCGAGTGCTATTTTCGAGAGCACGTAAAGACTTCATAGAAAATAATTGGCTTGATTATGGTGTCATACAGCTTCACTTTCAGTGAGAAATCCCACCTTTTGCTAGTGGCTTCACTACAGCAGTATAAGGCAATGGATGCCTTTTTCCTCTCTCTTCGATATTCGGCTTGCCCAAAAGTTTCCTATCCAGGATGAGCCCTAGATATTTTACTATATCCGCCACTTGCAGACGGATGTCTCCCATTTGTGGCGGCGGTGCCACCGGGATCTTATTTCTTCTAGTAAATAACGCCATCTCGGTTTTACTTGGGTTGATGGAGAGACCACTTCCGACCGCCCAAATTGTTATGACCGTAAGATACCCCTGCGTCAACTCAAACACGGTGCTCAGGATGCGTTCTTAGATCATAAGAGCTATATCGTCTACATGGGCAATCACTCGACAGCCACGATCCTCAAGTTTTTTAAGCAGGTCATTAACGACCTCGTATTTCAACGCGTGCGAATGTCGCCTGACTGAGAATGTTCAAGCTTAGATTCTACCCAAAGACCGTCCAGAGCAGTGACGACTATTCACAAAAAAAAGCTATAAAACTCATACATCCTTATCAGTTGCAGTATATACTTTTCGAGCAATAACTTCACTTTCTGCAAGTCACGGAGAAGATGATTTGCCAAATTCCTAATAGCAGTAAGAGTGAATAAATATCTCAGCTCATAAAAGTTGAACTCCAAAATGCTTTCAAAGTCTTAAATTACCGGCAATGCCGATGCCGCAGCGTGTGTAACAAATGTGCAACCATTTAGAAAGCAACTACAACAAAAATCCACCGTCTTATTAAAATCGGCAGGAAAAATAATCAACAGCGCTATAGACGCTTAAGCTGGCAACGCATTTTAATAACTTCCGGCTTACCACACAAGCAAGTGCAACATAACGACACCGCGCTGAGTTGAGTCGATTTTGGTTGCACGTAGAGTTTTGTATATTTTTCCACCTTAATTTTTGCCTTTCCAGTCGGGTGGCAACATGCGATAATTAAATGGGAAAGCCGTGTTGTAGCCAATGTTGTTGACGAGATTAATTGAAAAAGTTGCAAAACGGAAGGTAGAGAAAAAAGCATATTCTTAATATATTTAAATACGTAAACACACAGGTATTTATGTGAACCCATATTGTACCCAGTGAGGAAAGTGTAAAATGGTGCAGAGATAGAAGTAGAGTATTATATTTTGGTAAGGCAAGATGATGTGTTGAAAGAGGAGCAAACAACCATCGCAAAAATTGGAGGAGCTGGGTACACAGTCGAAATGCACCAAAAATTATAAGAACGATATGCATGCTGGCAGAATGCTTTAAATTTTTTATATTCCAAATCAACTTCCATAGTATAGTAATGCTTTATTTGTTTTGAAGAATCCTGTTAAGAATCTGTGTGATCTCAAATACGTTCCACCACCATTTCGTAGAGTCGGTGACATACCCATTGTCTTGATTGACCACAATGAACGTGTTACCTTTTTCGCCCTTCGATTTGTAATTGGAAACACTCTTCTATGAAATACGATTTTTTTTTTTTGGTTTCCGCTCAATAAATCTTTTAGGTTTAACTACGACCTACAATAGAGCAGCCACATTATAAGCATTCCATAAAACTGCCCACAATGATCAAACGTGGACTCAATCTCCATGCAGCTTTGACTGTATACCCAAAAACAGGACAAACTCTTCTATCAGGGACTATTGGTATTCTGTGAATCTATCTTACGTAACCAGTTGGCAACAAAGTCGGTTAGAGCAGTGACAAGAGGTGTCGTGTGGTTCCATGAGCCGAAATTGTTCTCTGTACCCTGTAAGCATTAACTAGTCTTCTTAGCCTGGACTTTTGGATCAATGACAACACAAATAAAGTGAAAAAGTTAACGTGAGCGTGGTTCTACCATATATTTGGCGCAGACTGAGAAAAAAATTTATTTTTACATCTTTATCGTTGCACTTACAAAACGCTCATTTTATTCCAATACAAGCATGCCACGGTTCAATCAAATTTTTCATACACTCCTTGTAAGCCTTGGCTGGGCTGGTACTCAGTGTCTACGGTGAGTTTTGATTTCTTCGATTTTGATTAATTTTGTGACCACATTCGCTAGATTGTTGGACACTTTCGAAGTCATATACATAAAAGGTCCACAGTTATATTTCCACTCATCTCTTTTCCGTTATCTACTCGACGTCGTTTTTACAAAATATGCAGATATTTTAGATCGGGTCTTGCTTAGACGCGCCCCATACCCGAAACATTAACCAAAACGGTGTTGAACCGATACATAAGCGATCTTGTGATCTTCTGCTATTTCTATGAAGGCAATGCGAGGACTTTCATGTTTTCTTTTATACCCTTAACAGTGTTTATTAAGTTTATCAAGAAGATTGTGTGTCCATCTGTCCGTCCATCCGTCTCTTTGTATATAATACATGAATTATTTCCTTATTTTTGGAGATAAAAAATTTGAAATTTTGCACCCGTTTTTTTTTCTTTCACATGTCGGAACCTCTAATATCGGATCATTTTAGCATGCCATATAGCAAACAAGAGCAAGTGTTGTTGATTGGTAAGCAAAGAGGGTCGAGAACGCGATGTACCGCGCCCCGGGACGGCCATCAACATCAACTGTTGAACAACACGTCAATAAAATAAAGGAAGTGGTGCTTCAGAATCGGCGACTGACTGTCAGAGATCTTACTGGCATCCTTGGAATGTCGGAAGCTTCAGTAAAAATCATTTTTAAAGATCATTTGGATTTAAAAATTTGGGTCTTTCGAAAACCACCGTTGCGTTAACATCTGGAAACAATGTTTTCCGACTACCAGGTTATCATAAAAAGTATTATTACTAGCGGTGAGCCTTGGATCTATACTCACGACGCGGAAACAAACGATCAAAATCAGGGCGAATATCGTGTCAAAGGTAAGCCGAAACCGAAAAAACCATATCAAGGCAAGTCAAAAAACAAGGCTTTAAATTGACAGTTTTCTTCGAAAATGGAGGTGCAATGTCAAAAGAACTTTGATTTGGTCTTATATTTAATATTATTACAGCAGGTCTTTTAAATCTATAATCTTACGGTAGATCACTGCAACTATTTGCTGTCTTTGGAGGAGAAGCGAAAACAACTTGTTAAGAAATTCAGTCTTTCGGTCGGTCTTTACTAAAAACTCTAGTTTTGTATAATCTTAGCAGCGCTGACAGCGCTAAACAGTTAATATGGAATCTAAAATTGCCCTAACCTCACTATTTATTGCATCACTATATTGCAAAGTGCCAAACTAAAACGACAAAAATCAATTCCTTTCAGCATTTCAAACAGTTAACACCATTATCTGAGCATTTATCTTGATACCTCCATAAAGTTTCAAACAACCGTTACATGAGCAAACTTATAAGTCCATAATAATACAAGTGCATTTTCTCCACGGGTTCGCTGCCAAGCGGGCACTGCCAATGGCGCGTCTGCCAACGCATCGCGCAACACGCCGCCTACAGTCACGGTACCACGCACTTACACGCAAAATTTTAATTTATGCAGCAGCAAAAACAACAACAGCAGCAACAGTTACTGCAACATGGGCGAGAGAGCAGAAAAAGTGTATGTTGCAATAATAAAGTTGCAACTTTGTGGCTGTTCGCGGCAAAAGCATTTGCTTGTAAAGTAAACTTTCATAAGTACACAAGTATACGCGCGGCTACACGTCTCCAAACGCACATGCATGAACGTAGGTGTGTATGAATGTATTGAAGCTGTGTTAATATGTGCACACACAGCCAGTTTGGTGGCAAGTTGCAGCCACAATCCGCGTGCCGCATGCACTATTTACTGAGACGGTATTATGAGTGCATGCTTACTAAATGCACACATACATAAATAATTATGTAAATACATATACACATATTAACATATACAAGCATACATTATCTATTTGCTGTGACAAGCTTTCTAACCGAAATTAAGTAAGTTATTTACGCGACGCACAGACGCGAGCTGTCTACATATGCGAATGTGTGTGTACAAAGAAAAGCAAAACAAGAAAAATAGTTAACTGCGGCTGCACCTAAGCTGTAATACCCTTCACAGGTGCATTTATTATAGCTTAAGGGGTATAAAGAGATATTTGGCTTGATTTTGATACGTCAGTTTGTACGGCAGCTATATGCTATAGTGGTGCGATCTGAACAATATTTTCAAATTTTGTAGAGATGTTTCAAATAATAATCTGTGCCAAATTTTGTGAAGATATATTGTCAAATAAACAAGTTTTCCATACGAAGACTTAAGTTTGATCGGCCAGTTTGTATGGCCGCTATATGCTATAGTGGTCCGATCCGAATAATATTTTCAAAGACTATAGAGATAACATTTATAACAATCTGGGCCATATTTGGTGAAGATAAATTGTGTTATAAAGAAGTTTTCGATACAAAGATTTGATTCCGATCGTTCACTTTGTATGGCAGCTATATGCTATAGTGGTCTGATCTGGCCAAGATTTTCAGAGATTGTAGAAATGCTTTAAATAACAATCTTTGCTAAGTTTCGTGAATTTATCTTCTCATATGAAATAGTTTTCTCTACAAAGACTTGATTCCGATAGTTCAGTTTGTATGACAGTTATAAGTTATAAAGATCCGGAATAGGCGATTCAGACAAATAAACTCCTTCTTTATGAGAAAAGCATGTGTGAAAATTACAGCTCGATTTTTCGAAAACTGAGCAGCTAATTCGAGTAAATACAAACAGTCAGACGTAAGAGCTCCGACGTTGCATTTTCCTTCATCGTGGCATACTTAATATACATACATACCTTATTCAGAGTATATTAATGGAATGAATAAACATGTGTATAAGTAGATTTATTTAAATAAGAACAATAACAGCAACAACCACATCGCACATTTGCAGTCAAAGCGTAAAATGGTGGCTGTGCTGTTAACAAGCAGGAAATTGCAAAAATCTTGCCAACAGGATATAATCAGCAGCAAACCCGGGCTCAACCTCATTTCGATATGTGCGTTCGCAAAGCGTTCTTAAGCTAATAAAATAAGGAAAAGTTGTAGAATGGCGCAGAAGAAAGCGTGCTTGCGGCACACTTACTAGTATAATAGCGTGTGTATGTGTGTGTGTTTGTGCTACAACCACTTATCACCTTGGGCGCATATGACAGCAGCGATGTCAGCGTGAAGTTCAAAGCAATTCAAATCGATTAAAATCGATTCAAATGAAGTGTGAAATAGAAGTGTATGAGCTGTGTTACGCAATATATCTGTAGAAAGTCAAGTGGTTGCTCGTCCTCTAGCCAAGCTTATGATGAAGTCTTAAAACATAGTTGATTTATTGACCCGTATCTTGGTAACTTTTGAACTCTTCTGAAAGTGAAAGTGATGTGTATGGAAATAATTAAGGAAAACTATTGGCTCTCTAATCTTTTATCCTTTTAAGTATGTATATGCCCTGAAGAAGACCACGAAGTTTGTAACAGCTAGTAGGAAACACAAGGGGAACGAGTCCGACGAGCTAAGTCAACTAAGTCATTGCTTTCTATCTGTCCGTCTTTGCATTCGCTCGTCCGTCATTGCACCACCCAGTTTAAGTAAAATCACTTATCTCAGGAAATACTCGCCCAATTTAAATCAAATTCGGAAGCTAATAGTTTAATAGGTGAAATCAGACTAAAACCTCGCTTACTTGACATATAACACAATTTCAAATTCTATTTGTTTTTTCACTTTCCACTATACAAACAAACTAATCAATATATTCCGTAAATTATTTCCTCGAATCTATTTAACGATTCCAAGCATATTGCGGCAATCGCTCGCTTCAATGAGTTGTTTTCAACTGGTTACTGGTTCCATGCGATTTCATCAGGAGGAAGAGACAGCCCGAACTGTGTGAGTATGAAGAGCTCGACAAGCTGGCTGACAAGAGTAATGCCCTTGTAGAACCCTCAGAGGTGATCAAGTAAACGACCATTAAAAAGTTCGGATACCAATTACCCGCCTGAAGAGCAACAAAGCGATGGAGGCCTATGGATTGCCGGTCGAGCTATTCAAACATGGTGGCGAAGATCTGATAAGGGGCATGTAAAATATGGTCGGCCGAAAGTATGTCCAACGATTGGAATTTAAGTGTGCTCTGCCCAATCCACAAAAAGTGAAACCCCACAACCTGCGCCAAATGCAGTGGGATAAGCCTCCGCAACATCGCATATAAGGTTCTATCGAGCGTATTGAGTGAAAGACTAAAGCCCACCGTTAACAAACTGATTGGACCTTATCAGTGGTCCTTCAGACCTGGAAAATCAACAACTGATCAGATATTTACCATGCGCCAAAACTTGGAAAAGACCCGTGAAAGGAGAATCGACAGCACGAAAAGGAGCTGCCTTATGCCGCTATGTTTGAATTGGGTATCCCCGCAAAACTAATACGACTATGTAAACTGACGTTAAGAAACACTAAAAACTCCGTCTGGATCGGGAAGGACCTCACCGAACCGTTCGATACCAAACAAGGTCCTGGAGAAAATAATTGGAGTTGCAGAGCTGAATAGACCAGCCATAGTTTTCTCCAGATTGGACAGAGAAGCGAAGCAAACTGGTCTGATAGTGAACGATTGCAAGACGAAATATCTCCTGTCAACACTATTGCCAGTTATAATTTCGAAGTCGTAGATAATTTCGTCAATAATGTCAGTCTCGTAATCCAACACAGAATAACTCTTGCCAACAGGTGCTACCTCAGATTGAGTAGACAATTGAGAAGTAAAATCCTCTCTCGATACGAACAAGCACCAAATTCTACAAATCACTCATCATCCCCGTCCTGCTGTATGGTGCAGACGCATGGACGATGACAACATCTGATAAGTAGGTGTTACAAGTTTTCGAGAGAAAGATTCTGCGAAAGATTTACGGTCTTTTGCGCATTGCCAACGAAATTAATGATGACCTGTCCGAGATATACGACGACATTGCCATGTTACAGCGGAAGCAGAGGGAGAGGAAGAAATCTAGCCCGTTGGAAAAACGATTATATATTTCTAAGCCATAAGTTAACGTAGCCTTATCTAATATTTGAACTAGAGAGCACTAAGGTTCTATTATGGTTTCCTTTAAGTATGGTTTGGAATGAAATACCAGCAGACCCTTGGTGCAAATGCCCTCTTATTACGTGAACATTAACCGTGAAAAAATGGTATGAAAATTCAATTAATACAGTAGCCTCGCGGCAATTTTTCTATAGAGTAATGGTCGGATCTCAATTGTCTTCTGTAATTCCCGACCAAAGCTGAGCTTCTGATTTCGTGAGAGTTTAGCACAATATATTGCTTATGGTAAAGTTACCTGAAGTATATAGCATCAGCTAAATAGATAGGATTAGAAAATAGACCCTAAACTTATGCAAGAATACAGTATGGCTTTTCGTAACACTTAAGCAAATCACTGAATTTAAAAGCAAACCTTACCAAAATAACATAGATATGTCGAAATATGTTTTTGGATTTTCGAAAATCTGTATGAACATAAAATCATTTTTTAATGTACGATAGATAAATTTATGTAACCGAAATTAAAGCACATCCGGCCAACAGCTTAAGGTCGACTGAAGGTCTGAAGATAGCGAAACCACAGCTTTTACTCTTAGTAGAGTTAGAGCGTTTCAATATCAGACAGAAGTCTGAAAGACTGTTTTTTAACTGTAAAAACCAACGGTTTTCTAGCCCTTTTCAAGATGCCAAGTTGGAATCTGCACATCATTTATTTAAGAAAAGGTCAATTATTGAAAAAGCAAGTCTAACTGTGTTGCTTTGGGCTTTCTTCATTACAACAAAGACAAATTGAATTTCGATACGGAATTTTTTTTTTTGAGTGAGCTTGCTCCACTCTACTACGCCTGACATAACCTATGCTCAACATCCATTCACAAATTCATAAACATTCATGTACTCGTAAAATATTTGTTTATCTGTATAACATTTTCTAGCATTTCTTATCTTAAACGTTTCGCTAAATGCGCAAAGCTCAATATTTTACTTCCAATTTGAATTGCTGATGGCAATCAGTAGTGTCTACCATTTCGTTGATGAAAGCCAGTCGCCATTGTTTTCCAACGTTGTTGCTGTATTAGCGGTGGTCATACTCATTACATAAATTTCATTACATTCCACTCAGCGCACTTTTCGCCGCAACCCTCCTCCTTACGTCTTGCCTTCCATAGCTAAAAGAGCCACTCAGAGCGCTTAGCTGCTCTATTGCGCCGTTATCGCTGAAATCAGCTTTGCTTTTTTGCTTGCTCCATCAAGTGGACATTAAGGCTTCAAGTTTCATGCCTTAAGTACCAATTTGGTGACATAATTTTGTTTGCACATAAATATATTACATATATATAACCATACTATTGGCGATAAGAATAATATTTAGAGCTTGCCAGAGTGGATTACTTTAGAGGAGTACTGAACATAAAGAAAAAAAATAAAACAGACGGTGATAAATTTGGTGACAAACAAGAAAAAACGTTGACTTCAATTGCAACGAAGCTGTTAAATACCCTTCAGAAATAACAGTTTGTATGGCAGCTTTATGCTATAATAGTCTGATCTAAACTATGTCTTCGAGGATTAAAGCGTTGTCTTGGACAAGTACATATATCTTTGAAATTTCTTGAAGTTAAAAAAAAATTGCATACAAGGTAGCGTCTTGGAAAAAAGAGCATGTACATATGTATGGTAAGTTTCAGATCAATATCTCAAAAAGTTAGGCAACAATTTGTGTATATACAGACAGGCAATTGGACACGATCAAATCGTGTCAGCTCATCACGCTGATTTCTATCTATATAAACCAATAAAGTCTCCGATGTTTCCTGGCGAGTATTGCAAATTTCATGTCAAACCTAATGAACCCTGTTTAGGTAATAAGAAGTACATTAAGTACGCAACTAAGTTTCCGCTACTTGTCCATAGATGACTGCAGTCCATCGTGACCGATTTTTATGTATTTAAAACATAAGAAACTTAAGCTAGTCATCTGAAAAAGAATCTTTAAAGAGATGCTGATTTCAATATTAACGACAGTCTGCGTGAAGGAAGGCCAAAAGTCTTCGAATGCGGAGAACTGGAGACGGTGCTCGCTGAGGATCCGTGTCAAGTGCAAGAAGAACTTGTTTCGGGGAAATCACCTGCCAAGCCATTTAAAAGCGACCACATGCGCTGAGAATGATTCAGAGACAAGGCATTTGCATACCTTATGACCTCAATATTAGAAGAGGCACGAAAAAGTTATGCTGCTGCATGACAACGTTCGTCCACATTTTGACCAAATCATTAAAACCTACCTGGAAACGCTTAAATAAGTAGTCCTACCCCATCCATTATATTTCCCAGTTATTGTATCGACTGATTAATATTGTGTTCAATGAAACATAGTCTGGCTCAGAAGCAGTTTGACTCACAAGATGACATCGAAAAATGGCTTGCTACTTGAATAGCATTGCACGATGAAAAGTTTTACCGTAATGGTATACGAGATTTGCCAAAACGATTAACAAAAGTTGTACTAGAGATGGGCAATACTTCGAACAATTTATTTGTAATCATTTCCTTGCGGAAAATCTGTAAGCAGTTCAATGTACAAAGCCAAGCTCAGAGAACGATTTATAGTAGAAGTGATATGATTGATGTTATTAGTCAAAGAAAATCAAAACTAAAAAGAAGACAGAGTGAAACCTCAAAGAGAATAAATCTCTAATTACCATATTATGTGAGGCTTTATCAAAGGCTTTAAAGAAGTCTGCATAAACACAATCTACTTGAAATCCAGCTGAGAGAGCAGACATACAATAATCACTAGAAACAATTAAATTTCAATAAGTAGAAATACCAGAAGCAAACCCATACTGATTGACGCTATTGAGTGATTAACCAACTAAAAATACGTCACTTTTAGTAGATCACAAAAATATTGGAAATGGTTTAGATACCGGAAATTTAGAAATAGGCCTATAATTAGAGACAACATTCTTTCCACCACCTCTAAGGATAAGGAATAATAATGAGTGTCAATTTTCAGCCTGAAATAAAGTCAACTCATACAGAGACTTATTGATGAGAAGCTTAAAAGGATATGCAAAGGTAGGATTATATTTCATAAGTGCAGGCGACAGCTCAATTTTGAAAGAAAGCTTGATATCACAAATAGATTTTGGCAATATCTTCAAGCGAAAACCTCAGTGAGCCAAAATAAACATAAGAAAATTGTTGAGAAAATGTAAGTACCAAGCTCGTCATGTACATAATTATATTTGAAGAATTCAGAAAACAAGTTGGAAAGCGCATGCCGACTTATCATGCCAGCATAAATCAGAAGGAGTGGACGAACATGCCTTTTTAGACTTCAAAGTTCCTAAAAAACTTAGTGTTCAAGTTAGTGTTAGACTACGTACTGTCAATAAACCTTTAATACTCGTACTTCTAGAGTAATTTTGAGTGTTGAAATTGAACGAAGGCATGATCATTTTTTAAAGACAGTTTTCTCTAATATTTATTTTTAAGATCTTTCACTCGTTTAAGGCCCTTAGTATATATGATTTGATTCATTTTGAACTATCTGACACAAATTATAGGTATGTCGCAAAAGAAACAGAACTTTTTAAATATAACTGTTTCTGGTGGTGCCACCTATTGGTGTTTGTATGAAATAAAAAGTTTGATCTCTTGTTGATCTCTTGACATTTCGTAAAAATTTTAAGAGAATTGGATCACTACAATCGGTGTTATCGATCAAAAAGTGATAGCAGCTTTTGGTCATCAGTCGTAAAATGCATTTGGAACAAAGAGAAAATATTAAATTTTGTTTTAAACTTGGGAAAACGTTTACTGAAACATTTCAAGTGATGAGGAAAGTTTATGGTGACCAGTGCCTATCCCGTAGTAATGCGCATGAGTGATTCCAAGAAGGTCGTGAGGAACTCTGCGACGATTCCGAGGGTATTGTACTCCGAGAGTTCGTCCCACCTGGCCAAACGATTAATGCTGTGGTGTTATGAAACGTCTTTTGTCACGCATTCGTCGAGCTCGACCACAATACCGTGAGGCAGGGTCCTGGCGCCTGTTGCACGATAATGCGCCGTGTCATCGGTCGACGCTTGTCACTGATTTTTTGACAAAAAAACTCCATATTAACCATTAATCACTCACCCTACTCACTTGAGCTGGCGCCCTGTGCTTTTTACCTAATTGGAAAACTTCATTTGCCCATGAAAGGAAACTGGTTTCAGGACATTTCAGCTATCCAAAAAGCGACGACCGATATTCTCAAGAGCATTCCGAAAAATGACCTTAAACACTCATTTAAAATGCTAATTGACCGGGCTCAACGCTGTATTGAAGCACAAGGAAACTACTTTGAATAAAAAATATAACTTTTGAAAAATATTATTTTTTTGTTGTTGGTTTTTAACAGTCCTGTTTCTTTTGCGATAGACCTTGTATATCACAGGTTGAATGATATTTTTGACAAAAAGTCATACATAGATACAGGGGTTAGTATATTCGCTTTCAGGAGGCTTGAAATAGTAGTTATGGTTCGATTTTGACAATTTTTAAATGAAGATATAACACTGGTACGTTTCCCACACTGTCAGATGATCTGTAATGCTCACACAGTGAAGAACTTCCTCTTGCTATGCTACCCCAAGGAATTTAAGTGAGTGTTGTGGTATTTACTGATCATGGGGTGAGACTTAGACTAGGAAAAAGTAAAAGAGTAAAGCTTATTTAACCTTATGAAAGTAGAGAAACTCGTCTTATATTCTTTTACTATCAAAATGCATCACTTCGCCTACGTAAATGAGTCGAGCCTGGTTTCCTTCAGCTCGAGAGACCATATGCATACATACACATGCATAAGCTGTCCTTCATCGAGAGACACACACCGCCAACCACAATCAGTGCAACAGCAATCTCGGCAAGAATTGTTGAGTGCGAAAGTGTTGCCACGAAATTCTGTAGACGTGCAACAACGCGCTTATCACAGCTATTGTTGGCGGTGAAATGCCTACTTTCTTTTTTAGTGTAGTTAAGCTTTGATTTGTTTGTACCACAGCAATGCTGTTTAAAGCTGGTCTACCTTCTATCACATGGGGTCGATGGAAAGAAAGATAGAACAATAGACAAGCAACGTGCAAGACCACACACGAGTGTGGCAAGTCATTGACATTCCCGACGACCGTTGTCACCGCGACGCTGTCGCAACACAATACTGTCAGCACTTCATTTGGTGTGATTCACAGAGCCGAGGCCAAAAACCGCATGTAAACGCGTACTTGCGGCGCCACAATATGCTGCTGTCGAGCGTCAAATGGCAAGCGTTAGCTTATGAAGCAATTGAAGGCATTACATGCACACCTACACACACACACACTCACTGTTGCACAAACAGCTACAGCTGCAGCTGCTAAACGGCGTTGATTGCGCTACACACAGCGTTGCATTCTGTGGATGTAGTTTATTGGTGTGAGTGTAAGCGCGCCACGTGCATGCGGTGTCTGCTGTGCGTGTCCTGCAGCCGAGTCCTTAACGGGCACTTCATTGTCCTTGACGTCATTATGGTTTCATTTGCTTTAGAAATTTGAGTTGCCTTCAATGGCTCTGCGGCCAGCTGGCGTGCGGGTGACAGCTACAGCACCGCAGGTGAATAAACTTAAGTCACACCACATGCTTTCGCTGTAATTTTCCGTTACTTCTCACTTTCCTCTTCCACAATTGTGACTTAACCGGCTGCTTTTAATTTGCTAAATAGTCGTTAGCTCTCGGCTTGTTGTTCGGGCGACGGCAGAGTGTTGCTCACTGATTGCTGTTGCTGTTGTCAACGCAGAGTCGCTTGAGGCGCCAGAGCAGCCAAATGCAACGTTAACTACAAATCTTCTCTTCTTTGATTTTGCACACGCAAGCGACCGCAGGCATTCGGCAATTACGTCGGTTAATGGAATTTATTTAGTTAATTGGGGGATGCTTTGGCGGTATGGTTAAAACATACTCAAACCTATATTAGCCAAGACATATTCACCACTTACGAGTCTCTTGCTTTCCGATTTTTTTCATATGCAACACTGCACCTTTTATTTAAGAGCTGATCATGTGCCACTGTAACTCTAAGTTGAAACAGAAAAGCTTATCGGTTTTTATGATTCTCGAGACACACTTATCCCAACGAAATTCATAAACTTTAACTTCTCAAATATCATTTAAAGAAAACGACGAGCGATTTCTTTCGAGCAGCAGTCCGGTTTCTAGTTCGCTTACATTTTATCACTAAATAATATTATATGAGTCCTTCAGTATATCTCGGCAATGCTGCTTTCAAATATTCGATTCAATACTAGCATGTTGAACTTAAGCTTTTCTGCATGTCCCAGAGGAATATATTTGAACTTTAAGTAAAGCAGATAAACTAAAGAACCAAAATCTGGCAAACAATTTAAGTTGATTGATCTATGACTATCTTCTTCATTGACTAGCTAATTGACGTTTCTTTTGGCCGAGTGTAAAATCATGAGAACTTTGGTTGCCAAATTAGGGAATATTGGAGAAATCACGTATTGCGAGGTTTGACAATTAAGTAATGAGACTGATGTTATTGCAGCGCTTGTGGTAAACTTGTGACCTTGAAATTTCCTTTTTCTTTTTTCGGTATCTCTCCCCTCTCCATTGATGTATGTACCATTGCTCTAGCTTGTTTAGTTCGCCTGCTGCGTCAAGTTGAGTAGACCTGTGTTTGTAGTGCTCGTCACGAAAATGGAAAAACGAAATCAAGAGCAACGCGTCGCTATAAAATTTTGCGTCCACAAAGAATTCGTTCCACCGGGGAAAACTGTGAATCAAGTCTACTATTGCCAAGTTCTCGAAAGATTGCGAAAACGAGTCAACAGGCTGCGCCCAGACATCGCTCGTAACTGGATCCTTCATCACGACAGAGCGCTGTGCCACACCGCCCTCAGCGTGTCCCAGTATTTGTCCTCTAAAGGGATCGCCGTGTTGCAACAGCCGCTTTATTTGCCCGACATGTCACCTTGTGACTTTATTTTGTTTCTTAAAACAAAATCGGTGGTCAAAGGAACCCATTTTGAGTCGATTACGGACATCCAGGCGGCCGTGACGAGGATACTCGTGGACATCTCAGTTGAAGCGTTCCAGAAATGTTACGAAGCATGGAAAACGCGCTGGAATCGCTGTATAGCTGCCCAAGGGGACTACTTTGAAGATGATGGCAGAGTTGTAGATTAGTTTTCAAATATACGGTTTTTATGGAATCAGTCTCATTACTTAATTGTCATGCCTCGTAATGATCTCTTTAGCGTCATGCAGCTATTTTGAACCATATGAGGCAGCTTGAAAAGCTCTCTACGACTATCTCCTTAGCTCTTACTTCTCTGTCCTTATTGGCTGTCACTGTTTCTAACTGAATATTACCTTCTCTTACCGGCTCTCACCGGTTCTAAGTAGTTATCATTGGCTTTCGCTGATTGACATACAATTGTATTAATGAGTTATTTAACGTCACTCTCTCCTCGACTCTGCCATAATCTTTTACTCATCGGGGACACTCAACGGTTCTTAGTCATTATCATTGGCTCTACGCGGCACTCGTTGACTTCCGCCTTATTCTCGCTATACCTCACCGACTTGCCGCCTCGTCATTGGCTCTCCCTCGCCGGTGATCGAAGAGTCTTCACTCATTGCAAAGCTAGTCAACGTTGCTTTCGATCGCAACTTAGACAGAATAAAGCAATATTTGAGTAATTATGTATGAATGAGTTCCAGCTTTATCTTATTATTTTGAACTACATGACGTAGACTGAAAATAAAATGGAGACCCGTACTACCACAGTTGGCTTATAAAGTCATATCCGACTGTCTCTTAGAATCCTACTCATCGGCCTTAATAGGATGTCACTGATCTTTACGGGACTCGCATTCTCTTACCGACTCTCATCCTCATCAGTTGTTATTGTTTCAGCGGCAGAAAGCATTCCCGAAGTAATTTGGATGAATGCTGCCAGTTTGACAATACTGGACAAAAATTCGAGTCTTTTCGTTTTACGTAAACTTGACTGTCGCGGGAACTGACCGATTTTCAGTCATTCTCTTTAATTCACACCGCTTTCCGCTGATTCCCAGCATTCACCACCAGCTCTACCACGTCCTCGCGAGCCTTCACTCGCCAGCTTTAAATATTTATCACTATCCGGTCGTTCCTTTGGTTGTCACTACCAGGGTCTCTTAAGGACCCTGACTACATAGCTTTCAAACTCTCTCATATCGGATTCAAATAAGGTTATTCTTTGCCCTACCAAGCAATGATATTGATTTTTTTTCTTTAATTTCAATATCTGGATTAATTGCAGATAATCCATATGTCGCACAAAAAATTAGAATGGGGCCAAACAAAAAGAAAAGCACAGCAAATAAAATCACTCGATATTAATTTTGAAGACACAGATAAACTGAATATCCACATTTGCCTGTCAACTGACGCTGATGAGTTAAGACAAAACAAAACATGTCATGAATATACTTGCAACAAATTTCTCATTCACAATTAGACGAAGTGATGAGAATATCCTTTTCGAAATCACACTGATGTGACAAATAAATGGCATTGATTAATTTTGTATCGCAATGCTTTAACGTCACGCCGGATATATTCAAAAGATGCACAAATAAAAGCACAACAACAATAACTTTCCATGGACGTATGAAAGTGATGATTATTACTTTTGGTTCAAGGACATTTGCAAGTGTGCCGTTAAGCAAAGAGTCATTCGAATGCATGGATAAACATATATACTGACATATGTATATATATACTCGTATATAAGTATGTGAGCTACGATAATAATAACATAATAATGTGACCCATATCTCAGAAGTCCTCATAGACACGCTGCTTCAATGTAGCAATGCTGGTGTGCGGCATTGACACGGTTTGTCATATTTAGCTTGCCGTTGTCATAATTATAATGATGCTTCGACACGCAGCTGGAGCTCTTACTGAAGAGACCGTAGTTGTTGGTATGCATGAAGCTATATATAAATAAAAGTGTCACAACGGAATATCAGGTCGTAAGAAAACGGCTGATCAAGTTGTAAACTGTACCAAGAACTGGTTATTTTTGAACCAGTCTTTCTTTTTACAGACCCCAGTGACTAGCTTTACCATCACAGAACTTTAAGTTGGAGCCGGAATCACATCTTCAAAACTTTCAAAAGCTACTAGAAACAAAGCTCTTGCAATATGTTCATCTGCAGATCAGATTTTCAGAGATGATGCTCAAGAGATTAAGTACAATCTCCGACGCTTGCTTTATACTACCTTATTCTTCTAATACAGTAAAAAATAAGTGGTTCCTTGGGTAATCCGAAGCAAATTCAGACTAACCTAACACATTTTAAGATCAAGCTTGTGATACTCGTTTCTTAAAACTGTGGGCTGAGTTCTGTGTGTGTGTTCTCTCCCGACGAACAAAAACCAAAATCTATAAGTCACTCATTATTCCCGTCCTGCTATATGGTACAGATTCCTGGACGGTGACAACATCTGATGAGTCGACTTTACGAGTTTTCGAGAGAAACGTTCTGCTGAAGATTTATAATCCTTTGCGCATTGGCCGCGGCGATTCCTGAAACATTTGATTAATTTTTTCTATTCTTCTAAAGCACCGCAAGAGCACATTAATATAGAACACTTTATTCAGAGGCCGATGTGCTCCATTTTATTTCGAACACCCTCATGTATTAAATGTCATTATTATAAGCTATCAGCATGTGAAAGTGATTACTGACTTCGGCCTCACTTAATTTTCAGCTAAATATATGTATATAGGCACAATCACACCTCTGGCTGTAATAAACATTATTGCGCGCTCGACGTGACACTTGTCAGACACATGCTCGTACATCGCCAACGCACATTCGCAAACAGCAGCTGTGCCGAGTGTCAAAAATGTCAAGTGATATGCCAACCTTATCAGTCAAAAACACAGCACGGCGCGGTTGAAGGCGTAAAGTGCATTTTGTGTTAATATTTCGCACGTATAAAGCAATACCGAAATCCCGAAAACGATTGAAATTTTAAATTGGAGGAAATAGAAAAAGAAATGGGAAATTCTGTCATGAAAATTAGAATATATTGGGTCTAAAAAAATCGTTATTTTTCCATTATATGGCTTTACTAGTCGTTGTTTTCGAAAGATAAAATCCATCTCAGACAGATTTGGTATTGCTTAACCCTTGATATTGTTTAGACACGCATCAGTGACGGAACCTGACGCTATCAACAATTGGATTGTCTGAAGGACTTAACAGCACAGAAGTGGCTAGCCTTGGCCAATAGAAGCGAAATTGTGTTCCATCAGGACAATGCCAGAACATACACTTCTTTAGAGACTTTTCAAAGTAGTTCGATTCCTTATCGCACTAATCCGCAACTTAACACTTCAGCTGAGCAGTAGAGATACTAAGAGCCCTCCAAGAATTATCCACCAAGTACCAGCTCGAAATTAACGCTAATGTTTCACACAGGCTTTGCTTTTAATTATACGAAACCACTTGGTCTCTGCTGATAATTAAAAAAACAAAAGTGAAATGGCTTTTAATTGTTGTGGCCACACTTTTAGTATGCTTCTTTTTAGGGTTGGGATTGATGAATTCACTTTTCCAATATTACTCTGCAAAAGAGGTGTCCAACCTAACACATAGATGGCGCTACTAGAATTAAATTCATATGGTACTTAGTTGGTTCTAACTTTTAAAAGAATCGTGCAACCATCAAGGATTGCTATGCTAAATTAAGATGTGGGGAAGAAGGCGGTAAACGAAGTCGACGCCTAAAAGATGTGGTTACCGACGAAAGCATTAAAAGAAGCCACAATTTTGGATGCCAGTAAAGAGAAATTGTTCCAAAGACATCAACTAAATATGTGCATAATCATTCCCGAAAGATTGGGTATGAAAAATATCTGTGCAAAGTCGGTGCTAGCAAGCTCATGTTTGGAGATGCTCAAGCGGATTAAACCCGAGTGTTTTTGTTGATATGTGACAATGGATGAAACATGACTCCATCGTTTCACTCCATAGTCCAAACGAAAGTCAACCGAGTGGACTACGTTTGATAAAGCTGCTCGATAGCGTGGAAAGGAAGGTTATGCCGTCAATATTTGGGAAAGCGCATGGAATTAATTTTATTGCCTACCTTGAACAAGGAAGGACCATCAACAGCGACTATCATATATCATTATTGGACTACTTGAAGCACGAAATCGAGGAAAAACACCCGCATTTGAAGAAAAATAAAATGGTATTTCACCAATACACTGCACAGTGTCACTAGTCAGTGAAAACGATGGCAAAAATCCATGAATTTGACTTTGAATTGCTTCCGCAACCACCGTATTCTCCAGATCAGGCCCCCAGCGACTATTTCCTGTTCTCTAATCTCAAAAGTATGCACGCTGCGGAGATATTTTCGTCGAATAAAGAGACGATCGTCGAAACTGAAGCCTATTTTGAAGCAAGGGACTTATCGTACTATAAAAACGTTAACGAAATATTGGACAGTTGCCAAAATCCGTGTATCACCCTTGAAGGGAACTACGTTGAATAAAAATAAAACGAAGTTTGCCAAAAAAAGGTATTTTACTACTGTAGGCCGTCGACTTTTCCATTGACCATTATAAAGTAACAGTATGGTTCTATAATCGCAACTAACGAAGCACCAATGTCAGGTTAGTTGAAATTGAGAGCTCGATCCTAACAGCGAACTCACTTTGACAGCTTAGAACGCCGATCCGTTGTGTTACTTCAAAATGTGTTACAATAGATGAACAAAGCGCCTTGAGCCTAACACAAATTTGTTGAAACGGGCTCATGTGAGCCTCTGCCACCGCCGAAAGTAAGACAGCCGACATGTTTTAACCTCAGTCTTGTCAAGGCTGAACAATAGAAGCTAAAGTGCTTGGGTGTTGCCAACTTATCCTACTACTCCCCACTTGCATCCGTCGATATTTTTAACCTTCTCCACGAACGCCTATGGGACAATGTCCTGTAAGAAGCGCTACGATTGCGGCGAGATGCCTTATCTAAAGTTAAGTACTTCAGATCTGCTGAAGTTCTACTCCCTACACCAATGTCACGTAGAATAACATTGGTGGTGTTCGCAGCTTAATTGCTGAGGAATTTCTTTAAAATATTTATTACTAATGTCACATACAGAGACATTAATTGCATTTCCCCCATTTAAATTGCTTGTAACTGTATACTCTGCGAAAGCAAGCTCTCCACAGCAAAATGCCAACACTCTCTTATTTCCTCTAAGTCTAGAGAAGACTGTGTGCCTTGTGCTTCAGATATGTGCTGCTCGGAATGCGAAACGCTGCTGACTGCTATTAACGGGTGATTTTTTTGAGGTTAGGATTTTCATGCAGTAGTATTTGACAGATCACGTGGGATGTCAGACATGGTGTCAAAGAGAAAGATGCTCAGTATGCTTTGACATTTCATCATGAATAGACTTACTAACGAGCAACGCTTGCAAATCATTGAATTTTATTACCAAAATCAGTGTTCGGTTCGAAATGTGTTTCGCGTCCGTGTCCGATGAGCGATGAGGCTCATTTCTGGTTGAATGGCTACGTAAATAAGCAAAATTGCCGCATTTGGGGTGAAGAGCAACCAGAAGCCGTTCAAGAACTGCCCATGCATCCCGAAAAATGCACTGTTTGGTGTGGTTTGTACGCTGGTGGAATCATTGGACCGTATTTTTTCAAAGATGCTGTTGGACGCAACGTTACGGTGAATGGCGATCGCTATCGTTCGATGCTAACAAACTTTTTGTTGCCAAAAATGGAAGAACTGAACTTGGTTGACATGTGGTTTCAACAAGATGGCGCTACATGCCACACAGCTCGCGATTCTATGGCCATTTTGAGGGAAAACTTCGGACAACAATTCATCTCAAGAAATGGACCCGTAAGTTGGCCACCAAGATCATGCGATTTAACGCCTTTAGACTATTTTTTGTGGGGCTACGTCAAGTCTAAAGTCTACAGAAATAAGCCAGCAACTATTCCAGCTTTGGAAGACAACATTTCCGAAGAAATTCGGGCTATTCCGGCCGAAATGCTCGAAAAAGTTGCCCAAAATTGGACTTTCCGAATGGACCACCTAAAACGCAGCCGCGGTCAACATTTAAATGAAATTATCTTCAAAAAGTAAATGTCATGAACCAATCTAACGTTTCAAATAAAGAACCGATGAGATTTTGCAAATTTTATGCGTTTTTTTTTTTTTAAAAGTTATCAAGCTCTTAAAAAATCACCCTATATATACATACTCAAAGGCACACGCACACTACTTCAAAGATCTCACATACGTGTGTGAGCCACTATCTGTGCCGTATATTCATACATCAGCGCAGCGCCCGGAACATGACAGCAGTGACAACTCAACATGGCGTTCATACACAAATTCCAAGTGAGGTTTGTTTATTTGATGCCGAATATTGCAAAACGTTTCATAACAAAAAGCTGCTGCTGACTATGTGTGCGCGTGTGTATGTGTGCCTGCTTGCGTAATTGAGTGCTTGTCGTCATGTACATATGTATGTGTGCTTGTAAACATGACACTGCATTACTAATAATATTTCGTGTTCCTTGCTGTCAACACGCTCTCGGCTATATGTGCTTGGCTCAAGGCGCACAAACACCTACTACATACATACGTGCATACGGATACATATATGCATGTATGACTCTAACTAATATTTTTGTCTGCATCGCATGAAATTCTTATTTTAATTATTGCATTGAGAACATCGTGAATTTTGCGGCAGGCCAACATCAACTGACAGCAGTAATTAAAAATGTCATCATTTTGTGGACTAGTTGGACCGACAAAGCAAAAAACAAAAAATTAATACCAACACAACACAATATCGTTTGCTTGTCTGCGGCTTCTTAGTCATCTTGTGTCTTGATTCAATACTAGACGCGTCATATTTTGTGGTCTCCTGTCGCCAGCTGCTTACTCTCAGCGCCGATGACAAACGGTCTGTTGCACTGCTCCAAAATTAATTAAATACAAAAGGAATCACTTTTAGTAATTAATTAAGCCTTAATATTTGCACCAGGCTTGATGCCTTTAAGCTAAGAGATTATTAAAGCTTGAAACTATATTCATGCACTCAACGTGTTTGTGCGCCTTTAGAAATTTAACATTTAACTGTCAACTAATTAACATCAGTATTTGTCAATAAGTAATTAATAAATTAGTGATAAATCGACTGCTCAAAAGGCTTATTAAAGCACTTCGGTTGTGTAGATAATCCTAGTTATGCAGTCAGTTGGAAAATATTGCAAACTAAACTTTAATTAAGCGAAAATTAAAGACAATTATTGTCAATTAGAACTAAGATTGTTGAAATTAGAATTAAATGAGAAGTGCCATGTCGCAATGGAGAGAAAACTGACTGCCTTCCTCGTAACGATACAATTGAACACAGCAGGTGCGGAGTGGAATAGATACCGAGAGCTGAAGAGAAAAGCGAGATGCATTTCCAAATAAAAAACAAAAAAAAAACAGAGAAGCCGAAGTGCGTGAGTACGAAGGCCTTGACAAGCTAGCGGACAGGAATAATGCTCGAAAATTCCAAGAAGCATTCTGAAATGATGGAGGCCACACTTCTCCAGCCTGCTGAATGGCAGTGAAAGTATAACGTCAGACGAAAGCGAACCTGATTCCCCGATCGATGACGATGGGGCAGACGTTCCATTGCTTGACGAAGAAGTTTGAATATCAATTGACAGATTGGCAAAAAACTCGGAGAGCCAATTTTCACAGGACTCTCTTGTGGCCAATTTCAGACTAACAAGCGCATTCGCCATGGACAGAAACAAGTGGTAGTCACTTGGTGCGAGATCCGGACTAAACGGTGGATACAAGAGAACCTCCCATCCGAGCTCCCGGAGCTTCTGGCGCGTCACTAAAGATGTGTGTGGCCTGGCGTTGTCCTGATGGAAGACAATACGGTCTCTGTTGATCTGCATGAGTGCTGCCTTCAAGCGGTCCAGTTGTTGGCAGTACAGGTCCGAATTGAGCGTTTGGCCATAGGGGAGCAGCTCATAGTGAGTTATTCCCTGCCAATCCCACCAAACACTCAGAAGAACCTTCCTGGCCGTCAATCCAGGCTTGGCCACCGTCTGGACCGCTTCACTGCTTTTCAACCACGACCGTTTACGCCTTACGTTATCGTAAGTGACCCACTTTTCATCGCCAGTCACCATACGCTTCAAAAACGGTTCGATTTTGTTGCGATTCAGATGCGATTCGCATGCGTCGATACGGTCAAAGACGTTTTTTTGCGTCAATTCGTGTGGCACCCATACATCGAGCTTCTTAATGACTCCAAGCTTCTTCAAATGGTTTATAACGGTTTGATGACTCACGCCCAGCTCTTGACCGATGCTACGGCTGCTACTATGCCGGTCTCTTTCGAAAAATTCAGCGATTTTATCGCAATTTTCGACGACAGGCCTTTCGGAGCTTGGCGCATCTTCGACCACCTCTACACCAGAACGAAAACGTTAAAACCATCGTTGTGCAGTGGAAATGGAAACTGTACCGCAAGACCTGTCATCAAATAAACAGTCGTCGTATTTGCAACTTGGATCGCCCGTCATTGTTGACACTCTTGGCTTCGAGGTCTTAGATAATTTCGTCTACTTAGTAAGTAATACCAACAAAAACGTCAGCCTCGAAATCCAATCTCTTTCCAACAGGTGCTTCCAACAACGGATGAGTCGACGTTGCTAGTTTTAGAGAGAAAAGTTTTGTGGAAGATTTTGGTTCTTTACGCTTTGGCAACGACGAATATCGCAATTGATGGAAGGATGACCTGTATAATACGTACCCCGATACTGACATAGTTAAACGAATTAAGAGACAGCGGCTACACTGGCTAGGTCATGTCGTCTGCATGAATGAAAACACTCCAGCTATGAGAGAATTCAACGCAGTACCCGCCGAAGGAAGCAGAGAAACAAGGAAACCCCCACTCCGTTGGAAAAAACCAGGTGGAAAAAGACCTACACATGAAATCTCCAATTGGCACCAAACAGCAAAAAAAGAAGAACGACTAACGCGCTGTTGTGAGCTCGGCTATAACCACATAAGCGGTGTCTATGCCAATAAAGACGAAGAAAAAATAATTCTTCCTAGAACTTGCATGACAGTCTGAATAATTTCTTCGCAGATTTCACCATAACTTCGGGCAATAACTGACTTCAAATTTCAGATCGGCAAATACTGGGCGACCAGTTCGCTTATATACAGGCAGATAAACAGTTGAACAGAGAGTCTAAATCGACTCCGTTGGTCTTGCGTATCATTTTTGTATATGAGGCCTCCGGCATTCCTTACCGGGTGTTACAAACTTCGTAGTAAACTGGATATCCCTGCGGTCTCTCTAATGCTACCTTTTCTAATCGCCCATACCGTGATGCTCCCAACTGCTTAAAGCGTAACCTTGCCAATGTGGGTAAATGTACAAGAGTTGCTCCATTGTTTTCCTAGTGTTTTGCGTTCTTGAAAGTTTCTGGAATCTCATCAATTTGTCAGCCCCATTCTGCAATCGGATGTCGCTACCAGAGTTTGATCAGTGACTATTCAAACAATGTTCTTACAGTCACCTTTATCGAGTGTCCGCAGAAACTTTGTATTTTAACATGACTTTTGCAGTTTGGCACCCATTCCATTGTGGTGCATGATCACAGCCATTGTCTTGGCAATCTCGTCCACTGCCTCATTGGCTCCGATGCCTTTGAGATCTTGCACCCAATTGAAGAGATGGTGTTTAATTCTGGCGACACTATCCACTTGTACTCCGCTTACTAAGGCACTTCTTTCCGATATGCGAAACGAGGTTAAACGAAATCTTTGTTAGCTGCTTGGTTGTCCATGTAAATGTTAACTCCGAAGTTCTTTGCTATTGCATAAAAGGCTAGCTCCGTGACTTCCTAATAACAAAGACCACTGCTCGAAATATAGTACGTCCGGCGAATTAAAATATGGCTTATGCCTAACTCTGGACAGTATATACCCTTACCAACTCCGTCTTCCATTCTTTCTTCTTTTTTCCAATCGTGGCGGGTTTCTTCTTTTCATTGGGAATGTTTTTAACGTGGTGGGTCCCAACACAGCGCCCAGCCGTGGGGAGGGGTAGAGGACTCTCAATAGTTTAATGTTACTGTAGATTTGAGAAAATATTCTAAGAACATTGAACCCTTGAAATTGGGATGAGCTGAGTCGATTTAGCCATGTCCGATAGCTATCTGTCCATCAGTCTGTCTATGCATTGGCGAACTTGGATTTCAGCTTTTGAGATACACATTATTTTCTCTCCAAGAAGTCAATCATTTATCGGAACCGCCGATAGCGGACCGACACATAGCTGCTGAACGAACAGAATTAAGAACTTGCATGGAAATTTATTTATTTGAAAACTCCACGAAATTTTCCAAGGGTTAGAGTTTACTGCAATATCGGAAAAATAGTTTAGATCGGACAAATATAACACAAAGCTGCCATACAAACTGAACAATTGGTATCAAGTTCTTGTAAAAAAAAAATTTGTATTTTTGAAGAGACTTTCGGTATGAAATCGCTTATATTTCCTCAAAATTTACATTAGTCACGTCGGTAGAATCTCAAAACCGAAAATGGGAACACTCTATAGCCAGCGTACATTAACCAGCGAACACTCCACTAATGGCTCTACTCCCCGCCAACCCAACCAACGGATAACACACATTGGCAATGCTTGTTGTACGATAAGATGGCTAACATATGAGCCAAAAAAAGCAACAACAACCACAAACAATACTGCCGAACATTGCCAGAGAGTGGCCGAAGAGATAAATCAAATACACTGGCGGTCAGGGCGCAGTTGTAGGCGGCAAACGTGGAGGCGCGAGCAGTCACGCATACTCACAGAAGAAAACAAATTACAGGCCGCGTAATGCATTCATGCGTTTTTACAACAACTCTTCGCAATGGCGATTGCACCGCGCTTGTACGCGCCATAATTTACAGGCGGGTGGCAGTCGATGTCGCATAATTCAAAACGTTGCCGAAGCGCCGTTACGAAAGCAGCAATTAGTGTGTAGAATGCAACGCTGTACACAGGCGCTCATATACTCGCATATTTGTATGGTTGTATGCATTAATGTGAGTGCGATTTTTTTTCATCACGCCTTTCTATGCATTTTTCGCCCCTTTGCAAGCGAGCCTTTGTTCGTTGCCGTTTTTTGCCTGCGACTTTCAGGTGCTTATGCCACAAATCATCCATTAGGCAGTACCGCTGCTGCAGCGCAATCATTAAGCTTCGGCGTGTGTATTTACGAAATTTGTTCGTATGCCATTTTTGCAACTTCGATGACAAATTATAATGATTCATTTGCTAGACGCCTTAAATTTGCCATGGCGCATTACTCATACGCCCCGGTGTGTCGGTAATTTTATGTATAAAACGCTCGCTCAATAGCACTGCCACTGAATAATTTTGTCGGAAGTAAGACTTCGTTGACGAAAATAATTCTTCTTGACAAAAATTTTTAAATTTTCAATTATGTATATAACATTTTTTGTATACTTGTACTTGTATACCGTGTATAGACCAGTTTTCACACATAGTTTGAAGATTTTCAAAAGTGACTCTAATTGAAGTGGTTATTATGATATGGAAGGATCACCCTTCATTAATTTTTCGCATTTTTTTCTTTTATTGTATCTTATAAACCATACTGTACCACACCAAATTAATTTCAGTTTATGGTGATGTCTTTTTAAGCACTTTAATGGAGTCACCATAACCTTAAATGGCTCTAGAAAATTCTGATAAGCTATTTCGCAGTTCAGCGCAGAAATTTTCGACTATTTATGAATCCATCAATTTGCTCGTAAAAAAATTTGGAAATAAATTCATTTCATGCTTATGAAAATTCTTAGTGAACCTTCTAGTCTGCCCTCTAGTCATAGAACAGCTATCAAGAAAGAAATTGTTCACCAGTTGAAATACTCGTAATGTTTGGAGTTTAATTGACAGACCTTATTACCAGCTAACCCTACAGGCGATTTTTAGACCAATCTCGCAGCAAGCTCGAAGCCATCAGTTTCACATATAACTGGCAAAAAGGTCAGATTTTAGGCGGACAGAATCATCTCAAAGAGTCGCCTATAATAAGGAGCACTTTAAGGTGCTAAGTTTCGTAATCCTATAAAATTGAACTAAAACTCGGGCCCCATTATTGCCTTCCCTTCCAGAGGAGAGCGGCGAAAGCGGTCAGATCAACAAGGAAGTAGAGATAATCATGTATACGCATGGGTCCTAACTATATATTCGCGTGAAAGTTGGCGTCTTTCAGAAGACATAAAATAAAATACCAATTTACCTTCCTATACCAGACCACTACAGTGTCTTCCAAGTGACGAACACAAAAATTAGTGAAATAAATAATACATTTATATTTACAGAGAGCCAAAAAACTTAGAAATATCTTAAGTTTTAATCAAAAGTAGTAAATAAATGCTCTTAGGGGATCTAACATCCAAATTCACGATAAACCAGCAATGCGTTCCAGGACATAGTGATATTTCTTATAACTGTGAAGCACTTAAGCATGATAGAACGGACACTACCCTACATTTAAACTCCGTAATAAAAAGAATTTATATGCATCTGCTTATTTTTAGATATTTACTCGACAAATATGTTACAAATATAGCTGAGGCGCGGTAGAGTCAATCCCTGACTTACTCAGCAGGAGGCTACCATCAAGTTCGCAATAGATGTACTGCTCTGAAGAACAGCTTCCTTTAGAGAGATGTGCATTCACTCCGAAACCCGAGCGATTATACTCGTACCAGCTTAAAGCTCGCCGACTATGCGCTCAAAAGTAGTCAAGGTGTGCGAGAACTCTTTAGTAATAGCTTCGAAAAAACCTATGAGCCTGCTACGGCGGGTACCATTACTACAATTATATCCAATTGGAAAAGAGTCAATTTTCCGATGTCTTCTTGCATTCTGTCATTGAACCTTTGGACCTTTGGACCTTACCTTACCCATACCCCGTACGTCTGTGAGTATCTTCTGGCCCACTTCACTTTGGGCACTGAACCGTGAGAGGTTCTTCGAACTACTGGCTCATTGTCTATCTCACTACAATTGTTGGTGTTCTGAGTGGACACTGTCCAATAGATACACATAAGGTGCGACCACAAATTTTGCCAAAACTGTATTAAGAAAGGCGATATCATCCTGCCACTTCCTCCTCCCGGCTTTTGGCAAGCTGAGGTAAACATACCCTTGGAGAACATACCGAAGTGGCTGGGATTGATATTAATCGCCTTAATACATTTGTTGAAAGCTCAAAAGTCTTCGTCGTTCTTCGTCACTATTAAGAGTTTATGCTTAACACAGAGCAGAGGAATCTGTTTAAGTGAGATCCCTCGATCAACCCTACGACCGGACCTAACCTGACACAAGAACTACAATAGGATGCTAACAGGTCACTAAATAATTGGTCGACAAGCCGAGAGACTAGAAATAACACATATTTATTATTGTAGAAGCCATCAGGTTTTACATAACAAAATAACCGTAACTATCTTCTTGACGCCGTTTTGGGAAGATATAAAGAGGATTTAGTAGACTGAGAGGATTTCACAATGCGGCCAGACGAAAGCATGCCCGACGATTGGAATTTAAATATGAGATCCCATAATATGGGATAAGCCTCCTCAACATCGTATATAAGTCTCTATCGACCGTACTGTGTGAGAGAATAAAGCCCACCCTCTACAAACTAATTGGACTTTATCAGTGTGGCTTAGGCCCTGAAAATCAACAACTGCCAAATCTATCTATCTATCAACAATATGCCAAATCTTGAAACAACCCATGAAAAAAAGATCGAAAGCTACTTTTGACAGCACAGGCATGCCGCTATTTTGTCTGAATTTGGTATCCTCGCAAAACTGATGCGGTTGTTTAAACTGACGTTTAGCAATACCAAAAGCTCCGTCAGGATCGGAAAGGACCGATCGAGCGACTCAAGGCGACTCCCTTTCATGAGACTTCTCCAAACTGCTGCTGGACAAAATAATTCCAGGTGCGGAACTGAATAGAGAAGGTACCAACTTCTATAAGAATGTACAGGTGCTGGCGTTTGCAGGTGACATTGATATCATTAGCCTCAACAACCGCGGAGTTAGTTCTGCTTTATCAAAAATGGATAAGGAAGCAAAGGAAATGCGTTTGTCATCAAATACCTCTTGTCATAAAACAAACAGTCCTCGCATTCGAGACTTGTCCCACACGTCAATTTTGACAGTCATAACTTCGAAGTCGTAGATAATTTCGTCTATCTTGGAACCAGCATTAACATCAACAACAGTATAAGCCTCGAAATCCAACGCAGAATAACTCCTGCCAACAAGGGCTGCTCCGGACTGAGTAGGCAATTGAGAAGTAAATTTCATCTAGACGGAAAAAATACCAAACTCTACAAGTCACTCATTATTCCCGTCCTGCTACATGGTGCATAGACGATGACAATATCTCATGAGTCGACATTACAAGTTTTCGAGAGAAAGATTCTCCGGAAGATTTATTATTGTTAACTCGGCTATAATCGCGTAAATGGTGTCTACACCAGTAAAGAAGAAGAAAGTGAGCATTTAAATTATAATCTCAAATATATTTTCAACAAATTAGTTGTCCCTTAATGACGTTAAACACTAATCACCAGCTTAAAAGCATTTACACACATGTTTACTGCACGCGAATCGATTTATTTCGCTCAACTCACCACTTGCAGTAATTATCACTCATACGTAGTGGTGGCCGAACAAAAATTTCATACTTACAAATATTTACAATATATTGTAAAAACAACAAAACACATGTTGCACAAATGTTAATCTGCAGTTAGAATAGAATAACCAAAAACAATTTTGCAAATATAAGTAGTAATAACGGAATAATAATCCACACATCTGCCAGCGCAGCTTAGCAATTAAATTCCTAAGCAGAAATATCAAAACACAACAAAAACAAATACATATAATAATAACAATAACAAGACACATGTTATGCAAACGATAGAGTAGGGTATTAAGGCGACAAAACTCATGGAATAACTATTTTCGGCTTATACGCTTACATAAACAATAATAATAACTGCATATTTGCATGCAGAGTGGGTATTTATTTATTGAAATGTGTATATGACATGTACCCAGCAGTTAAAACTAGCGGTTGCTGATGAGAGGAGTACATTTAAAAAGCGAAGCTCTGCATGCTCCCATAAATCTTTCACGAATATTTGCCACATATGTATTACAAAAATGTTGCCTCGGTTTCATTAAGGTACTTCACATAGAATCACCAACCTTATGGACCAAAATCAATCAAATTTTCGAAAATCTTGGTTTTCGGCCAATTGTATATATTTAATAACAGAAATACACGGTTAAGATATTTTTGTTTATGTTTTGTGTCTTAAGGCCAACAAAAAAAAAACGGTGCCCAATCTTCGAAACACTGGTTGTAGTCACTTTACGGGATGGCCTTCAGTTCCATCGTATAAAAACGATGTCCCCGGAGCGGTCTTTTGAGCTTAGTGAACAGCCAGAGGTCGCACGGCGCCAGATCAAGTGAATGCGGTGGTTGCGGAACGATATGGGTTGAGTTTTTGGCGAAATGATCACGAATTCCGAGGGCATTATGGAATGGCGCATTATCGTGGTGTAAAAACCAAGAATTTTCTTTCCACAATTCTGACCTTTTTAGGCGGATAGCGTTACGCAAATGACGCAGAACGTTCAAATAACATTCCTTGTTGACTTTTTTGACCGGTAGGAAGGAATTCATAATGCACAACACCCCGACAAAAAGAAAACAGTCATCATGAAATTGATTTTTGAGCGACTTTGCGCGGTTTTTTTGGTCTCGGCTCTCTTTTGGCACGATTTTTGCTCGATTGATCGGTTGTTTCGGGGTTGTAAGCATAGATCCACGTCTCATCGCCAGTTTTAATGCTTTTCATGACATTAGTCGGAAAGCATCGTTTCACACACTTCAACGCTACGCCTTTTTTCCAAAAAATTCAATGTTTTCGGTACCAGTCGAGATTTGACGCGCTTGAGGCCCAAAACATCCTTCAAAGTGGTATTGGCTGAGCCTTTCGATATACCAACTTCATCAGCAAGGTCTCTGATTGTTAATCGACGGTTTGTTGAACGTGAGCTTCGTCGGTTGAGGTTGATGGTCGCTCTGGACGCTCTTCGTCTTCGACACGTTCAGGGCGGGCTTGGAACTCACTATACCACTTGTAAACATTTTTTTTAGACATTGCCTTATCACCAAAGGCTTTTTGCACCATCCTCAACTTATTCGCAACAGAAAATTGATTCCGTAAACAAAATTTAAAGCAAATTCTTTCCTCAACAAATTTCGACATCGCAAAAAATGAAAAACTCACTTTTAGCAGCTCACAAAACGACACGTATCTCAAACACTAATGAATATTTTGACATGAAATTTGACATTAATGTGACTGACAGTAATACCAATTTAACGCAGTTTAAATTCAAATGTCACCTTATTTTTGGGCACAGTAGTATTATTATATATGTAGATATGTATGTATTTATCATTTATCCATTTCAACGCACACTTAAAAGTATTATTATTCACTTCAAATGAAATATTGCTTTTGCAATTGGCTGTTCTAAAGCATCACAAATGATCCTAAACTAACAAAAAGATAAAAAGCAATTATTCTGGATATGAAGTTTTATCATAAAGTTATGTTTACATAATGCCGTTATATACTGTAGTTCAGAATTAAGTTATGTAGATGTAGATATGTATAACTTAACTGGGAATGTATTATATGAATGAATTCGGATAAAAAGTGATATAAATAAATAAGCTCAGGGCAACCAGGATAGGGTATGAACATGAATCCCATAACAGTACATTCCCAAACATAAGAATACGTATGAGTTAGCGCGGCCAATTTACGTTAATAAAACGTAAACTCCTCCAGGTCAGCGTCAAAGTCCAAAGTATCGACATTGGGTAGTCCCAATACTGAGTGAAGTTCTGGATACTGGATGGCATACTCAAAAACGTGTTTTCCTTCACATCACACTCCTTATAGAGACGGCTATAGTTATATCCAAATTTACCGAGGTGTCAAGCTAGAGAGGAATGTAGAAACTGTTTTCCACTTTCACTAAAAATGCCCAGCTCTCTCGTAAACCTGACACAGAATACTAAGAACTCATCAGACACCAAAACTAATGCTATTTGCGAAAAACGGATATCAGTAGTTTCACGATATTGTTTGAGCCCAACGATGAAACGAAATAGTAAGAAAATAGTTAGAGTATAGAACTAAAATGACATATTTAGCGCTAAGTGAGCTCAGGTTGATAGTACTCCTTATAGGAATTCCGGATTAAAATCTATGGTATACACTTTTGTATGCCTTTGAGCCAATTGTCAAAACACTTTTGCCACTCTGATTGAGTTTTCTCGAAAATATGCGTTCTGAACACATCAACCGCCTCTTCGGGCAAAGCAAATTGTTGACTTTTTTTCTCTATTGTTTACTTGTGGGAATAAAAAAAAAAGACATTCGGTGCCAAGTCAGCTCAAAATGCAGTTGTTTCAGTCACTGTGTATGAACTCTAGTTGTCATGGTGAAGAATGATCAATCTTCGGCGGTTGATTTTCCCGATTTCTTGAAAGACAACTGGAAAACAGATGATTGTATGCCACTAATAATTTACAATTCTGCATTGTTCAAATCAAATGGTTGCCACATGCCAAGTTTGTAACCAAGCAACAGTTTCCTTGGAAGTGCCTGGTAAGCGAACAACTTTTGTATTATTCTACTCTTCTGGGAACTACTGTCGACTACTGCTAACTTGCGGGCTCTTATGCTTCTATACCAGACATGTATCGAAGCAATGTTATCGTATTCTTTCAACATTTCTCTCGACCAATCGACACGAGCCTCTTTTTGAGCGAATGACAATTTTGTGGGACCCAAAGTGAACAATTTTTTTTTCAGTCAGAGTTTCTGCAATATTAAATCTATGCTAGTCTCACCAATGCCTATAGTTGTCTCAATCTCACGATATCTTACATGACGATCTTGCAATATAAGTTTCCGAAGCAACAACTGATTGTGAACAACCTTCACGAAAATCAACTGGCAGTAAACTACGACCTCAATTGAATTTACCATACCAACGATAAATACTGGCCTTTGATGGAGCTTCATAGTCAAACATTTTTTTTTAATTCGTTGATGCACTATTGCTGAGTTTATACACATCGAGAGTTGTAAAAAAATAGCCGCAAACAATTTTTGAGATTTAATTCTATTTTTTGTTCGAGCTGAATATTTTAAGTTACTGTAAACAATACATATATGCAGCAAACATGTCAAAGTGCTTACGATAAACCGCTGATTTGCCACTTTGGATGCAAAATCCGGTAATATGAAAGGCAACCTACGTATAAAAACAAGCTCAATAAAATATGTAAGCTCGCATTTACAAATAAACATATAAAAAGGTGAAAAGTTCGTATCGATTAGAATACCTGTGCGCATTTATTTCAATTTTTTATTGGTTTTGCTGTTTGATAAAAAAAGTATTTATTGAAATAAAGTTGCATTAGTTCAAATTAAATGTGCTTAGCAGAGCAATGAAGCCCGAAAATCACACAAACGCCGGTTGAGCTCACTCAAATTAGTGTGGAAATTATAACACTTTTGTAAATTGCATGAAGCTGGAAATTAAAATATTTGTATTTGTTTGCGGTTATGGCGCTGTTGCCCTTTTTGTCAGCGGTTTTTTTTTTTTGGTGCTTTGCAAAATGTCTTTCATTGGGGGTGTTTTTTTACGTGGCGGGTCCCAAACCCAGCGCACAACCCTATGTTGTTTCGCCTTCTCACTTTAGCTCGCCTTCAAACGGATGTTCTTAGGCTACCCAGAGGATACTTGGTCAAAGACCGGAAGTCGTGAGCTGCTTGAGTCATATGTAAAAGAATCGTTTCTGGCCACTCCCAAGTGAATGGCGATCAGAGAACTTTCCTCACTTGCGTGAACTTCTACACATGACTCCATCCTCCAAGTTCGAGCTGCAGAACTTAACAGAGAGGGTACTATCTTTTATAAGAGTGTACAACTGCTGGCGTATGCCGATGATATTGATATCATCGGCCTCAACACCCGCGCCGTTAGTTCTGCTTTCTCCAGACTGGACAAGGAAGCAAAAGAAATGGGTCTGGCAGTGAACGAGGGCAAGACGAAATATCTCCTGTCATCAAACAAACAGTCGTCGCACTCGCGACTTGGCACTCACGTCACTGTTGACAGTCATAACTTTGAAGTTGTAGATAATTTCGTCTATCTTGGAACCAGCGTAAACACCACCAACAATGTCAGCCTAGAAATCCAACGCAGGATAACTCTTGCCAACAGGTGCTACTTCGGACTAAGTAGGCAATTGAGAAGCAAAGTCCTCTCTCGACAAACAAAAACCAAACTCTATAAGTCTCTCATAATTCCCGTCCTCCTATATGGTGCAGAGGCTTGGACGATGACAACAACCGATGAGTTGACGTTGCGAGTTTTCGAGAGAAAGGTTCTGCGAAAGATTTATGGTCCTTTGCGCGTTGGCCACGGCGAATATCGCATTCGATGGAACGATGAGCTGTACGAGATATACGACGACATTGACATAGTTCAGCGAATTAAAAGACAGCGGCTACGCTGGCTAGGTCATGTTGTCCGGATGGATGAAAACACTCCAGCTCTGAAAGTATTCGACGCAGTACCCGCCGCGGGAAGCAGAGGAAGAGGAAGACCTCCACTCCGTTGGAAGGACCAAGTAGAGAAGGACCTGGCCTCGCTTGGAATATCCAATTGGCGCCACGTAGCGAAGAGAAGAAACGACTGGCGCGCTGTTGTTGACTCGGCTATAATCGCGTAAGCGGTGTCTACGCCAGTAAAGAAGAAGAAGAAGCTTTGCAAAATGCGCAAATTTACCGCAAATCAGTGGAAATTAGGAAATTGGCTTTGGCCGGGAGCAACGTAATTATATTCACTTCGGAGAAAAAAAAGTGCGAGTAATTAAATATTTGTGGCGACGAGTGCAAACTCAGGTATTCGCAAATATATAATGACTGCTGCTCATTTGCAGACGAGAGTTTTTAAAAGTTTTGCTTTGTTTTTTGTTTTTTTGTTTTTTTGTTAAAACTTCTTTCTAATTAAACATGTCGGTTATAGCCGAGTTTACAACAGCACGCCTGTCATTCTTCCTTTTCGCTGTTTTGCGCCAATTGGAGATTTCAAGTGTAGTCTAGTCCTTCTTCACCTGGTCTTTGCAAAGAAGTGGAGATCTTTCTTCTCTTGCTCTGCTTCCCTCGGTGCGTACTGCATCGAATACTCTACTTGTAGAGTTTGGTCTTTTTTCGTCGAGAGAGGACTTTACTTTTCAATTGCTTACTCAGTCCGGTGCTACTGTAAGCAAGAGTTATCCTGCGTTTTATTTCGAGGCTGACGTTGTTGTTATTGTGTTAATATTGGTTCCAAGATAGACGAAATTATCTACGACTTCACGACTTCAAAATTATGACTGTCAGCAGTCACGATTCCTCCAATGGACATGGGTATAATTTGCACGCGGTAAGGTATGCCTGACAATTGAAGTTCAAGCGACAAAGACCAGTCATTAAAATTGATGGCTACTCAACTGGTAGTAGCTTAAAGCTACAAGTTCTGTCCTTAGACTTACATCTGTACCATGGAGTTCACTTCAATCTGCTCATTTGGGCCGTGTGCCGAACCCACACCATAGCAAAGATTTTAGGTCGGTCTCAAACTTGACCAAGGTGAAGAGTGCCCGTTCCACCCGACCAATTGAAACCAAATAAAACTTGCAAGAAGTGTAAAAAGAGAATTTACATAAAGAACCTTTGGACTCAGTAGGTAATAGCGATGCGATAAGACTTCATGATCACACTTTTTAATTGCGACAAAAGGTTCAAGGTAAACTTAGAAAAAGACGGCTGGAGCAAAGGTATATTCTCACTGTAGAAACATGATTGAAATACTCACTGGTAATAGTCTATTGACGAAACGCGCCGGCAGAATGGGGTAAAGGATCGAGATAACTTCCGGAAAAATCAAGAGCAAGGGTATAGGAAAACATTTTTGGGGCCTTACGGTATACAACACTGGAAGAGGTGTAGATAGAGTGGCCGCTGATACTATTGAAATTCACGTCAAGAGCAGATATGTTGAAGGATGACTACTTAACTGTAACTAAGTGACGGCATTCAATTTGGCATCTCTATATCTATGCGTAGCTCACAAGCCCATCAGATTAACTCAACCTAACCTGTGCCCAAAAAATAGGATGACATTTGTATTTAAACTGCGCGCGTCGAAGGATTTGAAGAATTATTTTTTTTTTGTTTTAGGTTGGTAGTACTGTCAGTCACATTTATGTCCCATTTTATGTCAAAATATTCATTAGTGTTTGAGATACGTGTCGTTTTGTAAACAGCTAAAAGTGAGTTTTTCGGTTTTGCGATGTCGAAATTTGTTGAGCAAAGAATTTGCATTAAATTTTGTTTACGGAATCTAATTTCTGCTGCGGATACGTTGAGGATGGTGCAGAAAGGCTTTGGTGATGAGGCTATGTCTAAAAAAAATGTTTACAAGTGGTATAGTGAGTTCCAAGCCGACCCTGAACGTGTCGAATACGAAGAGCATCCAGGGCGACCATCAACGAAGCTCACGTTCAACAAATCAAAGATTTGGTGTTGAAAAACCGTCGATTGACAATTAAAGACCTTGCTGATGAAGTTGGCATATCGGAAGGCTCAGCCAATACCATTTTGAAGGATGTTTTGGGCCTCAAGCGCGTCTAATCTCGACTGGTACCGAAAACATTGAATTTTTCGGAAAAAAAAAGGCGTCGCGTTGAAGTGTGTGAAACGATGCTTTCATGAAATGCATTATAACTGGCGATGAGACTAGGATCTATGCTTACGACCCCGAAACAACCGATCAATCGAGCGAATATCGTGCCAAAAAAGCGCCGAGACCAAAAAATCGCGCCAATGTCGCTCAAAAATGAAGGTCATGTTGACTGTTTTCTTCGATTATCGTGGTCTTGTGCATTATGAATTCGTTCCAACCGGTCAAACAGTCAACAAGGAATATTATTTGAACGTTATTCGTCGTTTGCGTAACGCTATACGCCTAAAAAGGCCGGAATTATGGAAAGAAAATTCTTGGTTTTTACACCACGATAATGAACCATCCCATACTGCCCTTGTAATTCGTGATCATTTCGCCAAAAACTCAACCCATATCGTTCCGCAACCACCGTATTCACCTGATCTGGCACCGTGCGACTTCTTGCTGTTCACCAAACTCAAAAGACCGCTCCGGGGATACCGTTTTTATACGATAGAGGAGATTCAAGCCGCAGCGAAGACGGAACTGATGGCCATCCCGGAAAGTGACTACAACCGGTGTTTGGAAGATTGCAAAATCCGTTGGCATAAGTGCATTGCATCGGGAGGGGATTACTTTGAAGGGGATGAAATTGATTTGGATGAATAAATAAAGAATTTTCAAAATAAATACAATGTCCCCTTATTTTTTGGGCACAGATATACCATATTCAGGGTTTATTAATCAAGCAGACGGTTCAGCAAATATCCAATAGTCTATGTATGAAAGCTTTGAAATCGAACTGATTGAGATTCTGTGAGGAATTTGCGCAGAGGGTCTTCCAGCCAGGTTCTGCGTTAATCAGGACTCAACTTACACTCACTTACATGCAAGTATATACATATTATATATAGTACATATGCGCCTTCATAGACGATCCCACATAAAAAATATTGGTTGCAGAATATCGTTTATGAACATTAAATGTCAGCCAAACGAAACGAACGGACGATAATAATAACTTTTGCACTTTACTGTATATTTCGCAGTGCAAATGACAGCTAATGAAAAAGAATTCCCGACGCTGAAAAGGACATGGGGACGGGCGCGCGCGCATTGTGTGACTGTCAGCGCGGGCCAATTGACAGTCTTTTGAAAAACCCCATTGAATGCGTGCCACACAGCGAATGCGATAAGAAACAATTGCGACAGACAGTGGCGAATGCCAAGAAAAGCGCATCAATGAGGGTTTGAAACGAGACTGAGAATGGTAGAGCGGGGAGCGAGGAGCGCTGCAGCTGCAATGCTGGCAATGGCGTATAGCAGAGGCGATAATAAATATCAAAAGCATGCTTAGCTGACAGAAATAATAAATGGTAATGCAATGGAGTGCAATGCATCAATGCATAAGCAGACAGAAAGTATTAGTGAGGACACACAGGCACACACACACGCATACATACAAAAGCTCATATTTAAAAGTTATATTTGGCTTATGAAATGCGCTGGTCGCCCGCATGCATCGTGTGCGCACAATGTGACAACAACGACAACACCAAATGTCACTTTAATAACGCTGAATGTGTACAACAACAACAACAACAGCAACTAACATTTATATAAATATGTGTGCGCTATGTGACAAGCATGCTTGCTTATCGCCACGCCGAAGGACAAAGAGCGTCGATTCTTCGCGTTTCTTTTTTCATTTTTATCGTACGCTGCTTCTCATTTTCGCGACTTTTGTTTGTTGTCGCTGATGATATAGTTTCCTCTTAGTTGTAGTTGTTGCATGCATAAAATGTCGAAATTGTTTGCTGAGTTTGCGGCTGGCTGATGGCAGGGCCAATGTGGAGAAAATATGATAACAAAATTGATTTTGTACTTAAATATGTGAGTGTGTGTGTTTGTTTGTATGTAGTTCAACTCTCATATGTGCGATGGCTTAAAGGTCCGTTTGAAAAGTCCATGAACTCGCAAAGCTTCTAAGCGGTCGAAGATTTTGTTGGAAGTAACGGCTGAAATCCCATTAGTTGGTTTTTTAAGGCTGGAAAATTAAAATTTCCGAGTCTTTCTTTGGATACAAAGTAAACAGCAATGGAAATATTTTTCAGTGATTATTAGTTACTTAAAAGTGAATAGCATTTCTGGTCTAGTGGTTCCCCTGATTGTGCCTAGTGTTGCCATTGTTCTCATGAACTGCTTTGATATTCGATTTTCGCACAAAATATGCATTCGTTGGTTATGAAGGGAGGTCGAAATGAGCTTCTAAGTCGTTACGAAAGTAGAGCGGCAACACCAAAATCCAAGCTAAACTCTTTTATGTGGACTTAGCGGTCTGAACACAGATTGAAGGTGGCAAATATGCTTAAAATTGGGCAGTTTTGAGGTTTGACATAAGTCAGTTCTTTTAATTAAAATTTTAAGGCGGAATTCTATCGCGGGATTATGATGTTCAAAGGGCATGACGACCTGAATCGATTTAAACATATCCGCTGTCTGTATATATGCCAATTAGTCCCTCAGTTATCTACTCCAGCACTCCTAGAAATGACGTTTTTAAGAGAATTTACTTTAAGAAGGAATTCAAAATCTCGCTGGGCAACAGAAGTAAATGGAAGGACTCCACGCTTGAAGAGTAACTTCGAAGTAGTGTAGGCGAAAAGATCGAAAACGGCGGATGGCATCGGAGCTGGTATAGTGAAACCGCTTCCAAACTCTCAGTGCCCATCGGCAGATTCCCAAACGTTTTTCTAGCTGATTAGAAGATGTGCTCATTAGAGAGCAGATCTTGGGAAATGAATAGCCACTCCAAGTGATAGCCAAACGCCATTTCAGGCAAGCTCCTCTGTGGAAATCAAATTAACAAATGGTACTGGAATGTATAATACAGTTAATAGGGTTGCCATTATAAAAAATGTCTTATTAGCATGGATCCGTGAGCACAGAGAAATCAAATGAGATAGCCGATCTCCTGGCGAAAGAAACTGTGGAACCCAGTCCAATAAGACCAGAACCATTCTTCGCAATGATTCCCCGCCTTTTACGAGAGGAGCTACGCTAAAAGAAGAGGGCCTTTAGAAAATGCACTGGACCAAGTGACTGGTCTTCGACAGACAAGGATTTTCTCGAAAAGTACGATATAAAATGATCTAAGAATGTAATCGCTCTTCCAAGAAAGGAATTACCGCAGCTTGGTTACGGTGGCAAATATATCCAGAGCGCATACTTCTGGATTGCAAGAAGAGGTAATCTGGCAATCGGTTACTTAAATCAGGTAAGAGAACATATTACAACAATTAACCGAGAAGCTTTACTAAGTCTCTTTAATAATGGAGTTTTCAATAAGAATAATTCAAAAACGATTTGAAACTCTTAATTACTGTGAAAGCACATTCGATGAAATTATGTTTGGAACTCGATATCTTTTGCATGGCCACCATGTACACGCTTGCAGAAGTCCAGACGCTGAACCCAATTTTGGGGGGTATTCAAGCATAAATCGGCTGATACTGCTGCAATTTCACATTTGATATTCGTACAAAGTTCATCAATCGTCTCTGGTTTGTTGGCATAGACCATAGACTTGTCGCAGCTCCACAGGAAATAGTCTAACGGTGTCAAATCGCACGACATTTCATGGGGTAAGACGTTCACCAAACTTGGATTTCAATATATCGATTGTGACATTAGCTGCATGGTTTATGGCGTCATCCTGTTGGAACCACATATTGTCCAAGTCCATATCATCGAACTATTCATTTATCATTGAGCGGTAGCGATTCCCATTCACAATAACGTTCCGGTCTTGAACATCATGGAAGAAGTACGCCCCAATAACGCCGTCGGCCCATAAACCAAATAGAACCGTAATGTTTTCGGTATGGAGTGGTGGTCATTATGCATATTTTGCTTATTGACGAAGCCATTCATCCAGAAATGAGCCTCATCACTGAAAATCCCGTTTATTTCAAGTTATTTCTCAATCCAATTCACGAACATATGACGATTTTGGTGGTCAGGCGGCTTTAGTTCTTGCGTCAATTTGATCTTGTAATGATGTAGGCTGAGATCATTTCGCAAAATTCGCCACAACAATGTCACCGAGATGTCCATTGCTTGAGAACGACGTGTGAGAGACTGATTTGGGTCTTCCTCAGTAGATGCGCTAACGGCAGCAATATTCCTTAAACTACGTTCACTTTTTTATCTCACTGGCACGGGAGCATTTTGTACTGGACTTAAATGTTTCCACTCGACGTTTAATTGTTGATCTGACAGGATGATTGAGACGAACATAAATTGGACGTAGCTTACCTAATAGTAAATTCAACTAGTTGGTGGATCGTATATTTTTCCGTAATAAAATGGCAAATTTTTCTGAAAAGAAATGTCAAAAGTGTGGAAAAAAAAAAAAAAAAAAAAAAATATGGCATCGTTTGCTGTCCCTAAAGGTCCACTTTTGTAGCTTCCCTATTGAAAAACCCGTTATAATTGTGTTAAATAGTGCTGCGTACTTTAGTTTATATAATAATTTGTTTATTATGTAAGCTTTAATAAAATAAAAAAAAAAAAAAAAATAAAAAATTGTGTTAAACTATTTATTGTAATTATTAGATCAGTCATTTTCGCCCATTCTTTGGTCTCCCAAGAGCTTCTCGTTTAACGGTACTAATATGGCAAAATATCAATTAACTTATTTAATTATTTTTCAAAGAAACGCTATTTCTTTTGAATAACTTGTTCCGATCAGACCAACCTAACATATAACTGATTTACTAACTGTCAGATCAAAATCAAGAAGGAGATATTTTAGTACCCTTTTATGGTGTTAAAAAATTCAGTTTGATAATTACGATGCAGCCGAAGTTAAAGCTTTTTCTTGTTTTGATAAATCTATGGCACATCAAATCACCATCTTTATTACTCCCCACACCTAATTTTATTTATACACGTCCGTTATACGCACACCAACAACATCGTAAAGATAAAGTAACGAAGAAAAATATCAACAAACGTTGGCATAACCACATCAGCAATATTAAACTTTAGCTCGGCAAAATATGACAAACCAGCACAGCAGCCAACTGACCAGGAAACTTCTCCAAGTGACAACACAGCGTGTCGCAGAAACCAATTCAATTTCGAAGAGACTCGGCAGCAAAGCGGAATGGCAATGAAAATAAAAACGAATGTTCGTGGCGGTGGCGTTGACCGAAGCGATGGCGAATGTGTCTTATCAGCGTCGTAGAACTGGCACAGTAAGTCAATGTATTACAGACAGGAGGGTTTATATATGTTTGTTTATATGTGCGTATCGGGTGTGTATTTCATATTTCACAAACCAAACTTTGCGCATTTATATTCATTAAAGCTTCGTTTAAGATTTCAAAATAATTTTTTTTTTTTATTTTATTTTTTTTTTTATTCTTTTTTTTTTTTTGTTTTTGGTTATTGTTGACGATTCGTTTTGAACCGTTTCGTATGACATAATACTATTATGTTTCATTCGTGACTTTCAAAATACGAAGGGAGAATGAGAAGTCAGCGAGTTTGAGTAATAATAGGGGTTTTGGGGTTAAATGCAACACTGTGCCTCTGAACCAGAAGGTTTTATAAAAAGTAATTTGAGTATAATATATTATACAAAATTATAACTTAATCTTGGATTCTTATCAGCATACTCTAATTTCATAGTTACAAATATTTAGACTCACCGTTAATCATTAATGAGGTTGGTGAAACAAACATCCAAGCAAAGCCGTAAATCTCTGAAATGAAAAGAAACCGCTGTTTTAAAAATAAGTTGAGAACTCTGACATATTCTAAAACCAAACAGATTCGAATATATAGATGCCTATGACCCCTAGTTAGTCTTTTTAATAACTTATGTTTTAGGAAACATACAAATCTTGAACCGTGAAAAAATTCAAATAGTCGTAATCATCATCTATCTTCGATTTCAGGTCCACTAGAATCTTCATGAATTTTTTAATCTTCATTTAATTGATATCGGCAAAGTGGAGAGTACAGTGCAGATGAAAACTAAATTATGCCTCTGATTCCATACTCCTTACTTCAAGACTAACCAAAACTTTTCAAAGAAAGATTCGTAAGACTAAAACGAATATATGTGGTATGAAAAGTTCTCTCGGCATATTTCAAAGCAAAATCAAACACTATCCCTAACACAAGCAATCTCATCAAATTTAGGCGGCCGGATTCATTCGAACTGCGCGCGAAAACCGAATTGATAAACACTTCTTACTTGATTTGTACAAACTTTTTTGATGAAGTTTCATCTTCGTATGTCAATTAGTCTGTTCTTTGTCAGTTTCTGGAATCTGCGCCAGAACGTTGCATGAAGTGGAAGTTCAAAAATGGTTGCTATCGACGAAAATATCAAAAAAAAAGTTCCCAAAGTGATTCTGAATGACTGTTAAGTGAAGCTGTTCGAGATAGTAGGCATTCTAAAGACATCAACTGAACATGTACATCAAATCATTAAGAAATATTTGATTATGATAAAGCTCTTTGCGAAGTAGGTGTCGCGCGAACTCACCTTTGACCAAAAACAACGACGAGTTGATGATTTGAAGCAGTATTTTTATGTTTATGATAATGGATGGATATGACATGGATCCGCCATTTCACACTGAAGTCCAATCGACAGTCAACCGTGTGGACTGCACACGATCGGCTGGCAAAGTTATGGCGTCTGTATTTCAGGATGCGCATGGAAAAGTTTTTAATAACTACCATTTAAATGGAAAGATCATCGAAAGAGATTATTACATTGCATTGTTGAACCATTTGAATGACGAAATCGCTGAAAACGGCCACATCGGAAGAAACCGGAAGTTCTGCTTCGCGAAGATAATGCACAATGTCACAATTCAGTGAAAACGTTGGCAAAAATCCATGAGTTGGGCTTGGCATTATTTCCGCATCCACCATATTCTTCAGATCTGGCCCACAGCGATTATTTCCTCTTCTTAGATCCCGAAAGAATGCTCACTGGGAAGAATTTTTGTCGAATAAAGAGGTGATCGCCGAAACTTAGACCTACTTTGAAACAAAGGACAAATCTCACTACAAAACTGGTAACGAAGAGTTGGAAAACTGCTGTAATCAGTGTATCCCACTTCAAGAGAATTATGTTGAATAAACAAAAACGAATTTTGCCAAAAACAGTTATTTTACTGCGGTGGAATGAACATTATTTATTTGACCTGGTCATCGATAACTTCCTTGAAAACATTTAGGAAACAGTACTTGTTCATCGTCTTCATCGTGTTACCATCAGGGAGATGGCAGATGGATTCTGCACTTTCCAGGGAACATTTCAATATATTTCGGTTAATGTTTTGGATAAGAATCGTATCAATACTGGCTTGATACCCAAAGCACATTAAGGTTTTGCAAAAGTTTCGTCGAATGAAGGTCGCAATTGACTTGAGGACTAGAAGTGGGTTTAGAAATGTGCCATCGAAACGGTCTAACCACCTAGCGAATGTTGCTTCAAACAAGAGTCAAAACCGAAAACATGACGTCAAAATTTCTCAAAAATAAAGGTGGTGCTATCATTTCTTTCGATTACTGTGTTGTGACTTACCATAAATTCATTAGGCAGAGTTCAACGATGAATAAGGAATAATACTTGGTATTTTGACTTGTCTACGGCAAGTAGTTCGTTGTGAGCGTTCAGATTTGTTGGCAGAAAATTCAAAGGATTTCTTTTCGCATTTCGGATTCTAACGTGAAAGTGAGTGTTTATTTGTTCAACAACACAATGTCAGCTACGATATTCGCCCTGTCTGGCTTTCGGCGACTTTATTCGCTTCGGGAAACGTGCCATAAGCTCATTGAATGCATTAGAATTAATTCATTAAAATCACTGAAGGCCATCACAGTCGAGGCTTTTAATTATATCAAGTCGCAAGGCATACCTTTTTTGTTTTAAAAAGACTATATTTTGAATTTAAGAGTAAAGCTCAAAGTCACATCACGTAGGAAGTCGCAGATCATAAGATCACATAAACATAGCAAACGATATAATAATTCATCTGTCAACATGAGTTAAAAATAAAACTTGGTTTTTCTAATTTTTCACCTAAATTTTGAGGTTATGTGTAAAAAGTCTTCACACAAAAGTTGTAGTTAGTTTTATTACCTGCAACACTGCCATACAACTGTTTCCGTGGGACCCTCAGTTTTGGCAAAAATCGGTATAAACCCTTTCTAAGCCTCAAACCCTCCACTTCCATTTTCCGGACAACATATCGCCCGTAATTTTTGTCTTTTTTCGATGTTTGTTATTTATCGTTCTCTTGTGGTTTCATCCAAATTAAAACATTTTTCTTTTTTTTATAATTTTCAAAAATCTTCTGCACTAGTCCAAGTCTAGTTTTTACAAGTTTCTATACATCCTGACTAGACTTGAATACCTGAATGTGATAGATTTTGCACTGCCCAAAAATCGAATACAAATCTATTTCGAAACCTTTATGAAATTACAACAACAATATATTCCACTGAAAACTTTAGAAAAGCAAAAGGCTAGTTGAAAATGAAGCCAATAGCAGAAGCCACCGTGGCGTATGAGCAACAGAAGGTAAGCATGTACTTGCAAGCTCGAGAGAAAGCAAAAAATTAAACAGCAATAAGCCACTAAGACAATGGTTGCAGTATTGGACATGAACAAAAGTCATAATAGAAAACAAGGGTAATAAACAACAACAAAAAAAGCGTATGATTACAGCAGCTTAAAGTCAATTATGAAGCAAACAAAGTAATGCCGACAAATGCAAGTACAATAAGTAGACGCACACATACAATTATGTACAAACTATATGTATACATGAGAATGTGCATGAAGTCAGAATCAAAGAATAATGAAATGAAAATGCGGGCACCAAGCCAACTAAGGCGCCGAGTAATTGGAATAGTCAATGCAATGGAGCATATGACAAGCCAGCGGGCTACGCTTACAGAGTGAAAGAGTGCCGTCGGACAAAGCGAGCAAGGACGTGATAAGTGCTGTGTAGCAGTAGCTGGAGGGTGACAATGGCGGGTGAAGAGGCCAGTTAGCGATTGGCAGCAAATAAAAGTGTTACAGTGTTAGCGCAACTGAAGTGGAAGAATTTAATTTGCCACAGCAAGGAAAAGGAGCATGCAGATTTTTTGCGGATTTATTTTTTTATACCCGTGCAAAATATTGCAGATAGTCGAGTAGTACTTATATGTGCACCTTCTTTCGTAAACACAGACGGTGGCTTTTTATTTGTCCGTCAATCCAGATCTTTTCTATTTATAACTTCAATCGTCGGTACAAAGGTCTTTCAATGTGTCCGCCTCTGACTACATCGGCATCGACTGAACAACATACGTGAGTATTTTGAATATATCCACCTACTAATAAATCTGTCAATCCAACGGTCAATAGTTCTCTTCTCTGATCTTTCCTTCGAGCTCCTACATATCCGCTCATCGATCCATCGATTTTTTTTTGTTCTCTTTTGGATCACTTAGATCATGAAGTCTCCAAACCGAACTCTGGCGGCTCCTTCTCTGCACATATACTGGCGAGGGAGTTGTGAATAAAAAAACCATTGGAGGAGAGGAGCAGTGAGCTTCTTCACGGTAGGGTCAAAGTTTTGGGGAGAATGTTGGTTTAGGGGTTTTCTATCAGGAGCTTTTTAGTTTCAGGCTTTCTGACCTTTACAGTATATTCCAGACCGTGGTTGCAACCGTTAAGGTAGCAGTAGATTTACTGCAGTCTTTTTCAGAAAAGTGACCATCTACTCAGATATCCAAACGGCGACACTTTCCTTCAACTCATTAGCAGTGCGTTTTGGGGCAGGTCAAAGAGTATCTTACCTCGCAATCGATAGCATATAGTGTCTTTGTGCTAAGAATGGTATAGGTGCCAGACCACAGCGGAATTTGAAGGAAATTGTAAAGCTGATGAGCCAGCAATAAAAGGTAACCTAGAGCTGGTATTGGTAGAATGGGAGCGGGTCGATGCTCCCGTATCCTCTTGTGATATTTTGGCTTCGTGGAAGCTTGGCTATCGCTGTACCACCATCGGTAGATGCGTTGTCGCAAAAGCCTTTTGACCCAAAATCGATCGCAAAAGATCTAGTGATCTCTTTGCGTTTAGCGGGCCAATATCCTATTGGCATCCACTCAGTGAAGCAGTAAAGCTGGGAACCCTACCAAGCCCCATTTGATACTAATTTTCACTTAAGTGCAGATGTAGGGTTGGTCTGTTCAGAATTCTGACTCCAAGACTAGCCTATGATTACTTGGCTTTTGACACGTAATTGGATCTTTCAGAACTTAGCATTTCGTCTGCTTTGACGCTGAAAATTGATAGAACTAAAGCTTTGAGTGGCCTCTTTCTGGGTTGTAACAGACTCTGTCAGAATTGAGATCAATTCATTAGAAGTAGTAGTACAATAGAAAAGACAGTGGCATGGAATATTTGGCACCAGAATGTGACGAATGAAAGGCGGAAGGAGAAATAGCTGGACTCTTAAGCCTCTGTTGGTGTAACATCATATTTAAGCGCAGATCGCTCAAGGTTCATCCAGCTCTCAAAGAGCTTTGAAACCCAACACTTAAAACCGCTGTTAGAGCTCCTCTTAAAGCGTTCTCCAAGGGCAAATAAAATTAAGAATATGGTGAAGAAGAAGACTGATGAAAGTAATACCTAGCATATAATGGCCACTACATAATGACTCCGAACACTTACAAGCTCTCCAGATCTAACCGTAGTTAGTTGATAAAATGGAGTAGGTCTATAAAGAAATGGGTTTTGTTATCGTGAACTAAGCTGTAACAATTAGGCGATTAAAACAATAATCATCTGGAAGTAGAAACAACAGAGGCAGGCGGATCCCATAAAAGGTGATTAGGTACCAAAGAAACATCGCTTAAGTTTTATCGCATTCGGCTAGATTGCCAAAAGCTCAAGCAGAGTTCGAAGCACCTAATCTCTTATATACCTTCTTCTTCAGTTTTTGTTAGAACGAGCAAGATCTCGGGTAGATTGCCAAAAACTGATGCAGATAATACCACGAAGAACTGAATCTCTTATATACACTCTTCCTTTAAAGCGAAACTTTAGTTTTGTTTAGAACCAATACGAACTTGGTCATAACTTACTTTTCGTATTTACTATTTTTTCACTTTCTAAGCAATGTGCCGCAGAGGCTTTGAGCTGAAAATTGTTGCGCGGCAAAAAATATGTCAAAGCGCACGTGACGAACTCAAACAAATGCCAAGCTGATGAGTACTGAATATCGTGTTCATTTAGCGAGAAATCCAGTATCTTTATATTTGCTCGTGTTGGCGAGGGCTGACGGCGGAGACAAGCATTAATTAACAAACAAGCACAGCTAAGTGTCAAAATGCGACACAGCCGCTAGCTTAGATAAACACGCGCAGGATGAGCGCTATAAAGATTTAAAAAGGAGTACGATACGGTAATTCAATCACGGGCGCCGCAACCTCACACTGCTCCCAAAGCGGATGACGGTACAGAAAATTTAACGCAAGCTTCAGTGCCATGCGGAGGTTTCATGGATGACAGGATCTCAATAGGCTGTGGCAGTTGCCGTCCTATACTATATATACATATAGGAATGACTTGTAGCGGCGACTTTGAATGACGTTAACTTTACGCCGTCTTCCGTTTACGAACTTTACATGTATTTAACGCCTAACTTTTCGTGGAACTTTTTCTCTCAACACAACTTACATGGCTAAGTGCAATGACCGCCGCCGTTGAGGCAACAGTGCATTTAACATCAAATACTCAAATACTTAACCAAACTACTGGCAACAGCATCTTTGAAAGTTTATAGACATCCGAGCGAAATAAGATAAAGTAGGAAGTGGATAGGTGAGTATGTACCTATGTGTTCGTACTGCAACTCGAACTGCAGCTGTAGTAGACGCTGATGTGGCACGGTAATGGCAGTCAAAGCTGCTGCTGCGTTAAACAGTCAGTCAACGACGCGTGCGGGCTTCCGCTCCTTCCTGCTCAGGTAACTTCCGTCAGCGCTGCCGCTTTAGTTTCGGTTGAGACAACATAACAATGCTGGCAACATATGGACTTGCGAATTACCATATTTCTCCGCCAACTTTGTGCGAACCTACAATGAGTATGAGTCTACCGCAAAGCAGACAGGCTGCTAAGCATTTACATAGGTGTATGCCTCTAAGCTTTCCTATAATGAGTACTAATACTACATAGACACAATGTGTTGTTGTTCCA